>OX369268.1:16605409-17034555 GCA_947284805.1 Coleophora flavipennella
TGTTACAATGAGGATGCGTAGAAGTTGAAACTACAACCGACAAGCACTTGACAACTTTTTTTAATGGTATGAAATTATTTCATCCCTAGATTCGGTATCTGCACGGACGTTGTCTTCGGCTGGAAAGCTGTCGCAAAGCGCTGGTCTGGCAGAAGCGATACCTACAGCGCGTGGTCAGCGGGTACCTCGAGCTGGAGAGGACTCTGCGGCTGCCGACGTCGGCGCCGGTGGCTTGTCGCGGAAAGAAGCGGTTCAAGTGAGTTGCTGATTATGCTTTGGCATGTGAAGATGATGACTATCAAGAGACGTTTGCTGCTGGGCATAGGCCTCCCCAGAGTTGGGGGAAGGGGTTTGCCGTAAACGCCACGCTTGACAGGTGCATTGGGGATAGCAGTGCGCAGTGTCACAGTATTACGATATGGCTTACAGTAGCGCAACGCCTTTGATGTCGCACGATGCGCCACCGGCGTAGGTAATAGCCCATACTAGCCTGTAGTCTGCCTGGCAAACTCGCGGAGTTTTCCAGGCTGTGCCCTGCCGCCCGCTGCCCTGCCACTACCCTTCCGTTGCTCTGCGTAAGTATTTTCGTTGCGCTACCGTAAACCGCTATATTGTAATACTGTGTCAGTGTGGTGTACAGTACGCTGAAAGGACGCTTCTGCCTATCCGAACCACGTGTTAAAGTGGACTCTGCGACTGCCGATATCGAGGCCAGTAGCTGTATCCCAGTGACTATGTCGCCTGAAGGGGCCCTCAGGGTACCGTGCGTCAAATCCGGTAGTTCTAATTTTTTGCCTGAGTTGTACAATTCAGCACTATCGGAATTGACACACGGTCTGATACTACTAGTCGCGGAAAGAAGCGGTTGAATGAGTTTTAGCACATACCAACTTTGTCACATCTTCGCTCAAGTAATTTTCTTTCATCTGAGAAAACGGACTCAGAGTGCTATTTGGTGGAAATCATACTGCGTCGTGTGGCCAGCAGTTACTAGAGACTTGGGACGACCTTGCATCTGTCGGTATCCAAAGGTGCGTACAGGCCAGAGACAGCCTCTAGTCGAGGTATGTGTGTGGTACTGTGCCTCGGGCTAAGCGCATCCACACTTGAGCAAAGGCACAAAGGTTAACGCCTCCTTGTCGTATGGTTAGTCCATTAGCTTCACATCAGGAGGTCGTGGGTTCGATTCCCGGCTGAGTCTAATTTTGTAAGACTCGGTTTGGTTGGTGGAAGGGCATTTTCTAAGCCCGCCTAGCTAGCTACCACCATCTTATCTAAGTCTTGCCGCCAAGCATCAATGTTAGTAGCATTGGTGTGTTCCGGCTTGAAGATATGATAGCCAGTTCCCCTTTGCATTGGGGAATCTTGGCAAATCCGCTTCCATCTAAGGCATCATCATCACTTACCATCAGGTGAGATGATGCCAAGGGTTTCCTGTCTCAGCCCGAGGCCGCTTCTGATCTGTACGCACCTTAGTCTCGGAAACTTGAGTTCTACTTAAACTATATCAAAGTTCCTCTAGAAAGTTGCCTTATCTCTGGTCTTACAAAAAGATAACTGATGCAATTTAGTAAAGTGCTTTCTTTACTTGAACTACAATCTTTACTTGAACTACATTATTTACTTGAACTACATTCTTTCCTTGAACTACATTCTTAACTTAAACTACATTCTTTACTTAAACTACATTCTTTACTTAAACTACATTGTTTACTTAAACTACATTCTTTACTTGAACTACATTATTTACTTGAACTACATTCTTTACTTAAACTACATTCTTTACTTAAACTACATTGTTTACTTAAACTACAGTCTTTACTTAAACTAAATTATTTACTTAAACTACATTGTTTACTTAAACTACATTCTTTACTTAAACTACATTCTTTACTTGAACTACATTATTTACTTGAACTAAATTCTTTACTTGAACTACATTCTTTACTTAAACTGCATTCTTTACTTAAACTACATTCTTTACTTAAACTACATTCTTTAATTAAACTACATTGTTTACTTAAACTACATTCTTTATTTAGTAAAGTACACCTTGTGTTCCGGCAGGTGCATAGCAACGATGGTGGTGATAGTGGTGCGCATGGGCTTCCTGGTGCGGCGCCGGCAGCACGTGCGCGCGCTCTCCGCCAACTGCATACTGCGCGTGCGGCTCAACAACGCGCCCGACACGCCGTGAGTGACAACATTATTTACTAACTAGTTTATTATGTCAGTTTTGTGGATCTGAAAAAAAATTGACCAACGATCCCATAATCAAATCGCAAAAGAAAATGTACTGCCACGCCGCGTGTGTGTAGTTTATATAAACTGTATTTTATAAATCACAGTCACACGCGGTCATGAACTAGAAACTACATAAACTAGACATTGATATTCGTACTTGTATATACATACTAACTGTTTCCCGCGGCTTCGACCGCTCAGATCTCGGTGAAAAGTTGTCTGTACGGATTCTCAGACCATACCGAATATTTCATGGAAATCCACCCAACCGTTTCGGAGGAGTATGGCAACTAACACTGTGACACGAGAATTTTATATGTCACCGTAAAATTGTAAAAACCTTTAGATAATAATCTAACGGCATCTATCTCGCGAGATTGTGAACCGTAACATACTGCTTACAATGGCACTGGCGAACAATCTGATATTTAGACTTATGAAATTAGATTTACAGTTGAATTTCGCGTGAGTGTTATAACGCGACTTACGTTTTACTTCGGGCGTAAATGCACATTTTCGATCATATTGCGAGCTTAGTAAATATTCTAAGACACTTTCGTCTTAGCCGTTTTATCAATACCTTTATTCTCTTATTGTCAGTATTTATTTCATACGCCTAAGTTATGTAATGTAGGAGAAGAATCCAATAATCTCTCAAAACTACATAGTTTTACAAAATAAAAAGTATCGAGCGAAAGAAAACCAATAAATCGTGTTTTTGGTTTAGCTATATACGAAAGAAGAAAGTTAAAATATACAGCTGTGTAGTTTTTCACGTTTAGCAAGATTGCGGCCGACTCAACATATTCTAGTAATATTGCACTAATTTTGGGAGCCTGCTCTTAAGAATTGACTATGGGCTCCTTAGTAAAATTGTTCTGTATGATGAGTAGAAGCCCCAGTTAACGGGTCCTATATTAATTTTGTTAAAGCCTGTATAACCATAGGTTAGATTAGATTTATTTTGTATTGTCAATGTCAAGTTTACAGTATTTTAAAAATTTCAAAGGATATTATGTTTGTTAATAAAGAAATGATATAAAAATGACAAAATTAGGAATAATAAAGATAAATTTCGCAATACAAAAGTAAAAAAAAAAAAAAAAAGTCAACTGGTGTTAGGGTAAACACCTTTATTACAAAAACTGTGGCTTGATAACTTGTAATTAGAAAATATTGTAATGTTTTATGAAAAAACAGACACTTTTTGTAATGTTTTTTTAGCAGTTTTAGTTGTCAACCGCACGAAAATTCAAATACACACTATGCAGTCAATGCGCCCAAGTCTCGAGGTCAACGACCGCCTGCCGGCCGAAACATTCAGGTGGAACACGCAAAGTTACATAACAAAACCAAAAGAGGTTTCATCTTTGATGACTGCGGGTAGCTGCATATAGCGTTGTTCCTCTTTTCGCATATACGTGGCGGTGGACGCGCACCTTTAGGGACACTTATCTCATCACATCAGCTCATACATACGTCCCCACCGAGGGGCTCGAGCCTACCCTGAATTAGGGCGATCGGGGCTTAGTCATCCACGCGGGCCCAGTGCGGGTTGTTCAACTTCACACACAACCTTTTAGTTTCTTCGCAGATGTGTGCAGGTTTCCTCACGATGTTTACATTCACCGTAAGAGCATCAGATAAACGTACATATGAGATCGAAATTCGAAAACACATTGGTACGTGGCAGGACTCGAACCACGATCTCCTGGATAGGAGGTAGCGGCCCTTGCCGTTGCGCCACCGACGCTCTATCTTACTTACTTACTTATCTCGTATTATCTTTTAACTGTTGATATTATTTGTCAGGAACACGCAATACTCTAAGACGCCGGCGGCGGCGGCACGCGAGGCGGGCGCGTCTCGCGGGACGGACTCGCTGGCCCGGAGGGTACTCAAACTCAACCTGGCTTCCCCCGCCTCGCCTAGTGGTGAGTGTCATTACATTATTAAACAACCTATAAACGTCCCCACAGCTGGGGCATGGATCTGTTCCCAAACTCGGGATGGTTAGGCCATAGGTTAAAACCAGGATAATTGCTCCAATGGTATAGTTGCCCCGATTGTAATCACTCTAGTTTCGCGTGCTATTTAAAAATACAATAATATTCACCATTTACCACTAAGTTGACCTTGTCTCATGTCTTTGTGCGATTGCACGGGAAAGCAAAATTCGATCTAAGTTTTTGCGGGGTAGATGTCCTGTTTCTTGGCGGGGCATCTATCCTAAACGTAATTTACATGGATTAGGCAACTATATACTGTATACTATACTTTGGTTTTCTATCTACAAATTTATGAAAAGTAAAAAACATTATATTTAATATTTTTAGAGTATTAGCGATCCCCTATGTGGGATAGATGTCCCAAAATATAGAGGTCCGCAAAAATCGCTAATACTCTAAAAATATTAAAGATAATGTTTTTTACTTTTCATAAATTTGTACATAGAAAACCAAAGTACCGGCCAGTTTTACAAATGAGAGAGTGATTTCAAAAAGTGTGGCCACTATCCGGCTTTTACCCTACTCCACACACGGGGGCCAAGTCCAGATTAATTGAAGTTGTAGGCTTGTGGCGATCCCCACAGAAGTTTTTCAAGCCTCTTGTAAGGCATCTGACACAGTAACCGGCACCAACGACAACGTTTTTTTTATTCACAATTGGTAAGCCCTTAACATCAACTCACCTAATGGTGAGTGACTATGATGCCGAAGATGGAACCGGGCTTATCAAGATTCCCCATCGCAAGGGGCTATCTTATCTACAAGCCGGAATACATCAATGCTGTTAACATTGATGCTTGGCGACAAAACTTGGATAAGATGGTGGTAGCTAGCCAGGCGGGCTTAAAAAATGTCCTTCCACCAACCACACCGAGTCATACAAAGTAAGATTCCGCCGGGAATAGCACCCGCGACCTCCTGACGTGAAGCTAATGAACGTTACCATTACGCCACGGAGGCGATTAAAGGTGGAGGTGTCTTGCGAAGCACGGGAACGGTTGAAAAAAATGCCACTAAGCTATCCTGGTAATGACCCTGCTTCAGGTGAGTTAACCTGCAAGATCGACCCGACCACACAAATCTCACTGAGCTACAAGGGCTCCACCACCAAGTAGGTATAGTTGCTTATTTTTGTTTCGTTATTTGAAACTTTCAGTCAAATTATGGTAAAAAAATATTAGTATTTCTTTGCTAGATGTCGCAGCCATATTGTAAAATTAGGTATAAAGCTCCGTATAAAACCGAGTCGGACGAATGGAGTTACAGCCCTACGGGGCTTCGTCCGACTCGGTTTTATTCGGAGTTTTTCATGCAATTCTTTAAGAGCAGACTCACAGTGCGGCACTAGCATACAACCTGATATTTAAACTTATGGAATCAGCTTTACAGTTAAATTTCACGTGAGTATCTTAACGCGACCTACGTCCTTTACTTCGGGCGAAAATGCACATTTTCGTTTATTGCGAGCTTAGTAAACATTCTAGAAATAATTCTTCTTAGCCGTTTTATCAATACCTTTATTCTCTTACTGTCGGTATTTATTTTATGCGCCTAACTTATGTAATGTAGAAGAAAAATCTAATAATCTCTCAAAACTGCATAGTTTTACAAATTACGAGCGAAAACAAATAAATCGTGTTTTTGTTTTAGCCGTGCCAAAGAAAAAGGTTTAAAGAATGAGATGTGTAATTTTCACGTTCAGCAAGCTTGCGGCCGACTCAAAATATTCCCTATTCTAGCAAAAATGCACTTATTTTGGGAGCTAATTCTACCATATGGCTGCGACATAGACACAGGCTTACCGTTACAATGGTTTTATGTTATAAATTGCCGATTCAGTTTTTGAAGTTCAATGCCAATTTTTATTGAAAATAAAAAAGTTATTGTTTTTTATTATTGACCTTATGGTGACACTACTTATGGTCTGTTATTAGTAACTAGTGGCATGTCTTTCATGTTCCAATCCCCTGAGCTATGTACCATTGAATGGACCTAAAGCGTTTTCTTAGTGGTCAGATGGGGCAATTTTCTAGACTAGTAAAATTTCTTGAATTTTCCTGAAAGTGACGAAATCTTACGACGGGTATTCCCAAACATTATATTAGTAACGAAGGAACTCCTGCGATAACTCTGGAGCTTTAAAATTAAAAATGTGTATTTTTTGCCTCAATAAATGCGGTTTTTTCAGGTGAAAAAACCTGACTTCATGGGGTTAAAGCCACCGTGCTCTCAAAATATCTAAATAATAGGCATATGTTCACCACCATTTCATTTCTAATAGTGTAATGCTATTTTGAGAATGAATTTCTTTTTAATAACTAATGTTCTTAATTTTAATTTTTATTTTTAAACTTTTTTATACAATCGGCAATTTCATAAGTAAAGACCTAATATATGAACGTGTACTTCCAGTGAGCGACTTCGCTCGGCGATCGCCGTACGCCACGAATTCGCCCCGTGACGAGCCATTCTTATTGAGGTGAGCCAATTTTTTTTTGTATTTTTACTAAATATTTTCTATTGAAGTATTGATTACTCAACATTATTAAAATACTCCGCATTCATTAGAAATTCAAGTGCGTTTCTCAGAACCTTATCTGATTGTTTGTGGCAAAGACATCGGATTTCCCTCTTAATTTTTGACGTGAAAACTTCTTTAGGCGCGTTGGGAATTTTTTGAGATGGGAACTCGCGACACCGACACCTTAGGAACACCCGGAGGGTCAAAACTTATAAAACTGTAATAAGTTTTCACTTCTGTCGGCACTCCTTCCCGGAGTGGTTACGTTTTTTTTAATTCTGTAGTATGTGGCTAACCTGCCAAGGTTGTATATATCACGCAAGCTCAAAGAGTACCTATTCACTCTTACCTTGAAGACATAAGTTGATAGAGGATTTAAATCCTTGGCTATTCGCATGATGAAGAAAAATTTTATTTTTAACTCTGTAGTGTGTGGATAAGCCGCCGCTGTTATACGTATCACGCAAGCTGAAAAAGTACGTATTCACTCTTGCCTTGAAGACAGAAGTTGATAGAGGATTTAATTCCTTGGCTGTTCGCATGATAAATAAAAAAAAAATTATACAACTGCAGAATTTGTTCGAATCTAAACGGATGGAACCCGTGACAGTCAGCCATACTTACTCCACACACACACACGCACACGCAAACGCACGTGCGGGCACACACATTTAGAGTACTTGTAGGTGCAGTTACAAAATTCCATACTGTATATAGATAAATTAGTATTTATTTATTTTGTAGTTCGCCGCGCGGGGAAGCCGCAACAGCATACCTCAACAAACTGGACCTCGTCTCGCGCTGTCTCGGGCAGGCCATGGAGTCCGCGCGCGACGTGCCGTGACCGCCGCCATCTTGTGACGTCACACGCCCAGCAGCCAATCAGCGGCCGAGTTGACAATCGCCACCCCGCGATTGGTTCAGAGTCCGTTACGTATGACTCATGACGTTTTGAATATTGGTGTTCAAGCTCTGTTTGTTTCCGCGTAATGACTTTTTCCGTGGCTCTATCTCTTTGGCGATGTTTTCTCGTTCTACCGAGTGACCTTCCTAAGTGGCAGAAAGGGACAGAGCGAAGGGAAAAGCCAATATGCGTGCGGACAAATTAAGGTTAACGATATTGTTTATACTTTGACGTTTGAATGTAGATTTATGTAGACGGAAGTGATTGCATTTTTTTATGATTGCCAGTTTATTCGATAACTATGATTTTCCTAATGCATTTTATATTGTAACTTTGGGGAAGACGGTTGCGGCGTTTTTGTTATTGTTACGCACAAATATATTTATTTTGTCTTGAATATTCGTATACAGCAGCCATTTCTTTCTAAGCAAGTCAAAGAAAGAGACGATGATATTTTTCCTAGCTCCGTTCGGCCGAATAGCGCTAAGTATTAGTATAGTGCCAAATTGAGATGTATTACATTATGTTGTGTTACTTAATTTATTCATTAGGCTAATTTAGATTTATATTTCAAGTCGAGAGGACCTGATTCCATGTTTTTGTTTCGCTCGGTCATCACCTCTCCGCCTATGTTATTTTAAATTCGGAATGTACGAGCATGTGCGGGTAATATTGTGATGTAAGCTCAGGTGTTCTTCAATCTATGGTCGTCCAATGTTGCCTTAGTATATGAATATTATATTTCCCTCCTATACTTACATACAGGTTAAATTGAAATCGTTGGCCAAATTTTAAACTGAAAATCTAATTATGAAACTGAACAACTATCTGGAACCTATACAATCGGAGCAAAAAAAAATTACATACAAGAGACTAGCTGTGTAAGAAAAGTCCACTTTTGTGGCGATTGGCAAAGTCTCTTTAGTGAACGGGCCTAGTGAGTACTAGGAACAGGGTTAGTGGAGTTACAGGCCGTCTACTAAAACGAGAGTTTCACGAAATTAAAATGTATTTGCCGCACGCGCCCGCCTCGTTTAGCGCTGCTGCTCATACATTTTTGCGAAACATACACGCAAGCGTGCGTGTCGTGTACGCCCGCCTTATGACTATTTATGAGGCCGTAGATGTTTCGTTTACAATTTGGCCGTTGACTTGAATTTAACCTGCATAAGACAGATAAATTTAATAGTGTTTTCGCTCTTCCTTAAAGAGCAATCACCCCGTGCAGTGTCATAAATATTTCGATGTATTTTTGACGATTATTTACATTTAAAAATATTATATTAATATTCTTATGTAGTATATCTCTAAGTCAATTTCTATCACAATTTATAAGAGCCAAGAACTAAATTCATACACAATTTTCCTACAGTTAATAGATAACTCTCCTAGAATTAATTACGCTTGACATTGTTTTACTTTAATTTGTGATCAACCCGAACCCGATTAATAATCAATGTGTAAGCTAAAATCTCAAAAAAGATTTATTTTATCATATAAAACTGTTGTTGATCTATTTTTTAAGTTATTTTTGCTATTTTACAGAAAGTTTTAGAACCAAAGTGGCTTAATTTGTGAAAAGCATGTCCACCGAAAACGTTTCGGGTTGATTACAAATACTTAGTATTTTTTTTATTAAAGAGACCATTCTGTTCGAGCAGCACAAACGAATCATCGCGGACAAGTTAGCTTAACTCGATAAGTATTAGTTTAGTGATCGTGTAGTTGTGGCGTAGCGTAGTGGGGAGGCACGAAAGTACAATTTAGCGTAAGCTTAGGGGTAAGGAAGCGATATAATATAACGATCGACCGATGTCTTATTAGAATATTACTCGTAGTGTTTAATGAATTTTAGAGAACTTTACAAATTGTTTGTGTTTTTAATTTTAACTTCTCCTAATATTGTGTTTCTAATTCGGAAACATATCGATGATTTTAATTTGTTTTAAAGAAGCTTAAATATTTAAAATTAACTCACATTTATATTTTTTATGTTGGCACTTGCGTATCTGAAATGAACTATATTTTTAAAGGTTACGAGTAATATTCTTGATAACCGAATACCAAGACAACTGTTACTTTCAATAAAAAAAAATACGAACACAAATTATAAGAGAGATCTAAATAAAATTTATTGATGAAAATATACTTCTACGCACAAAAAGACAGATATCTTTCATAGACATTGTTCGATGAATTTGTGTACTTTGTTAAGCTTTTGGATGACAGTGACAGTTGTCCAAACAACGACCGACAATACAGTAAGCCAAAGCAAACGAAAGTATTACGAAATCCGCGTGACATTGCAAGTGATTCCATTGCAACGCGACGATCCGACATTACACAATAATAATTTTTATATAATTTAATAATTTAGTGAAAAAAAAATTGGACATAATATGGTTGAAGAGAAAATATTAATCAACTCTTGTTGCAAGGAAAATAATGAAATTCTGGTTGTGAAATTTTGTACCGCTTCCAGACAAAAATACATGATTTGTTTTCTTCTCTTCAAATAGATGATATAATTTGAGCAGTTTTATTGACATTAATTATAAGTATTTGTAACTGATCTTGTTTTGATTAACATTTGACAAACTACACTCATCGTGACCAAAGATAGTTATTATTTAGTAAGTGCTAGATTAACTCTAAATTAACTTGTATTTTGTAAGTAAAATGAACACCGATTAGGAAATAATCGTTACGTTTAATAACATATCTGTATTTACTACAAAATTTCGTAATCCACCACACCGTCTAGTCACAAACTGTTGTAAATCCATTCGTGCCATACAAACGCTCTCTAAATAGACAAGAAATACACGTAAACTTGGTAAAAAATAATAATAAAAGAAACATTATTTTGTACGCTGCTGTTTCATTTACTTCCTCGGACAGGGACAGCACGGCGCCACGCTCATCGTAGGCAGTAGAATCTGTTGACGAAAAGTTAATCGTGAATCGGTAAAAATGCAACGATTCAGCCATTACGACCTGGAATTGTCTTAAAAAGTTTTAACATGACAATGTTATTATTTTATTATGCTGTCAAGCGTTACAGACTCGTTGTCACACCAGTATGACAAACAGGGTATTTTTTTCTAGTTTGTCACACTACTTATTTTACCACACCATGTTTACCATAATTGCTAGTGCAGTACCACTAGGACAGCACTAGTTAGGAAATAAATAGACTAAATGGTGTGGAGAAATAAGTAGTGTGACAAACGAGAGAAAAATATCCTGTTTGTCATACTGGTGTGACTACGAGTCTGCAACGCTGTCAAGCAATTTTAAGACTGGTTAGTATGGCCACAGTCGAATACAGTAGTCCAACGGAGACATCGAGACAGGGCAATTCGTGCGGCGGGGGTCCAAGGGGGGGGGGGGGGGGGAGAGCAAGCCCCAATTGCAATAGTTACCGTTGGGGACAATAGGGATAACAACAGCATCAGAAATAAATTATGAACTCTTGATCACTAAATTTCCCCTCCTAATTAAACTTCGGAAAACCTTACTTGTTTGTTTTCTATCAAGTCTTCGATTTTTAATTCATCAAAATCATAAAATGAGTACATAAATGACGCTGCAAAACTATGACGTCACGTCTAGGTATTTCAAACATTTTTAGAACACGATGTCGTTTTGACAGATGATAAAAAGTAACTCAGATGACTAGCATTCATCCCTATTCATTCGGGCGGCTAGTGAGTGACGTTTGCTTTGATGGACTCTCACACTGTAGTATGGCTATATAATCTTGATTGTAGTTGGCTAAATATTTGGGACATTAATTTAGTACCTTTAATTGTTTTGTTGAAATTCAGTTTGCTGTGTTAACTTACATATTGGAACTTTATAAAGATTTTATATATTTTTTGTAAAGAGTAGAAAGGACTAGTCGTCATTTGGGGGGCGGTATATTTTATTGATTACTAGGTTAAAAGGCATGGAATACGTAGTTTAAACGGCAACACCTCGTTTCGTTATTCAGAATTCCCGTCTTCTAAAGTTAACCTTGGAGCGTCGGTGGCTTAACGGCTAGGGCTGCCGCCTCCTGTCCGGGAGACAAGTGGGGACGCTATATCATAAACCTGGTAGTTTTAGCGTATCTGGTAGATATACGAGAGGGAATGTCCGGGAGGTCGTGGTTCGAATCCTGTCACGTACCAATGTGATTTTGAATTTAGATTTCATATGTAAGTTTATCCGACGCTTTTACGATGAAGAAAAACATCGTGAGGAAACCTGCACACGCCTGCGGAAAAACTCGCAGGTTATGTGTGAAGTCGACCAACCCGCACTGGGCCCGCGTGGTCCACTAAAGCCCGATCGCCCTAATTCAGGGTAGGCTCGAACCCTTCGGTGGGGACGTATATGAGCTGATATGATGATGAAAGTTAACCTTAAAAAGGAAGAGTTTATCACGTACGTGTTGAAAAGAAAAAACAAATGTAGGGGGACGTGACAACCAAGTAGCTCTGGGTGCAGTTTTATAGACGCCCTGCTGTGACCGGGTGTTCCCCCTTAGAATGAGGCTGCTGCAAATGCTCGCAAGAACTCCAGAGAAGATTTGTAATGCACTTATAAAGAACTAGCTTTTTCCCGCGGCACCGCCCGCGTGGACATCGTTTTTATGACTGTCTTTAAAGGTGATTAGTAAATTATGTCGTTTCCCACCTACTCAACCATCTCTGTGCAAAAAATCACAACAATCGAGTATTTTTTTAGTTCCCTCAGGAACTGCATCAGATTATGCTATTTTATCGGGATTAAAAGTAACCTATGTCCTTCCCCGTGACACAGGCTATATCTGCATGCCAAATTTCATAGTGCATTAGTCAAGGCGTTGAAGCGTAAAAGGTAACAAACAAACACATTTTCACATTTATAATATTAGTAAGGATTTACAAACAAACCTTAATAAAATTGGTGTAAAACTCGTTAAGGGGCATCCCTCAGCTGCTGCCATCAGTAAAAAAAATACTCGCTGAATAAATAATTTTACGAAAATTTTCAACGATAACTTTGAATGTAAGGTACTGTAGTTAATTTACAAACTCAACTCAATGAATTAAGTGTCCGTTTTTGGGCACTTACAATTTGGAGATCTTCAAGGTGAGAGTGAATACGCATTATTTGAGTTTGCGTGTACCATCCTCGATTACATCGTCACTTACGATCAGGTGAGATAGTCAAACGCACTCAAATTAAAAAAAAAACACGGTATCTGTAACTACAGAGAACTATATTTAACTGGGTTAAAAGTTTCTAAATTAACTACAGTAAGTTACCTACTCCAAAGAGTATAAAATATTACTTTAAAAAGTACATAATCTTCAAATTCATCGTTGCAAATTTTCTTTCAATTATGTACACGGCATTCCCTCGTATATCTACCAGATACGCTACACTACCAGGTTTATGATTCAGCGTCCCCACTTTCCTACCCTTGGGCATACAGTGAGGGCCGCATTTAAGTTATTATTTTTAGGGTTCCGTTCCCAAATTGTAAAAACGGGACCCTATTACTAAGACTTCGCTGTCCGTCTGTCACCAGGCTGTATTTTATGAACCGTGATAGCTAGACAGTTGAAATTTTTACAGGTGATCTATTTCTGTTGCCACTATAACAACAAATACTAAAAATTAGAAAAAGTGAAAAAATAACGTGTTTTTTAATCATGAAGAAACTAGCGCTATCTAGTATGATGGTACGGAACCCTATGTATTCTGACTCGCACTTGGCCGTTTTTTTTAATGTTTGTTACTTCAGAAACATTAGAAAAAGTGAAAAAAAAGGGGTCACAATACAATAACGTGTTTTTTTAAACATGAAGAAACTAGCGCCATCTAGTATGATGTTACGGAACCCTTTGTACTAGCGCCATCTAGTAAGTAAGGAACCCTTTGTGTGCGGTTCCGACTCGCTCTTGGCCGGTTTTAACAAAGAGACCAATTAATAATGAATTCGCAATAAACTATGGATTAATAGGAGGTCGCGGGTTCGATTCCCGGTGGGGTCAACTTGTAAGACTCGGTTTGGTTGTTGGTAGGGCATTTTCTAAACCCGCCTGGCTAGCTACCACCATCTTATCTAAGTCTTGCCGCTAAACATCAGTGTTAACAACATTCATGTGTTCCGGCTAGAAGATAAGACAGCCAGTTCTCCATTGCGTTGGGGAATCTTGGTAAGCCCGCTCCCATCTTCGGCATCATCGTCACTTACCATCAGGTGAGATGATGCCAAGGGTTTACCAATTGTAAATAAAAAAAAAACTCGGTATACAAATCGATTAGCTGATGGCTCCTTGAAAAAGTTATTCAGTATGTTTGATGACGGGAAGATTGTTAAGAAGATAAAGAATAAGAGATTGGTTCGTTTATTCCCATTTGCCCCCTTCGAAGCTTGCCACCGGGGTGGCGGTTGGCACTAATTAGGTGGCGTTCACCACCCCCGTTTATTCCCATCTGCCCCCTTCGGAGCTTGCCACCGGGGTGGCGGTTGGCACTAATTAGGTGGCGTTCACCACCCCCGTTTATTCCCATCTGCCCCCTTCGGAGCTTGCCACCGGGGTGGCGGTTGGCACTAATTAGGTGGCGTTCACCACCCCCGTTTATTCCCATCTGCTCCCTTCGGAGCTTGCCACAGGGGTGGCGGTTGGCACTAATTAGGTGGCGTTCACCACCCCCGTTTATTCCCATCTGCCCCCTTCGGAGCTTGCCACTGGGGTGGCGGTGGGCACTAATTAGGTGGCGTTCACCACCCCCGTTTATTCCCATCTGCCCCCTTCAGAGCTTGCCACCGGGGTGGCGTTGGGCACTAATTAGGTGGCGTTCACCACCCCCGTTTATTGCCATCTGCCCCCTTCGGAGTTTCGTGGATGTTCCTGTCACCTGTGCTGGGGTGCGTTGCAGGCCGTTAGCGGGCGCCGCGCGCTTGTAGTCATCTGCTCCTAGTGGCTTCTGCTCGGGAAGGGGCGCCGGTTTAAGTGCGGCCTGCGAAACGTACAAAGGTACCTACATTAGGGATGACGACAGCATCAGAAATAAATTATGAACTCTTGATCACTCAATTGCCCTCCTACTTAAACTTCGGAAAACCTTACTCGTTTTGTTTTCCATCAAGTCTTCGATTTTTAATTCATCAAAATCACCAAATGAGTACATAAATGATTATGCAAAACTATGACGTCATGCCTAGGTATTTCAATTAGAACATTTTTTAGAACAAAATGTCGTTTTTGACAGATGATAAAAAGTGGTGGTGGCTCAACCGGTAACGACTAGGTCCATCTAACCAGAGGTACCGGGTTCAAATCTGGACGGCCAATGTACCAATGAGTTTTTCAAAAAAAAAAACTTACGTACATACTTACCGATTGCTTTAACGGTGAAGGAAAACATCGTGAGGAAACCTGCACACGCCTGCGAAGAAACTCGAAGGTTGTGTGTGAAGTCGACCAACCCGCACTGGGCCCGCGTGGTCGACTAAGGCCTAATCGCCCTGATTCAGGGTAGGCTCGAGCCCCTCGGTGGGGACGTATATGAGCTGTAATGATGAAAAAGTAACTCAGATGACTAGCATTCGTCATCCCTATTTATTGTTAACATTATGTACTTGTTAATCACCGCCATATGAGCCGAAAGGCCTCCCCTAAGGTTTTCTACGACGACCGGTCCTGCGCTGCCCGTGTCCAGCAGCTTCCCACCACCTTCACCAGGTAGTAAAGTTCTCAAATGGTGACCGCACATTGGAAGACGTAGCGTAGGAAAGCCTTGGACCGACCACCTGTACTTGTTAGCCGCATCTCATTCTTACATTGGTCGAAGATTACATCAGCAAACGCCAGGGCTACCCGATACGTAATAAAGACAAAATGTAACCAGGTTTTAGGCAGTTAAATAAATTGTACAGCTACACTACACCACAGTATTACGATATGGCTCACAGTAACGCAACGCCTTTGATGTCGCACGCTGCCGCCAACGGCGTAGGTACTAGCAGTACTAGCCTGTGCCCCGCTCTGGCCCGCAAGTACCCTTCCGTTGCTCTGCGTAAGTAAATTCGTTGCACTACTGTAAGCTGCTATATTGTAATACTGTGGCTACACTGTGCATAAGTACTTACTCGCGTAGCCGTCACCGCCAGGCGTACATAAATCAACATTAAATACCTACGCTTACCCAGCGTGCGGTCCCAAGATTATGAAAAATTTACTCAACAACTAGTAGATACCCTGTGTCTATAAATAATGACTAGAGTAATGTAACATGTGCGCAAAACAGATATAACTTGTTAAAAAACTAAATATGGTGTCATAATTCACGAAAAACCCTTCAAAAAATTTAAATTCGCGCCATGATCTCACCGTTCCACCTTCATCATCATCATTAAAAAACCGGCTAAGTGCGAGTCAGAACCGCACACAAAGGGTTCCGTACCATCATAGTAGATGGCACTACATTTGTATGGGTCCCGTTTTTTACCCTTTGGGCTAACCCTGGACACTTCATACAACGGGCCAGAAATGACATTTCAAAAAAGGAATGACGGAACAAACAAAATGGCAGCGAAATCCTATACGTTCGACAACCAAACTGTAACCAATCTGGATCAATCTGGATGACGAGGGGGTGAGGTCGCATTCTAGAGAGCGGCAGGGAGTGTCCATACTGTATGTTAGTACTAATATAATTATATATACTATGCTTTAGGTACGGTACCCTAAAAAAAGAGTTTGTCCGGTATTTGACTGCTAGTTATTTGAGTAACTTTTTATCAACATAAACGTCATTTCGTCAGTTTGTTTTTCTTTGATTGGATTAAAATACTAAATGGATTATTAAACGTAGCGTAGGCAGGCCTCCTACGCGGGGGACCGACGACCTGGTGAAGATCGCGGGAAGCCGATGGATGCGGGCAACGCAGGACCGGTCGTCGTGGAAATCCTTGGGGGAGGCCTTTGTCCAGCAGTGGATGATTTTCAGCTGATATGATGATATTGATTAAATGAATAAATTTGTATGCTTATTGTCAAATCACTATGGTGATAAATATTATCCTTTTGAGTATTGTTTTTATGTTGTTTCACGACTTCATTTTGGTGACAGATGTACCGTTTGGAGGAAAAATTAGAGAATTTTGATTTTGTGATTAGTAATTGAATGGTTATGTAGTTTGCGCGACCGCGTAGATTACATAGGTTAACTAACTATGATTACGGTCATAACCTGATTGGGTTTGACTGTAAGTGGCATTTGTCTTCACCATTTCCGTGCTTCGCAAGGCAGGCTAAGCCGTTGGAGCTGGTTGCTATCATTAGATGGCAGTTGTTTAAGCACAGTGTCTGAGGCCTTAAAGGCGGTTCGAAAACTTCTGACAATGGTGTTCATCCCTAGCTCTACCACCTACACCAGTCCGGAGATAATATCCACAAATTCTATGAGAATCATAATCCCTTTTTGTGGCTTCGCTGCAGCCGGGTAAAATATGGTAAAAGTGAGAATCAACTGACCTGCTGCTTGGGCTGCAGACCGTCCTTTTTCTGTGCGCCCGTGGCAAGGCTAGAGAATATGTCTTCGAAGACCGCCTCCTCCCTAGGCGGCGGCGGTGACGGCAGCCGGTAGTCCGGGTCGGGCTGCGACCTGGCGCCAAGCATATAAATAATTTTATTGTATTAAGTGACGGTGGGCGGGGCATATAGCTCGTAGAACAGATGGCCGTTTGGTAGTGTTCTCGAGCGGCGACCGTGCACCGGTAGACGTAGCGTAGGCTTAGTGGATCAACGACCTAGTGATAATCGTGGGAAGCAGCTGGATGCGGACGGCGCAGGAGCGGTCGTTGTGAAAATACTTGGGGGAGGCCTTTGTCCAGCTGAGGACGTCTTCCGGCTAATATAATTATGATGATGATTGTATTGTAAGATGAGAAAGCTTGGAAGATTTTATGAAGTTTCTGGACTGGGGTGGACTCTGCATCAATATCAACGGCGAGAACATCACCTACTCACCTTCGATTCACTCACAATATTGTGGAGCCGTATAGGCGCATGTGCGTGTACACTACAATGACGCGTCTTTATCTAGCGGACTACACAGACTATTGAACAGACTGAGTGTGTCACTAACCTGTCGATGGGCCGGTACTACTGGAAGTGCTCCTTCATGCTGCGTGGCAGGTCTGGCAGCGGGTACAGCCGCATGTACTTGTACAGTACAATGACGCGTCTTTATCTAGCGGACTACACAGACTATTGAACAGACTGAGTGTGTCACAACCTGTCGATGGGCCGGTACTGCTGGAAGTGCTCCTTCATGCTGCGTGGCAGGTCCGGCAGCGCGTACAGGCGCATGTGCGTGTACACTACAATGACGCGTCTTTATCTAGCGGACTACACAGACTATTGAACAGACTGAGTGTGTCACTAACCTGTCGATGGGCCGGTACTACTGGAAGTGCTCCTTCATGCTGCGTGGCAGGTCTGGCAGCGGGTACAGCCGCATGTACTTGTACAGTACAATGACGCGTCTTTATCTAGCGGACTACACAGACTATTGAACAGACTGAGTGTGTCACTAACCTGTCGATGGGCCGGTACTACTGGAAGTGCTCCTTCATGCTGCGTGGCAGGTCTGGCAGCGGGTACAGCCGCATGTACTTGTACAGTACAATGACGCGTCTTTATCTAGCGGACTACACAGACTATTGAACAGACTGAGTGTGTCACTAACCTGTCGATGGGCCGGTACTACTGGAAGTGCTCCTTCATGCTGCGTGGCAGGTCTGGCAGCGGGTACAGCCGCATGTACTTGTACAGTACAATGACGCGTCTTTATCTAGCGGACTACACAGACTATTGAACAGACTGAGTGTGTCACTAACCTGTCGATGGGCCGGTACTACTGGAAGTGCTCCTTCATGCTGCGTGGCAGGTCTGGCAGCGGGTACAGCCGCATGTACTTGTACAGTACAATGACGCGTCTTTATCTAGCGGACTACACAGACTATTGAACAGACTGAGTGTGTCACTAACCTGTCGATGGGCCGGTACTGCTGGAAGTGCTCCTTCATGCTGCGTGGCAGGTCCGGCAGCGCGTACAGGCGCATGTGCGTGTAAACTACAATGACGCGTTTTTATCTAACGGACTACACAGACTATTGAAGAGACTGAGTGTGTCACAACCTGTCGATGGGCCGGTACTGCTGGAAGTGCTCCTTCATGCTGCGTGGCAGGTCTGGCAGCGCGTACAGGCGCATGTGCGTGTACACTACAATGACGCGTTTTTATCTAACGGACTACACAGACTATTGAACAGACTGAGTGTGTCACAACCTGTCGATGGGCCGGTACTGCTGGAAAGGCTCCTTCATGCTGCGTGTCAGGTCCGGCAGCGCGTACAGGCGCATGTGCGTGTACACTACAATGACGCGTTTTTATCTAACGGACTACACAGACTATTGAACAGACTGAGTGTGTCACAACCTGTCGATGGGCCGGTACTGCTGGAAGTGCTCCTTCATGCTGCGTGGCAGGTCCGGCAGCGCGTACAGGCGCATGTGCGTGTACACTACAATGACGCGTTTTTATCTAACGGACTACACAGACTATTGAACAGACTGAGTGTGTCACAACCTGTCGATGGGCCGGTACTGCTGGAAGTGCTCCTTCATGCTGCGTGGCAGGTCCGGCAGCGGGTACAGCCGCATGTACTTGCAGTACCGCTGCGCAAACAACAATCAACATTTTATACTCATAAGAATAGGTATGGAAAGTGCAACTTAACGACACTTATCATATACGATACGACGGAAGTGGAGTCAAGTAAGACAGTATAAGATGTACAGTCGCCATCAGTGTTCAAATATTTCAATTATTTATTATGTACACTAGGATCGATAGTAATCGATATCTGAACGTCTAATTTGTCATAAAATATGAGCAGCTGGTTTTTCATACACACCAGGGGCTAAAACATGTTTCTTACTTTCCACGCAACGCAATTCAAAGATGCCTGATGCGCGGCTCGCAAGCGTGGAATTAAATTAATTTCCAGAAGATCCTTCGGAAATTTGTGTTTTTTTTTTGGGACAAAAGTGTTTTGTGTTATTCTCCGTCCTTTACTTTGCTTTACTATACGTCCGAGGTTTGCGAAATGTTAAGCTATAAAGTGCAAATTTTTGTTCGAGTCACGTGTCCCTTCCCCAACTCACCCTAAAATCTAAACCGCTATTTAAGGACATCGGAAGAAAATATGTAAATAGTAGTACATCAATTTAAAAGGAAAAATATCGAAAACTATCACGGCTAAGTGGGCTTTCTTAGATTGGCAGTAATTAGTCGACCAACTTAAGATGTGCAGTTGGATTTGTCAAAAGTTCATAGTTTTTCCACACAAATGTTCCATTACCAACTGTAAATAAAATTTTGTTTTTTAAAATATACATTAATTTTTTGAAAAGACTTAAGGACCCTACATTGCGCGAGTTCGACTCGCACTTGGCCGGTTCTTAAAGGCCACGCTCGTTTAGGTTATTTTATTCTTCCGAGCGAAAAGCAGTATACCTAAATAAAATAAATTGTACATCAGCACTACACTTAATTTCTCGTGAAAACTTATAATCAACCGCATGTCAAAACTACATAAAACCGGCCAAGTGCGAGACGAACTCGCGCACCAAGGGTTCCGCACCACCACACCCCTGTGCAGAGGTATAAGTATATAATTTTGAACAAAAAAAACCGACTTCAAAAAGGAAACAAGGTTCCCCTCGATTTCACTGGGATGCTATCATCAGATCCTGGTTTCCTTATCATGGTACCACCCTTGGGATATCTCCTTTCCAACAAAAATAGAATCATCAAAGTAAACGACGAAGTTATCCGCGAACAAAAAAAACTCCTTTTTTTGAAGTCCGTTAAGATATTATACCTATTAATTTCAAACTCCAACACCTAAATCATAAAACATCGACGCTAGCAACAGAAAAATTGAGTTTTTTATTATTAAAAGTTCAGTGCAGACTCCAAAGCCAAAGTATGTATTATATTAGTAGTAACGTAGCGCTAGTATGACTCAAACTTGACCGGTTTTCAGGGTTCCGCACACCCAAAGGGTGACCAACGGGACCCTGTACATAGCCTACGCTGTTCATGCGTCTATCTGTCTGACAACAGGCAGTATTTCATTAACCGTAATAGGTGTATAGTTGAAATTTTCACAGAATGCGTATTTCTATTGCCGCTACGATAACTAATAGATAATGAAAATTAAAGGATAAACGTGTTTTTGTTATTTTTCTGTCCGTCAGCGGGCTGTATTTTATGAACTGTTAGGCGCTTTGCACACGACGGAGCGGGGCGGGCCGGTCAATTTCGCCGCCAACGATAGCACAAAGGGAATCCTATACTACCAACGCACACGGAGGCGGTGCGGTCGGAACGATCTTTTTGTCCTCCATGTGCGTTGGTAGTCCCTTTGTGCTATCGTTGGCAGCGAAATTGACCGGCCCGCCCCGCCCCGTCGTGTGCAAAGCTCCTTATAGGTAGACAGTTGAAATTTTCACAGATTGTGTGTTTCTATTGCCGCTATAACAATACCTAATAATAAAGAGGGCTCCACTACAAGAAGCGTGTTTTTTTATACGTGAAAAACTAGCGACATCTAGTGTGCAGATCTTATATATACAGAGCGTCCCACGGCTATGCCACACGGAGGGAAAGTATTTTAAATATTGTAGATAGAATCTTTTACTGAAAGAAGACCTTATTTTGGTAAAAAAATATATTAAAATGCATTAAAATATTTTTAAATAATCGCCTGTCTGAACCGGGAATCGAACCCGCTAAAATGTGAAAAAAAAACAACTTTTGTAAAAATTTTGAGATGTCGAAAAAAAGACTCAATCATAATTATAATTACTAACGTTTCACTGACTACAAATTTGATTCAACAAATGCTCAAAATGTGTCCCATACTGTAGTATACAAATTCTCACTCTTTTGATAATTTCGCTCTACTTAGCACTCTATTGAGGCGAAAAATTACAATATGGCTTAATCGTAATACTGTGATTGAGGGGAGCCGTTTTATTAAATTCTGTAATTGGATTGATCCAAGAGCCGTCGATGTGCTAACACATCGGATCAAACTTGTTTAACACCGACCTTTCTCGTCGACCCGAAAGCAGGTAAAGGAAAATACACTCATATCAATAGCCTTCTCAATGAGTACAGTGGGCCGTCCGTTAGCCTGCGCGTCCTTCAGCAAGGTAAAGTGAACTACACTCACACCAATAGCCTTCTCAATGAGTACAGTGGGCCGTCCGTTAGCCTGCGCGTCCTTCAGCAAGGTAAAGTGAACTACACTCACACCAATAGCCTTCTCAATGAGTACAGTGGGCCGTCCGTTAGCCTGCGCGTCCTTCAGCAAGGTGAAGTGAACTACACTCACACCAATAGCCTTCTCAATGAGTACAGTGGGCCGTCCGTTAGCCTGCGCGTCCTTCAGCAAGGTAAAGTGAACTACACTCACACCAATAGCCTTCTCAATGGGTACAGTGGGCCGTCCGTTAGCCTGCGCGTCCTTTAGCAAGGTAAAGTGAACTACACTCACATCAATAGCCTTCTCAATGAGTACAGTGGGCCGTCCGTTAGCCTGCGCGTCCTTCAGCAAGGTAAAGTGAACTACACTCACACCAATAGCCTTCTCAATGAGTACAGTGGGCCGTCCGTTAGCCTGCGCGTCCTTCAGCAAGGTAAAGTGAACTACACTCACACCAATAGCCTTCTCAATGGGTACAGTGGGCCGTCCGTTAGCCTGCGCGTCCTTTAGCAAGGTAAAGTGAACTACACTCACATCAATAGCCTTCTCAATGGGTACAGTGGGCCGTCCGTTAGCCTGCGCGTCCTTTAGCAAGGTAAAGTGAACTACACTCACATCAATAGCCTTCTCAATGGGTACAGTGGGCCGTCCGTTAGCCCGCGCGTCCTTCAGCAAGGTGAAGTGAACTACACTCACATCAATAGCCTTCTCAATGGGTACAGTGGGCCGTCCGTTAGCCTGCGCTTCCTTCAGCAAGGCGGCGCAGTGCGCAAACACCTTGTTGTCAGCCTCCCGCAGCTTGCTCTCCGCCAGCTCGCCGTAGAAGTGGCGAGTTTCGGCTCGCTCGCGGCTTTCGCGGTCTTCTCGCTCTTTCTGTGGATGTAGTAGATTATGAGTAGGTTGTTACCGTTTTAAGAGCCTGCAAGCCTTTAAGGGAAGGCTCCACTCGTAAAACTGAACTACTTTACCTATGGAATCCATTCTGAACTCCAAAAAAAATATTGATTTTTCACACAATCAATTTTTTAATTCTGTATTGTTTACTAGCAGTACCAACATAACAAACATATGAAGATTCTACCTCTACTTTTGCAACAAGTTGACAACACACACGTAGTATTTTTTTTTCTAGAGATAGGTAAAGCTTTAAACTATCACTAGGATCTCAGCCTGATTAACAAAGTATGTTATGATGGCTGTGATTGTGATGGATGATGGTATCACCATTTCGTCGGGCGGATTTTTGTTCCCGCAGAAATTACAAAAAATTACAAAAAGTTTTGTTACATGTTATAACAATACAAATCTTTCAGTAAAGCTCTCGAGTGGCGACCGCGCACCAAAAAACCAGAAAACGTAGCGTAGGCAGCCCTCCCACGTGGTGGACCGACGACCCGGTGAAGATCGCGGGAAGCCGCTGGATGCGGGCAGCGCAGGACCGGTCGTCGTGGAAATCCTTGGGGAGGCCTTGTCAAGCAGTGGACGTTTTTCGGTTCATAAAGTAAATAAAATACAACTAAAGCCTAATCTGGGCAAACGCCCGTGTTGTAGGCATGTAGCTATGGGCGTATTCTTTGGAAGTACCATAGTGTATAAGGTTCTATTAGTTAGACTGTGGTAGTACTACCGAAAAAGAATCCGTTTTAAAATAGTTAATAAACTCACATTCAAAATTCGCCGTTCTTTAGAAAATACACACTACCTACAATCATTATCTCATCCGTGGATGTATCTAATGTTCTAACAAGAACTTACTATTAAAAGTAGGTATCAAATATGTATTTTTTTATTTGTGCTGTAGCTCGTAATTGTAAGTACGTATAATATCTTCAGCCGGTTGAGCTCGTAATCGTAAGTACGTATAATACCTTCAGCCGGTTGAGCTCGTAGTCGTAAGTGCGTATAATACCTTCAGCTGGTTGAGCTCGTAATAGTAAGTACGTATAATACCTTCAGCCGGTTGAGCTCGTAATCGTAAGTGCGTATAATACCTTCAGCCGGTTGAGCTCGTCGCGATACGCGATTATTCTGCGCTCGCGCTCGTCACGCTGCTTCTGCATGAAATCTTCGTAGATCTCCTTGTTTTTGAACCTGCAAATTCGATCCAGTAAACTGGTGTAACAAAATCGTTTTACAATCACAAACAAATTGTTTGCCGTAAACAAAACTACAGATCTCTTCTGCAGTAAGTAGCTCTAACTCTGTCCGACGTTTACTTACTCTGGTATTTTTCAACAGCACCGAAAGCTTTGATAAGAAAGATTCAGCGTATACTATGTGTTATACTAGCTTTTGCTCGCGGCTTAGCCTGCGTGGACATCGTTTTTATGTCTATCCTTGAGGCTGAGTAGTGCGCGAGCTGCAAGCGGCCTGCGTCTACGATTAGTTTTTTTTACAGATTTCGAGAACTATATCGGGATTTTCTGATTAGCACTCTATGACATTCATTTCCTCCCTTCAACCATGCAAGAAATCACGACAACGCCTTGCTCTGTTGCGACTTGCGCGAGCGTGTAGACGAGTTTTCCCCAGATCGCTCGGAAACTGTGTCGGACTATGTTATTTAATAGTCTATGTCATTTTTACACACAGGACCATCTCTATGCATAAAATCACAACAATCCTTTGGTATGTTGCGATGTTAAAGAAATTAACCAAAAAAAGTATTTTTTCAGTTCCCTCAGGAACTGTATCGGACTATGCTATTTTCACGGCATAAAAATTCTCCCGTCCTTCTCCATGACACAGGCTACGTGCATGCCAAATTTCGCTATTGGTTGAGGTGTCGTAGCAAAGTATATATATATTAGTACTAAGCTGTAGTTAAGATAATCTGTCCGTCCGGAATTGAAGGACTAAAACATACTAAAATGTGGACGAAAATTGGTATATTGGAGCTTGCTGACCCAATTATGAACGTATAAATGGCAAATGAACGAAATAAGATTTTAGGGGTTGATTTTGTAGCGCAAAGTAGAAGTTTTTCAAAACATATGGTGTGACATATAAAATGTAAGAGCCCGTTGTTGTAAGCAATAAAAATATGTTTTTTTTTAAATTTTTAGGTGTACTTATATTTTAGAGTATAAACAAATTTTGAAAAAAACAGATTATACTCGTAGAACCTCACTTAATAAAGATTCCCGGAAAATCTATTAAGATTTCATTTGAAATCCGACAAATTATGTGTCCGTCTGTCCGTTCGTCTGAAAGTAGAAATTAAAAAAAAGTGAAAGGGCTTGTTGTGAGGATTACAAAATGCTTTTTTTTCATAATTATAATATATATAAAACTTAATGTAAGAAAATTGACCACCCCTTAAAATAAAACACTCCTGATAACTTCCTTTCACTTATTATAGTGTTTGCGTGTAACATCCTCGATTGCATCATCACTTACCATCAGGTGAGTTGCAGTCAAACGCACTCAATAGAAAAAAAAAAAGATTCCAGGAAAACATCAAAAGTCCGCAAAATAGCCATACGCTGAAGCAAAGTATATATATTAGTACTAACATACAGTATGGACAGTTCTGTCGTAAAAGTAAAAGAGATAGACATATAAAAATTATTATAGCTGACCTGTTCATGATGTCCCACTGCGCCTGAGTGTGCAAGTCCATCAGACGGTGCTCCTCATCCCTCAGGAACTGGTCGCGCATGGCGCGTTTGTCTGCGGTAAACTGCGCGATCTTGTTCAGGGTGGCTTGGCGGCGTGCTTCCTCTCTGCGAAGGAATTTGGTCAGTAAGAATGAGCCTATAAATTATGTGAGTTAAAATAAACAGTTTTGGAGTGGCGATGGATTAAAATGTTGCAGAACCGACGCTCGGTGGACATCGCGTCTAAGTAAACGAACAGTGACACTATAAACGTACTGTGACACCATATACGTACTTTGACACCATAAACGTACAGTGTCACCATAAACGTACTGTGACACCATAAACGTACTTTGACACCATAAACGTACTGTGACACCATAAACGTACAGTGACACCGTAAATAAACGTACAGTGACACCATAAACGTACTGTGACACCATATACGTACTTTGACACCATAAACGCCTTTCGCCTTACACTAAGTAACTAGTATCTCATCTGTGGCCGTACTATGTAGTGATGTGGTCTAAGGATGATGTAGGTAGAGGATATCCAGCAGTAGAAAAAGTCGAGCTGTTGATTAAATAAAGAAACGAGCTATTGCAAAACATGTTAGGTGGTTTTAGGCGACATAGCCTCAGAATCGCTAAATTTGTGGCAGTGGGCGGAGCACATAGCTCGTAGAACAGATGACGGTTGGGGCAGTAAAGTTCTCGAGCGGCGACCGTGCTCCGGAAGACGTAGCTTAGGCGGACCGACGACCTGGTGAAAGTCGCGTGAAGCCGATGGATGCGGGCAGCGCAGGACCAGTCGTTGTGGAATCCTTGGGGAAAGGGCTTCGCCCAGCGGTGAACGTATTTCGGCAATATGATGATAATGTTAATAGATCATTTTATCAGTCAAACCGTAAGATAAAAGTAGGTTTCGTTTAAGAAAACTTAACACAAACATCATCACATCAGCTCATGTATATGTCCTCACTGAGAGGCTCGAGCCTACCCTGAATTAGGGCGATCGAGCCATAGTCGACCACGCGGGCCCAGTGCGGGTTAGACAACTTCACACACAACCTTCGAGTTTCTTCGAAGGCGTGTGCAGGTTTCCTCACGATGTTTTCCTTCACCGTAACTCATACATATTTCTTCTAAATTCCGTAATACGAGTAGGCGTTCGACCAAGACACTCACTTGGCCTCCCGTTCCTTGATTGCTTTTTCTAAAGACGCCTGTTCTTTCGCGTCCCGCGCCGCGTCCCCAGACTCCAACTTCTGGCTGATGGCTTCCAGGACTCGCAGCTTCTCGTCTTGGATCTGTGTCAAAGCAGGAATAAAATATGTGAAGACTGCGATATTGCTTTGTCTACTTACAGGAATTGTCTGTAGTGCTGACTACCCTCCTTAAGAGCAGGCCCCCAGCGTGCCACTGGCGAACATCCTGATATTTAACCTAACGGAATCAGCTTTACAGTTAAATTTCGCGTGAGTATTTTAACGCGACCTACGTCCTTTACTTCGGGCGTAAATGCACATAATGCAATTATTGCGAGCTTAGTTAACATCCTAAGAAAATTTCGTTTTAGCCATTTTATCAATATCCATATTCTCTTGCCGTCGGTATTTATTTCATGCGCCTAACCATCCAATGATCTCTCAAAACTACATATTTTTACAAAATAAAAAGTATCAAGCGAAAACCAATAAATCGTGTTTTTGTTTTAGCCATACGAAATAAGAAGCTTTAAAGAATCAGCTGTGTAGTTTTGACATTCACAAAGCTTGCGGCCGACTCTACATTCTTTGGCAAAAATGCACTTATTTTGGGAGCCTGCTCTTAATAGGGATGACGACAGCATCAGAAACAAATTATGAACTCTTGATCACTAAATTGTCCTCCTACTTAAACTTCGGAAAACCTTACTAGTTTTGTTTTCCATCAAGTCTTCGATTTTTAATTCACCAAAATCACAAAATGAGTACATAAATGACGCTGCAAAACTGTGACGTCACGCCTAGTAAATAGATGATAAATAGTAAATCAGATGACTAGCATTCGTCATCCCTTTAGGTAGCTACTTGAAGGACTAAGGCAATGTAAAGGACTGTTACTTGTTTCTCGGTCTGGCGTCGCTTCTGCTCAATCCTGGCTCGGGACTTAAGCAGTACGTCTTGAAGCTGATTGTCCATGCGGTCCAGTTCCGCTTGCTCACGTCTGCGCTCCTCGTTGTCTCTCTTGGCCCGCTCCATAGCCGCTCCAATGTTAGCTTTCTCTTCTGCTTTCTGTAAATACGGGATAACTTTTATCCATTTATAGGTTTTTCTGGTTCTGTTTATGACAACAATTTGACAACGTGGCTAAGTGTACCTAGGGTGTTACCAAATTGCTATAACTAGGATCCGTTAACTGGAGTATCTTCCATAAAACTTATACCATTAAGAAATACACAGTCCAGACAGCTCTCAAAAAATAATTTACTAATGTACAGGTGTGAAAAAATTGGTGTAGGAACCGTTAACTGGAGGTTCTACTCATTATACTGAACAACTTTCTCCAAGGAACCCATACTTAATTCGCAAAAAAAATATTTCGACGCTCCATACAAAAATCCACAAAAATGGTCAATGAGCTGATCGTTTTGTACGAAGAGTTCGTTTTGATTTTGCGATTTCAGCAAACTTGTAAAACAAAAGTTGTTCAGTTTGATGAGTAGAAGTCCCAGTTAACGGGACCTACACCAATTTTGTTACATCCTGAATATTCCACTAAATATCCTATTTCGTATCACTTCATACAAATTGGTCAATTTCTGTAATATGAAAGTCTATCCGTTTTTTTGCAAGTCGACTATGTCCCTCTCATTATGTTTAATTGCCAGTGGATGGGCTCTATATACACTTTGTTACACCTGTACTTCTACTAAACTATTAAAAATACTACTACTACGGAAGGATTTAAATAACCGGTTTCTAATTGTATTTTCTAGTCTTCATCTCCTTCTTAACCAGAGCAATAGCAACGTCCACTTCGGTCTATTCATATTCTTCTGTTAGATTTACTATAATTTTTAAAGTAATATGTAATCAATATCTCACCAGTTTCTCGTCATATTCCTTAAGAGTGTCCATCTCCTTCATTCCCAGGGCGATGTCCACTTTTTGTCTGTTCACCTCCTCTTCGTGCTCGCGGCGCGCACGCTCCGCCACCTCTTTGGCTCTGCAATGTTGACCAAGATTGTATTTTTTGGATTAACAGTGTACCTAATTGGGGAGCAAGGTCCGTTTTCTAAGTATGCCGTTTTAATTAAGTCTACAACCTCTAATAGGTTTCTCTCTTTCCTTTGTCTTATCGACCTCCAGATGATGTCCTGTCCTTATCTTGCTTCGCTTATGTACCTTAGTTTTTCTTGATTTGGCTGAAAAACAGCGTTATGAGTACTTTGTGACCCACAACATTTATGCTGAGCCTGGACCACTTTCACTAACTTGGCACCACTAACACGGTTTCATATTTTTTTCATCCATTCATATTTGTCACTTAGTTTAATTTATTTGTTTGTGTATTGATATAATGCATTATGTCTTGTTTAGCGAAATAAAGTTTTTATCTATGTATCTACGAGTACCTCTGTTAGAAAAGACTTAAATGAAACTCACTGTAGCAAGATCTTCCTCCGTTGTTTCTTGTTGCTGTCTCTTTATTCTGATCTTGTTGAGCTCAAACCATAGCCTTCCTTACAGTAATATATTCCTTCCGCTCCTGTACCTCCGTAAAGAATGCAAGCTCATACTCACTGTTGCTACATCAACATTAAAGTTTTATTAGACCTCGTTCAGTTCTTTGTTGAGTTGTCTTGAGTTTTGCTGATGATATTTTCGTTTTTCTACTCTAATTTAAACGTCGGTGGCGTAACGCCTAGGGCCGTCGCCTCCTGTCCGGGGAGTTCGTGGTTCGGATCCTGCCACACTTTTCATTTTTTTAAAATTTGAGTGTGTTTCGCTGCACCTTACCTGATGTTAAGTGCCGATGCAGCCGAGGATGTGACACGCAAGCTCAAATAGTGCCTATTCACTCTCGTCTTGAAGATTCCTTAATTATACGAATCGGGGAATACAGAGGCTGGAAGGGATTTCCACTCCTTGGCCGTTCGCATGATGAATGAAGACGCAAAACGCTTCGTGCGTAAAGGTGGAACATTGACGACAAAGGGGTGGAACCGTCAAAGTGATTTCGAATTTATATTTCATATGTACGTTTATCCGACGCTCTTACGGTGAAGGAAAACATCGTGAGGAAACCTGCACACGCCTACGAAGAGATTCGAAGGTTATGTGTGAAGTTGACCGACCCGCACTGGGACCCCGTGGTCGACTAAAGACCGATCGCCCTAATTCAGGGTAGGCTCGAGCCCCTCGGTCGGGACGTATATGAGCTGATATGATGATGATGACTCTAAAGTCAAGGTACCTTCTAATATCCCCATGGCTTCAAATATCTCTTTCTGGTGTTTGCTTGTCAACTCTTAGTCGCCTCTTCCTCCTAACCTCATTGGTCTCGTGGATCTTGAATATCTTGTTGATATCCTGATCTTCCCTCCACTTCTGTTACCAACACTGTAACTATTAATGAATTCTATATAGCTGTTACTCACTGTTCCAAGATCTCCCTCTGCTGTTTCTTATCGACCTCAAACCGTCTCTTCCTCCTAAGCTCATTCAGCTCGTGCCACTCCTTAGACCTCCTGATAATGTCATCATCGTCCTTCCGCTTCTGTTCTTCGGCTTCGGCGCGAAGTTTCGCGTTGAACTTCACTTGCTCCTCGCGCTCTTTCAGAATTACAGTTTTGATGACCGCGCTGCGAAGTTTGAGGGTAGCTTTTTATTTTGATACGAGAGTGTTGCCGAAGAAATAAATCAAATAGGAATGTTATGATTACTGCATGTAAAGGAGTTTTCCGTGAATAACGGAAGTATGATATTTAAATATGTAACGGTTTTCAACATTAAGGCGCTTTGCACACGACGGCGCGGGGCGGGGCGGTCAATTTCGCCGCCAACGATAGCACAATGGGAATCTTATACTACCAACGCACATGGAGGACAAAAAGACTCCCCGCACAGTCTCACGGATCCGAGTCGGGGTGCTCCGAAAGTCCGAGCTCGCTTCGCTCGCTCCCGCTTCTATTTAGAACTCCCCGTACCTCACTCGCGGACCCCATATTATGAATCTTTGGGATCAAATTGACCTTGACCTTGAAATGACCTTGACTGATTGACCTTGACCTTGTCGGATTACCCCCTGGTTTACGATTTTTTACCCCCAAGTTTGTCCGCCCTCAAGTCGGCCGCGCGTACTTTCCCCGCCTTGATACTCCCACATCCCCCTCGGATCCCGAAGGTTTGTTGGGGGTTATAAACCCCTCCATGTGCGTTGGTAGTATAGGATTCACTTTGTGCTATCGTTGGCGGCGAAATTGACCGCTCCGCCCCGCCCCGTCGTGTGCAAAGCGCCTAAGTGATTCTCTCCCTATATCTCTCTGTCTTACTTTTTGTTATTGAGCTAGATTTATCATGCCCTATTTATTCTAAACGTTAACTAGTGTTATAAAACTAAATTTCGTAGAAACTCGGAAGGTGAAGTGAACAAGTGACACATAATGGCATATGCGACTCAGAAGCGTGGAAGCACAATAGATCATGCAGCACCTACTATGGCAAGTTTATCATATCACATAGGGCAACTCTGTGGGTGCCGCAAGGACTCAACCGTCTTCGTGTGTAGTGATTAGTCCACTCGCTTCACACAAAGAGGTCGCGGGTTCGAATCCTGGCGGGGTCTAACTTTGTAAGATTGGGTTTGGTTGATGGTCACTAGGGCATTTTCGAAGCCTGCTTGGCTAACTACCATTAGTTAAAAGCATTGATGTGTTCCGGCACGAAGATAAGACAGCCAGTTTCCCATTCCACAAGGCAATGGAAAACTTGGGAAGACCGCTGCCATGTTCGGCATCACCATAACTTATCATCAGGTGAGATGATGTCCAGGGCTTACCAATTGTAGATAACAAAAAAGCAGCGGGTTGTGTCGAAATACAACCGTAAATTATTTAAGTGGACAGGTTAGGGATAGGTACTTCTTACGCCTCTTCAGAGGAAGAAGTTCATGTCGACGCATTTCAAAAGCCTTTTCACATCAATATAATAGACGATCGAATAATTTAATGGCAAATCATGATTTATTAAAAAACGCTACAATGCACACTAATAATGCTACTAATATTAAAAATGTGAAAGTTTGTATGTATGAATGTGTGTTACTTTTTCACGCAAAAACTACTCAACGTGTCTGGGTGAAATTTAGTAGGTAGAGAGATTAGGACCTGGATTAACACATAGGCTAGTTTTTCCTACGCTCGCGCACTGCGCACCTTCGAAGACAGTCATAAAAAAAGTTGAGAAAAGTTGTTCCGGATGTGACATACTAAATTCTCCCCCCCCCCCACAAAGAAGTAGGTCATCATCATCATTATCATCGTTTCGGAGATTAATTCTTATATCTACACTTACATAATTTACTTCTGTATAATATAAGTCATCATATCAGCCGGATAACGTCTACTGCTGGACAAAGGCCTCCCCCAAGGATTTCCACTACGACCGGTCCTATGCTGGCAGCATCCATCGGCTTCCCGAGATCTTCACCAGGGAAAAAAGTAAGTATCTACTTAAAAATAAGCCCGGGCTCAGGTACCTACCTGAGCAGCATCTTAGGGGCATCCTTATCTTTGAAGATCATGTCCCTGGCGCTGTACATGAGGCGCTCCTGCTCGGCTCTCTTGTTCCTCACGTATTGCTTGTAGAAGTTCGCGTTGGCTCGCTCGGCCGCCTCCATGCGCGCGCGCCGCACCTCCTCGCTGCGTTTGTTCACGTTCTAAGGATGGAGAGGCATTTAACTGACTACCAAAACGGAGGAAGTTCTCCATTCGACTGTATGTTTTTTTATGGTCCTTGTCTTCACCTTATGGTGTTGGCAGGAATAGCGGCCATCACTATATGACCTAGCCGTCGGTGAGTGAGGACGCTATATCATAAACCTGGTAGTTTAGCGTATCTGGTAGATATACGAGAGGGGAATGTATGTTTTTTTTGTGTGTGTGTATGTAGTCGCCAAATATGAACCGATTCTCTTGATTATTTTTTAGGGTTCCGTAATACAACAAGGAACCCTTATTGTTTCGTCATCTGTCTGAGCTGAAATTTGGCAAAGATATATATAATAATAACGCGGAGAGAATTGTTAAAAAAAATTGGAAAAAACTTTTTAAGGGTACCTCCCCTACAAGTAAAGTGGGGATGATTTCTTTTTTCTAGTCAAACCCAGTCGTATGAGGTGTCGTTGGTTGGAGCTTAAAAAATAGTTGTGAGTTTTCTAAGACCGTTTTATAATTTAGGTTTAAACCACTGTATTTGGAAATTTGAAACGTCATACTGGTGTGATAATGTAGTGTGACTACAAGTCGGCAACGAAAATAGATATGGACGCGATAATGGCAACTACGGAATCCTACATTGCGCGTGGCCGGACTCGCACTTGGCCGGTTTTATAAGTTACGATATGTCCTCAGGTTGGTCCCATGTAAATTTTGATTTTTTTTAAATTAACGCTAACAAAGTTAATTAACAATATCAAAAATAAATTTGGTTTTTGTTGCGATTGAGGTCAGTTTTTACCGTTTCTAGCGTTTCCAATCATTACTAGGACTGCCCAAGAAGGAGGCGTAATGGATTTTGAAAGGAGAGGTCAAGGTCAGATTCGTTTAGGATACATTTAATTAAGCAATTGGATTTCTGTTATTATCACCATCAGCCCGAAGCCTACTGGAGATACACAACTAGTTCTCATCTTCTAGCCGTTTTTGATTAAACTAGGGATCGTATGGTCGTCGTAGGTTTTTATTTCTTATTCTCTATCGTTATGCTCCTGGCAGAGCGGGGGTGGTCAGTTTGGGGCGTCTACGTCGGTGGTAGAGGCAGACACGGCTCTCCGCACGATCTCCCGCCATCTCTCCCTGTTAGCAGACTGTATGGCGCATCAGTCAGATATGCGTTTTCCCATTGCGGATTTACTTGTCAGTCCAGCGCATATGTGACCTCCTTCCACTTTTCCCTGTACGACCAGCCGTTCTATGGAGTCGCTATCCCGCCTAGAGATATGTCCAAAGTACTGCAGTATGCGCGACTGACTACGGTCGATAAACGCTGCGTGATGCCAAGCTCCTGGAGTATGGACACGTTGGTGCGAAACTCCGTCCACGATATCCCGGGCATCTTCCTCCAGCACCACATCCCTAGAGCATCTATCTTCTCCTTTCCCAACTCGCGCACTGTCCATGGTTTTTTTCTTAGGCAACTGGAATTTCTCCGCGATAAGAAAGCCTACATTAAAGTGATGAATAGCCAATTACTTACTTGGGGGCTAGTCACATTTCCTGCTAAAGGAATTACCACTCTGGTTTTGGGTTGGTTTTTTTTATTTTCTTTATTCACAATTGGTAAGCCCTTGGCATCATCTCACCTAATGGTAATTGACGATGATGCCGAAGATGGAAGCGGGCTTACCAATATTACCCAACGCAATGGAGAACTGGCTATCATATCTTCAAGCCCGGAACACATCAATGTTGTTAACACTGATGTTTAGCGGCAAGACTTAGATAAGATGGTGGTAGCTAGCCAGTCGGGTTCAGAAAATGCCCTATCACCAACCAAACCGAGTCTTACAAGTTCACCCCATCGGAAATCGAACCCGCGACCCCCTGGTGTGAAGCGAATGGATTAACCATTACGTCACGGAGGAGGTTGAATCGATTACGCAGGTAAACTGACCTGAAGCATACGGTCCTTTCCTGAACGGGTTTGACTGCTTCGCAAAGCATGTAAAGGCGTTGGTGCCGGTTTGTATCACTGAACTCCGTGTGTGGAGTATGGCTCCTAACCTTTCCCAGTTTGGGAAGAGACCCACGTGCCCCAGCAGTGGGGATGTTTATGGGTTGTTGACGAACGATGTCTTTAAATTGTAAAATATTTTTTTTAATGATCTGGAGATTCAGTGGTCAGCTTCTGCCTGCTGGACTGACGGTCGTGTGTTCAAACCCTACCCAGGGCAAAAATTTTGGTGATGAACAGGTTTGATTGCTCGCTGTTTAATTTAAACCGCCGAGCAAGAGGTGAAGAAATGTTACACGCGTAATGTGGCAGGGTGTGAAATGTTTTTGTTCTGTCATTAGGTGTTAAGAGAATTTACGGAGGTCTTTGAGCATTGTGCTTAGGTCTTCCATAGTCTCAGCCATGACCACAATATCGTCAGTGAATCGAAGGTCGGTGATGTACACGCCGTTGATATTGATGCCAAGTTCACCCCAGTCCAGAAGCTTGAAAACATCTTCCAGGGCGGGGATGAATAGTTTTGGAGATAAAACGTCTCCCTGTCTCACCCCTCGCTGCAATTGCATAGGTTTCATACAGACACTTAACACCTCGATGTATCGATAGTCAATTCGGCACGGCTGGAGAGACTGTAGCACAGCCTAGGGCCTAGGTTTCGACTGAATCAAAGGCTTTCTCATAGTCCAGAATGATTTGTGACTCATACGGCTGATATGGTGGCTGATTGTACTATTTATTTATTTTTTCTACCTAGTTCTGTGATTTTTTATCATCATCATCATACCAGCCGATGACATCCGCTGCTGGACAAAAGCCCCCCCCCCCCTCAAGGATTTCCACGACGACCTGTACTGCGCTGCCCGCATCCGGCGGCTTCCCGCGATCCTCACTAGGTCTTCGGTCCACCGCGTGGGAGGCCTTCCTATGCTACGTCTTCCGGTGCGCGGTCGCTGTGATTTATAAGATAATTATTATTTTTATTGACTTGACTAAATTTAATAATTACCAAAGCTGATTTTAACATAATAATTATACATAACTAAAAATTGATTCATCATCATCAGCAACATTCAGCCGTTTTGTAACAATTTTTTTTAATCGGAGACCTAAAAGAAAATCGTAAGACTTAACGTTTCTACGGGACAAGGAATGGTACGGAATCCTCACCACGGAGAATAACTCGCACTCCTTTTTAGGGTTCCGTCCCTTAAAAGGAAAAAAACGGAACCAAGATAGGATCAATCGCGTATTTGTCCGTCTGTCACAGCCAATTTACTCCGAAACTACTGGACCAATTGAATTGAACATTGGTACACGTATAATATGTAAGTCGGTGAACCAAAGACGGATGTGTAATGTAAATAAATGAATTAGAAACATGGGACCTGACGACTCGCGGTCCACTTGTGGACACCGCGCGATGACGCATTCGATCGGCTAGTGGCACTCAAGGTGGACACCTAAGGACTGATCGCTAGTGGATGCCGAGCTGACAGCTCATTGACGCCGAGAGCTGAGGCGGTGCTTGCCTGGTATTGAGGCGATGTAGCGTAGGACAGAATCTCATGAAATAGCAAAAAAAATTCAAGTAATGTTTTCTGACGTATTCAAGTAATGTGAACGGCAGTGGCGCAATCGTAAGGGCCGCTATCTCCTATCCGGGAGGTCGTGGTTCGAGTCCTGCCACGTACCAATCTGTTTTCGAATATCGATCTTTCGTTTATCCGGCGATCTTACGGTGAAGGAAACTATCGTGAGGAAACCTGCACACATCTGCGAAGAAACTCGAAGGTTGTGTGTGAAGTTGACCAAACCGCACTGGGCCCGCGTGGTCGACTAAGGCCCGATCGCCCTAATTCAGGGTAGGCTCGAGCCCCTCGGTGGGGACGTATATATGAGCTGATGTGGTAAATTTTTTCACTAGCATTATTTTGTTGATCTCCTTAGCTGCAAACTGCCAGATGTCCCACTCACCTCGACGGAGTTGGGCCACGAAGAGGTCATTTCCTTGCTGCGTTTGTCTAGGTAGCTCACATACTCCCGTCGTCGCACCGCTTCACAGTCCTGCTTGTCTTTCTCCGTCCATCTTTTAATGCGCTCCCACTCCTCCTTCGGGACCACTATTGGTCTTCTTGACATCTAAATATATCATCATATTAGCTCATATACGTCCCCACCGAGGGGCTCGAGCCCACCCTGAATTAGGCCGATCGGACCTTAGTCGACCACTCGGGCCCAGTGCCGAGGGGCTCGAGCCCACCCTGAATTAGGGCGATCGGACTAGTCGACCACTCGGGCCCAGTGCGGACTAGACCCGAGTGGTCGACTAAGGTCCGATCGCCCTAATTCAGGGTGAGTTCGAGCCCCTCGGTGGGGACGTATATGAGCTGATATGATGATGTTGGTCGACTTCACACACAACCTCCGAGTTCTTCGCAGGCGTGTGCAGGTTTCCTCACGATGTTTTCCTTCACCGTAAGAGCGTCAGATAAACGTACATATGTAATGGAAATTCGAAAACACAATGGAAGGGGGCAGGATTCGAACCACGACCTCCGGCACAGGAGGTAGCGGCCCTTGCCATTGCGCCACAGCCGCACATACATACATACATGCATACACACATATGTATATATATACATAAAAGTATATAGCCGACTTTCAATATGAGACCGCTTTTTAAAGACTTTTTTAAATCTATTTTTTAAAATAATTATATACATATAAGAATTAATATTAACCGGTTACGTGGCATAGCGGTTAGTCCACTCGCTTCATACCACGTAGTTCGCGGGTTCGTTTCACGGCGCGGCGGCTTCCAAGTTTGTGGGACTCTGGTTGATTGGTTTTAAGACATTTTCTGAGTACGCCTGACCTACCGCCATCAGTTTTCCTTTTGAAAACGGTAAAAGTTGTCAGCGTCGGTGGCGTAATGGCAAGGGCGGCTACCTCCTGTCCGGGAGGTCGTGGTTCAATCCTGCCACTTACCAATATGTTTTCGAATTTCGATTTCATATACTTATAAGTTTATCCAAAAAAAACGCAAAGAATTATGAAAATCGGTTCACAATCTGCGAAGATATCCAGTAACAAACATAAAAAAAAACATAGAGTCGAATTGAGAACCTCCTCCTTTTTGGAAGTCGGAAAAGATACTCTAAATTTTATCATGATTTATTTATTCTTTTTAATAGCCTTTACTCAAGTAAGAAGTAAAAATTGATTACATTTACACGGATATTAAACCTTAGAAATTTTTACAAAATGTGCTCCTTTTGCAATCAAATAGCTATATCTTTTTTTTTGTAAAAGTAAAAATGATAAGTAAATATGATAAGTAGGTACCATTTCAGAATCTACACAAAATGCACAACTTTTCAAAGCAATGGGCCATATTAGCGTAGTACATTTTTTTTCAGCATAATCTGCCAATATTGCGCCGTTAAAATTTGAATAGATTAAAAATAAAATGGATTCTCCATAAAAAAATTGTAACCTTTCCGAAAAAAATATTTGGTATGAATTTGATAACTTGATCCTTCTGTAACATAAAACAGAAAAACAAAATCTCAAAATACCTTTATTATAGCTGTAGTATCCCAAAAAAGGACTGAAGGCATTGAATTACTACTACGCAGTCAATGACTGAAAGTAACAATTTTATGAAATTTAGAAATACCGCCATATCTCGGAAACCGGGGTTTCATATGACATTAAATTTTAAATTCTGAAAGTTCACGATCTGATCTACCTCCAGTCTCAATATTTACCAATACTTACTGGACAGCCAGTATATAGTATACGTACTTATATGAGCTACGGAAAACTAAAATGCAAGTAACATTTACTTGCCTTTAATCGTCCTCACTGCAAAATCACTCACAAAAACTTATCACAAATGTTAAGGAAGTGGAGTGTCTTATTCAGTAATGTTTTTGTAGCAACAGCCATTCCCTTGATTTTGCCTTTCCAAGAAGTAACTTGTTCGTCGCTTATGTCAGCTGGCTGGTCCTCAGGCATGACAGCAAGAAGTTAGCGTTGCAGAAAATTACAGAAGATTTCACTCACAATCAAAAAATAAACAAGTAAACAGAAAATTATAGCGAAAATATAAAATATCATTAAAAAATGCTAGCGAGACTAAAACGTCGCCATGGTTACAAGAATTTTGAGAAAGCAATGCATACAAAACGTATTGGTTGTGAATTGTCTTTGATTCCGATGAAGAAGGCAAAACCAAACTTTCAAAGTATCGTTTTTTAACCGCCGATAGGGACGGATATGATTCTTACAGGCTATGTACTCATATAAGTATACATAACGTATGTATATATGTATACATATGTGTTTATGCATCTATGTATGTATGTGCGACGGTGGCGCAATGGCAAGGGCCGCTATTTCCTGTCCGGGAGATCGTGGTTCGAATCCTGTCACGTACCAATGTGTTTTCGAATTTCGATTTCATATGTACGTTTATCCGACGCTCTTACGGTGAAGGAAAACATCGTGAGAAAACCTGCACATGCCTGCGAAAAAACTCGAAGGTTGTGTGTGAAGTCGACCAACCCGCACTGGGTCCGCGTGGTCGACAAAGACCCGATTGCCCTAATTCAGGGTAGCCTCGAGCCCCTCGGTGGGGACGTATACGAACTGATATGATGATGTATGTTTGTATTTAATTGCAGTTATGTATGTACCTATTGTATGTATGTATATTTCGTGATTTTTTCTGAATCTACTTCCCCCCTTTCGAGCATCACGTGATTACCTAATGGACGATCCCATAACAGGCACTAATAATGTAGAATTTCTTTGGAAGAATTCAGTTACAGAAGAAAGTTTTCGTTAAGAATAGGTACTTTTATACTTACATCGAAGTAGTTACGACTTCACAGCGTGGATGTACAATTTCAGTTGGTGTTTTGCCAAAGTGAGAAATAAATAGCAAACGATAAATATACGTATTAAATGTTAAATGTTTTTATCGTTATTTGGATATATCTGCTGGTAAGAGCGTTTTTCCGTTGGCCGGGTTAAGTTATTGAAGTAAAACTTCTTGGCACGCTTGACTCGGGGAGTAGGTAAGCTGGTGGATGCGTGAAGAGATTGTTACGGAAGTGAGATCGGGCGATACGAAAGGAAGTTGAGAGGGATATATAAATTAGCGAGGATAGAAAGAGATACTATTTATTTTTGTTTACCAACAACACAGTATATATATTAGTGACCAACAATATCGGTTGCCGAGGGAACAATATCGGGTATAAGATAAAACATGATTTGATCATTTTCAGAGGATAATAAAACTCTTTTCTTAAACTGTCTATACCTCCATATGACAAAAAAGATTTGATTATTTTCTGAAGACTTGTATTTTACTTTCATACATATAGATGGAGCTAAAGAAGTTTTACTTCAGTCGTGTGGTCTAAAGCATTATTTATTTTATACTTGTTACCCAACGTCACAGATGAGTTAAGATAAATAAGTTAAGATAAAAATATCCTTTATTGCACTCCAAATATACAGAAACAAATCAATATGGCACTAACCAGGTATCAATAAAAAAAAAATACATTTTCTATTACTTAAAAGTTGATTAATCTGCAAAACAATAACAAAATCGTCAGGAAAAAAATAGGTCATCTTTGCCCACGTTTTATTCACTCTCAGTTTTTCAACGAAGAAAATGGTTCTCGTTTCTTTCTAAAATTCAGCAAATTCTTAAAGTTAGAGGGAGATAGAAACTAAAAAAAATCAAATGTTTCTGAACGTTAAGTTAACTGTCAATTCAGAAATATTTACGTCAGCCACGTTGGAACTGCCAACTCGGTATTTTTATGGTAAAAAAGCTGTTATTTTATCAAATCCTTACGAAATTCTATTAAAATTATCTCCTTTTCCATTTCTGTAACTACTAAATGCCTTGTAAAGTTAGCAAACTCTGTAATACAGTCGCTACAAAGCCGTTTGGAGTCGTGACATAATTGTGTAAATAAATCGGTGTCTTTAGTTTGGTTTTCGTGTTTCGTGGTGTTGCAGTGAAGTTGGTCATTGAACATGAAGGTTAAGGAGCTCAAGAGGACTGTGAACGTGAGCTGGTCGCCGGCGGAGCTACAGTCTGTGTACCTGGCGGCCGGCTCGGCGGCGCAGCAAGTAGACGCGTCTTTCAGCTCCAGTTCTTACTTGGAACTGTATTCGTTGAACTTGGAAGACCCTGGACAAGATCTGGAGCTAAAATCCAGCTTGCAGACAGAGCACAAGTGAGTATTTTCGATGGTAAGTACTGTAGTGTTTGACGGTTTGATTTCAGGCACTAACCAGTCATCAGTTTTTTAAACGGAGCAGAGTTCATGATGAAAAAAAATATTGAAATTTATTAATCATGTACTTTGTACACTGTCCTATAAAATTGAAACTAATAATTAGCACTTATATGTTAGAAAGTATTTTTTTTTATTGTTTCCTTTAGTTTGCTGAATTAGATGCACCTTTCACGGTTTCCATCAAACATTCTGTCAAAGGGGCCGCCCTGAGTTCAATCCTGTCTCAGAACTCAGGGTAGCCCCTTTGATAGAGTGTTTGACGCAAGCTGGTAGTGATGTCAGTGAACAAACTATAATATATGCAGTAGGGACATCAATATTTAATCAATTTATTTCCTTCCTACTAATATTTAAAAACTTTACTTGCTCTGTTTTCCATCAAGTATTAAATTTTTATTCATCAGAAATACAAAATGAGTACATAAATGGAAAACAATGATGTGGTGCCTTGCTATTTCCAACATTTTTAGAACAAAATCTGGTTTTGACAGATGATAAAAAGTAACTCAACTGACTAGAAATCGTCATTACAGCAGCGTCATTATTTAGCCAGTAAGGGGCGCATTGTTCCTAGACCTAGAGTGTCTATGTTGACTTAGGTCTAGGGATCATGTCCGTTTTTTGGTCATGGCCTAAGTAATCTTGATTTATTTAGTGATAAATATATAAGTTTACCTAATGGAATATATGTCATTGTGTTCGACATGAAATTGCCTAACCAATCGATGTAATTTTGTTGAAAATAAATGTTTACCTGTTGTGTAACTCCTTTGGATTTCTTTCTCTTTCTCATGGAAACTCTATTGCAAAATATTTTTTTTTACTGGCTTGGCATCTATCAAATGCTCAATATTCCTACTAAAAACCGGTTACAAAGATACAAAGTCAACATCAAAAAATACTTACTACTATCTTCATTGTATTATCATAGATAAATAGAGTGAAGTTTGTGTGGCCTTATGCAGCCTATCAGTAGTCCCCGCAACGCTCAAGAAACAGAATCTTATGCGGCCTATCATTAGTCCCCGCAACGCTCGAGAAGTTAAATAAAAAAAATCAAAGCAAACTCCTAAAAGTTACTAAGTAAAATCTGATTTTTTTGCTATCCAGGTTCCAGAAGCTAGTGTGGTCAGGAGCAAACATACTGGTGGGTGGGTGCGACGGAGGCCTCTTGCAGTTCTACAGCTCAGAGAAGTTACTCACAGGCTCCAAGGATGCCCTGCTTGGCTCCAGCACTAAACACAGTGGTCAGTGCAAAGCCCTTCATACACTCCTAGCTTTTGCCTGAGACTATGCCCATGTTGACATCATTTTTATGGCTGTTGTAAAGCATAAAAAATAATTGTAACTAGATCCCTTAAGAACTTTATAGGACTATGCTAAATATTAGTAGTGAATGATAATTCCTGCATTCTGTATAAAACATCACATAAATCTATTGCTCTGTTGCGGTATGAAAGATATTAACCAACTTTCTTTCAGTTTCCCCATTCCCCAGGAACTGTGTTGGACTGTACATTTTTATAACATAAAAAAGTAGCCTATGTTACTTTCCGCTTTTTTTTATTATTTTAACTTGGGCAACTATCTCTATGCAAAAAAAATGTGTTGATCTGTTGCTCCATTGCAACATGAAAGAAGGATTTACATGTATAATATGAGTAATGATTTTGCATATCTACTTTAGAGGTAGAGTACAAGAATTCCAATTAGTATACTATTACTAGCAAAGAAGCAACATTCACCTGCCCCGCCAATACATATAATAGGTGTTAAGTTAAATAGAACACAGTTTTGAGGGGGGCTTCTACCAATAAAACTACACGAAAAAAACATCTCATTCAAAGCAATCGGTTGATTTGCCAACTCAGTAAGATTTTTTTGCAATATCAGCAAAGTTGTAAAAGCTGTTCTGTGTGGTTGTCTGTGGCATCGTAGCTCCCAAACGAATAAACCAATTTTGTTTGAGTTTTTTTGTTTGAAAGGTGATTTGATTGAGAGCCATGATTCAAGAAAGTCTGTTCAGCCATTTGAAGATCATCAGCAATTTTTGCTAATTGATTTAAATTTGGTATCCTGTTATGTCAATGATGTTGCAAGAACATGGTAACCTTGACTTGATGCTGCAACTCAACTCCTCACAAACTAAAAGCAGAGGTATCATCTGTAGGCTTATAACAATAGTCTCAATGAATAGGTTCTAGATAAATGGTGAAATACAAGGGTTTTGATGGTTTTTCAAACTTTAAATTTATATTTTTAACATAAAAATTCGAAAATTCATTTATGATTCATAGCATGCATGGCGTGAGGCAACGGCAGCTGAAGCTACAAAAGCTGAAGCAAAAAATTTTCATAACAAACTCAACAAACATTTTATACTTATATTAATTTTATTCCATCCAAATATATAAAAAAAAACTTAGAACATGCAGTAGTACACTTTTTTTTAAGTATTTCTTGTTTGTCTGGGTACAAGAGAAAACAACTTCTGTGATGTATAAATGCAAATGTAACTTTTAAAACCAATGTAATGTAAGATTTAGTGTGGTGGGTCATTGACTGTGGAACTGTAAATTGTAATGTAATCTGTAAAGTTGTTATGCCGAGGCACTGTTCACAGATAGATTACATACTATTATCACTGTATTTCCCTTTATGGCTTACCAATATATGATAGTTATTATTTCATATTGGGTTTATCAACAGACTTCAAAAAAGGAGGTTATCAATTCAATTGTAATATTGTTGGAATTGGACAATATTCATATATGTTCATCTGTGTGGGCTTTTAAACAGGTTTGCCAAATTTCATGAGTGTTTATGTATAAGGTCTAACAAAATTAGTTGAAACTATTTTAACTGGTGCTTCTACCCATGAAACTGAACAACATTCCCTATAAAACCTAAAAAAAAAACAATTTTTTTTTTGAACTGCTCATACTAAGTTGGCTGATCAGCTGATCGAGTTAGTATGGAAGAGCCAAATTATTTTTTGCGATTTGAGTGGGTTCCATGGGGAAAGTTGTTCAGTTTCATGGGTAGTAGCACCAGTTAAAATGGTTTCAGCTAATTTTGTTAAACCTTATATATATGTCCATATATTTCTCAGAAACTAGAAATTTAATTACAAAAATTCTTTTTTTACTGATATCTTTCAACTATATTTCTATATCTATATCTTTCATCTTTCAACTAAGGGAACAATGCAAGTTTCATTTCAGTCAGTTCAGTAGTTTTTACGATATGGACTGGTGAGTGTGTACCAAACACTGGGAAACACGTCGTCGATTTAACACTGCAATTTTGTAATTGTTAAAGTCTTTTGTTGGTAATGTTTTAAGCGTTGTCAATTATATGGGTACTCAGTAGAGAATAATTTATTGTAAAGTATTGTATTGTAATGTATACTGTACTGTATTGTTCAACAATAGTTTGCAAGTTTCTTATAAGTAGGTACATCATGTACAGAGCAAAGAAGGGGGTCTTAGCTCAGTGCGTGTTGCGTGGCCGTGTCGATCACGCACCTTAACTAATAGTAATAGTATAAGCATGGTTATTTACCATTAAGGAGTTAACTGTTAAGGGCCCCCTAGACTATCAATACTATTGTCAATTACAACATTGACAATTAAATTTATTAAGTGTATTGAAAATTCCAATTGAAATGGAATGGATTCCGTTTCAAGTTGAAAATTAATTGTCAGTCACGTAAAATTACCTTTATTAATCCCAATAATGACTGTGCTTCGCAAGCCAGGAAAAGTCATTTCAGGCACCGCACCGGTTGCTATCTCGAGGTGGCAGTCGTTAAGGTGTGTCCACAAGGGGGCTTGAAAACTTCTGACGGGTGTCTACTAGTGACTATGTCCTTTTTTTATTTATTTTATCATCATCATATCAGCTCATATACGTCCCCACCGAGGGGCTCGAGCCTACCCTGAATTAGGGCGATCGGGCCTTAGTCGACCACGCGGGCCCAGTGCGGGTTGGTCACTTCACACAAAACCTTCGAGTTTTTTCGCAGGCGTGTTTTCCTCACGATGTTTTCCTTCGCCGTAGGAGCATCGGATAAACGTACATATGAAATCGAAATTCGAAAACACATTTGTACGTGGTAGGATTCGAACCACGACCTCCTGGACAGGAGGTAGCCCCTTGCCATTGCGCCACCGACGCTCCTTTTCTATTTATTTAATTTAGGAAAACTTACAGGCAAATAAAAAACTATAAGCAAACTTAAATAGATAATATTAATGCCATTAAAAAGTTTCCACCAATAAAACCTTTTGTGGTGAGTATGTCCTAAGTTTACCGAGTTTGAATAGAGATCCAAGCCCCAGCAGTGGGGAAGTTACGGGATAAAGCCACAATTGAAACACCTTTAAAATCAGGAAGTATACCCATCTTCACTATTACCAAGAAATAAAGTTGAAAATAACACCAACTGTTCTTCATACTTCTTTCCTCTCTACCCAGGACATGTATCAGCGCTGGACATCAACCCATACCAGAAGAATCTGCTCGCCTCTGGAGCCTCCGAGAGTGAGATCTTCATATGGGATCTGAATAACACCAGTCAGCCCATGGCTCCGGGCAATAGAAGTCAGCCATTTGACCATGTGCAGGGTTTAGCGTGGAATCAACAGGTATTAGTCATCTTCAATAGATTAGACAGAGAGATAGTAGATTAAGATATTTATATGGGTCTTGAATACCAGCAATCACTTTTCATCACACAGCAATTAACCGTCTCCGTAGCTCAGAGGCAAAGTTCACTGGCTTTACACAGGAGGTCGCGGGTTCGATTCCCGGCGGAGTCAATTGTAAGACTCGGTTTGGTTGGTGTTAGGGCATTTTTTAAGCCCGCCTGGCTAGCTACCACCATCTTATCTAAGTCTTGCCGCCAAATATCAATGTTGATATCATTGGTGTGTTCCGGCATAAAGAGTTCTCCATTGCGTTGGGGAATCTTGGCAATCCCGCTTCCATCTTCGGCATCATCGTTTCTTACCATCTGGTGAGATGATGCCAGGGACTTACCAATAATGAATAAAAAAAAATCAAACCTAAAATCAAGATGGCTTCTCTTCCCAAAATGGTATAAGGGTTCGAATAATTCACCCTGCCAAAGAAATGCCTTTGATCATCAAACGCTGTATTTTTAAGTGAACACCGAAGACTATATCCTACTTCCTACTAACATTATAAATGTGAAAGATTGTATGTATGGATGTTTGTTGCTCTTTCACGCAAAAACTACTGAGCGTATCTGGCTGAAATTTGGTAGGTGGACTTGGATTAACATATAAGCACTGCACACCATCGAAGACAGTCATAGAAACTATGTTCACGCGAGTGAAGCCGCTGGCAAAATCTAGATAACTATAAGGGATAACTTATGTCACGTAAATAACTCCATGTTTGAATAAGATCTATGGCATACTCGTTCTGATATGTTGCTGTTGGTGTGAGAGGGAGGCAAATATAGTATAACTAGCTGTTGCCTGCGGCTTCGCTCGCGCATATCCCGTTTTTTGCCGTTGCCGTGGGAATTTCCCAAAATATTTTCTTAGTGGATGCCTACGTCATACTTGCTATCTGTATGCCAAATTTCAACCCGATCCATCCAGTGGTTTGAGCTGTGCGTTCATAGATCAGTCAGGCAGTCACGGTTTCATTTTACATGTACGGATTTTTGATGTGTAACATCTTTGCTCTCGCTTTCCTGCAATTTGTGGGAGTGATTTCGTGAAATGGGACGGAAATGTGTAACAGGAAATGCGAACGTTTTTTAATTCTCGAAAACTAAGGTTGTCATAGACATGCCGCCTAGTGTGATGGCAATGTAATGGCAAAGATGACATACTACTATTCGAAGGGTCGGCCCGTGAATGTACTACCCGATAATTAATTAATTTCATAAGTATTTTGTCACATGTTACACATCATATGCGAGTACTGTAGGTCTCGTTTTTTATTTTTGTTTGTTTGCCCTTTTCAGGGCAGGCTAAGGATCATTGGCCATACTGCCTTGTCTTCAGTGTGTATATTTATTTCATCTTTAATTCTGTTACTGGACCCCACTTCTCTGCCAAACTGTGAAAAGACATCGCTTCTATTATTACCGAGGGTTATGTTTTTACAGTGTATTTTTTGTTTTGTTTTTTTGGAGCGTGCTGTGCTCGGAGTTTCTCTGCGTGATCGAATCAGAAACGAGGAGATCCGTAGGAGAACCAAAGTATACCGACATAGCTCTCAGAATTGCTAAACTTAAGTGGCAGTGGGCGGGGCACATTGCTCGTAGAACAGATGGCCGTTGGGGCGGTAAAATTCTCGAGGGGTGCCCACGCACCGGAAAGCGTAGTGTAGGCAGGCCTCCCACACGGTGGACCGAAGACCTGGTGAAGTTCGCGGGAAGCCGCTGGATGCGGGCAGCGCAGAACCGGTCGTCGTGGAGATCCTTGGGGGAGGCCTATGTCCAGCAGTGGACGTCCTTCGGCTGATATGATGACTACAATCTGTCTCCCTCTTGTGACATTCAGCAGTAGGTTGGTTGGTGCTAACGCTGGCGCTTTTAGTACATGACCTGTGTCACACACTCTAGAGTGTATGTATGTATATTCACTTATTTGACACACTCTGTAGCCTAAACGGTTTGATGGATTTTGGAGTGTGAGGTGTTGTTGCTAGATTCTTCTTGATCTCGTGAGTGAAATAGGTTACATTTTTATCCGGCTAGCCTAATAAAGGGGTTAAGTTTTTTTTTGCAGTTGGGTTTTTAATTAATTAATTTTAGTTATTTAAGATATAGAACCTCAATGGTTGCCGACAACTTAATCAACAAATCATCAGTCTGTATTAGCTTTTAGACTATTGTTGTATCCAATTCATCTCTCCTTTAATGCTGTGGATCGTCATCCGGCCGTGTATATTTATTTTGAGGTAATAAACAAACAAACTCATTTTTACATGCAAGTCCACTCGATATAACGATTCACTCTTTGAAACGTCAACTTTTCTGGCTCCAGTTGGTTTACTTTAACGCTAATTTCTCTCTGTATAACGAAAACTCTCAATATCGTCACAAAATTTCCAGTCCCTTGAGTGTCGCTATATAGAGTTTACACTGTATTTATAACTAGCTGTTTCCCGCGGCTTCACCCGTGTGGACGTTTCTATGACTTTTTGAGGGTGCGCAATTAATAACCCTAAGTGGAAAAAGGTAGCCTATGTGTTAATCCAGGTCCTAATCTGTCTACCTACCAAATTTCAGGCAGATCCGTTCTGTAGTTTTTGCGTGAAAGAGTAACAAACATACATCTATTCATTCTTAAAAACTTTCGCGTTTATAATATTAGTAGGATATAAGTAAGGATGAGATTAAATATTTGTGTACAGGTACAACACATCCTAGGGTCCACGTTCGCCACGCGATGCGTCGTGTGGGATCTGAGAAAGAACGAGCCTATCATGAAACTCAGGTAACGATTTGTTCACATAATTATTTAGTGTTGGTGGCGGGGGCAGGGCTACGTTTTGTTTGTCCAGTCTTCTGTCACTTTATGTACACGCAGAGGTAAAATGATTTCGCTCATCATCATATCAGCCGAAAGACGTCCACTGCTGGACGAAGGCCTCCCCCAAGGATTTCCGCAACGACCGGCCCTGTACTGTCCTGGAGGTAATAATGATCTAAAACGTGAAGTAGACCATATGAAGTTAAATTAAAGTTATAATTATAATATAGTTAAGTCATAATTATAGTTCTAGATATATAAAGTATGTTACTCGTGTTTCTATAAAGCAGTAAGTGTTCCAAATACAATTCAATAAAATAAAATAATTTAAATTTAAAACATGGTTGTAGATAATAAAAATCATTATTAAAATCCGTTCAGTAGTTGAGGCACAAGAGCACAAATATTTCATATTTTTCATGAATTTATGTTAATTTTTTGGTGTAAGACGATTGATCCCCATCAAAATGTTAACTTTGATTTGATGCCACCACAATGCCTTTTTCACTACTTCTTTTCTTGTAAGTACAAGTTAGTGGTAAAAATCTTGAACAGTAGTCAATTAACAAGCATATAAGCGTAGCGAAGGCAGGCCTCGCACGCGGTGGACCGACGACCTTGTGAAGGTCGCGGGAAGCCGCTGGTTGGGGACAGCGCCCCGGTCGTAATGGAAATCCTTGGGGAAGGCCTTTGTCCAGCAGCGGACGTCTTTCGGCTGATATGGTTATGAACAAGCATATGACCAGGCCTTTGTCCAGCAGTGGACTTCTTTTGACTGATATGATGATGAACAAGCATATGACTTGGTAAGAGACAAAAAATAGAAAGCCGACTCAAAATGGGACTAACACGGCTAGAAAGATGATTTTGTCTCTGTAACTTTAACCGCCTCCGTGGCGTAATGGTAACGAGTACTTCTATTAGCTTCACATCAGCAGGTCGCGGGTTAGATTCCCGACGAAGTCTAACGTTGTAAGTCTCGGTTTGGTTGGTGGAAGGTCATTTTCTAAGCCCGCCTGGCTAGCTACCACCATCTTTTCTAAGTCTTGTCATTGATGTGTTCCGTCCGGCTTGAAGACAAGATAGCCATAGTTCCCAATTGAGTTAAGGAATCTTGGTAAGCCCGCTTCCATATTCGGCACCATTTTACTTACCATCAGGCATCAGCCAAGGGCTTACAAATTGTGAATAACAAAGCGGCATTGCGTGCGGCGTATTATCTAATGTGTTCGTTTACTCAGTTTGATTGGCACATTTATCTCGCGTATTCCAAATATTGTGAGAATTTGATTCTCTCAAAGGAAACTGTTTCACTCTGTTTCACTGTAAGAAGGTATTAACGAATATTGCAAAACTAACTAATAAGTTGTATTGGAAGTTACGAAGGCATCCAATATGCCAATTCGGACCACTTGCTCTAAATTAGAGCAGTTTTGGAGCTTCATATACTAAGTAAAGTTCTAGACTTTACATTAGTTTAGATTAGGCACGAGGCATTTGAAACACTTGACTAACCTTTTTTTTACAAGATTTTATATTACTTCACGATGTATATTGATTTAGTAATCTTTTTGTTCGGGTCGAATCTTGCAAACAATTCTAGAACGACTTGCAGAAATCAGATTGAGCTGTTATTTGGTATGAAACCTATGTATGTATTCCCGGTGACGATAAAGATCCTGTTGTTATTTTGAAGTTGAACGTCCAGGGATCGTCTATTGTTTTCAATACTATCGTAACAATTATTGTACTCGCCTTTTGAATTTGAAATAAAATATTTATTTATTTATTTATTTTGTTGTTGGAAAATTCACAGACAAATAATTTCCTTAAATAACATAAAATAGGTAAAACAATGCTAATTACGAATTTCCACCGCAAAATGCATTAAGGGGTCTATAATGCCCCATTTCTATGGCACCCCAAGAAGAAGAATGCCCGAATCTATAATGACGACCCATGAATGTACAGCCCAATAATAGCCGGCCGATAACTCGTCTCAAGGACTTGAATTGCTATTACCAAGAAAAAAAAGTGAAATTATTCTATTTAAATTATTATAAAAGGATTAAAACTAATATAGATTTTGCTTAAATGCATGCTTTGGATTATTTTAGGCAATCATGTAGCTAAAAATCCAAAATATAAACAGAATAATCGTACTCTATTTTTTTTTCTTGGTAGAAGCTTTCATTTAAATGTACTAATAATTGAAGTCCTCAAGACGAGTTATTGACCTGACCGGCCTTTACCAGGCTGTACATTCATGGCAACACCTGTCACGTAGTTTATATACTTGAAACGGTCATTAGCACTTACTACATTAGTTCTATGTTCCAGTGACGCGCAGTCCCGCACTCGCTGGCGGTCGCTCGCGTGGCACCCGTCGGTAGCGACGCAAGTGTGCATAGCCTCCGAGGACGACCAGGTGCCCGTCATACAGCTGTGGGACTTGAGGTGAGTCATTCAGGGGGCCTTTAATGCGAGAGTGATCAATCAATCAAAACAATTTATTTCAAATAGGTGTCTACACAGACTTATAAATAGTGAAAAAAATATTATTGTATATTACAAATAATGTCATTGTCATGATTCAGATTACAGTGTAGGAACGGTGTGTTCCTACTCTCGAGAATAAAGGGAGATATCTCCGCCAGGCGGGGTGTTGTGCCTGGGGTCCGGCCGTGGACCAACCGTGTATGGCTGGTGCTTGTATATATGCTTATGAGCAAGGAAATGTTGATAGTGCGTTGTAGATGCTTTGTTAATAGCCTTCTTGTGATGATGGTGCCATCTATCGAGATGAGGATGCAACTTTCCATATAGCATGACCGATGGTTCAGTCTTGAGTTGAGGTATGTAGTTGTTAGTGGCGGGTACTGCAGATGTCGCCACAACAGTGTTAGGTAATGGTATTTGTTATAGAATCAACATATATATCTTTGTCATTTACATAGTCTATTATTTTATAATATCCTCTAGAGCACAAACATTTTTTGACATGAGTCTTGAATTTATTCTCTGACAAACTAGTTACATTTTCTGGAATTTTATTGTACACTTTTATACACTGCCCCACAAATGACTTTTTAACCTTACTCAGTCTCGAAAAGGCTGTATCTATTTGATTTACATTTCTTAAATTCAATTTATGCCTGTCACTATTTTTAGCAAATTCTTACGAACGTACGTGATGTTTTCATATATAAAGTGAATAGGCATTATATGAGTTTGCGTGTACCACCCTCGACTGCGTCACTTCCCATCAGGTAAGTTGCAGTCAAACACACGCCAATTTTTAATCATAAAAATTTCTTTTCCCTTTATCCCTAGGTTAGCCGCGTCACCACTGGTAACACTAGAAGGGCACCACAAGGGTATCATGGCGCTCTCGTGGTGCAGACAGGACCCCGACCTGCTGCTGTCAGCGGGAAAAGACGGCAGGGTTCTGTGCTGGAACCCCAACAACACACAACCGGTAAGATCAGTATTTCCTTGACGGTATTATATTTCCATAACGGTGAAGGAAAACATCGTGAGGAAACCTGCACATCTGATTCCAGATGTGTATGAAGGTCGCGTTGCACACGTCCGTAGGTGTAAATCTAAATGCCCGACACGTGATCGCGGGTGATGCTAACTGCAACACCAGGCAACCGCCGTCTATCCATTGCGATTGCAGTGACAAATAAACGTGTTATCTATCTATCCCTAGGATAGCACGGTTAGTTGTGCTTAAGAAAGAAAGAAGCAATGACTTATATATTACTGGCGAAAGTACCCTGCCAACGCGCGCGACTAATGATCCCAGCGAATTGGTGCGAAAATTGAAAGTTTCGCACACTCGCGACTCAGTCGTCTGCGGGAAATTGTACAGTGCGGTGGAAAGATATTCCATATAAAAATGCCTTATTGTGTTGTTAGAGGCCGTAAAAATAATGAAAGAAAGGCTAAAAAGAAACATTGGATGTCGTATCATCGTTAAGTAACCTTACATTGTATTTTTTCTTGTAAACAAATTAATTAAACGAATTTTTAAAGTGACAATTCTACCAAGGTTCTTTTAGCGCGGCACTGACTCTCGTCCACTCTAGTTCGTACGAGTTATGTCAGATGGCGCTACTTTTTGCTTGTATGAAGTAAATCTGAGTAAAATATGGAGACGGGCGGATCCTTCTGTCCAAATCTGTGGAAAGAAGTATGCTTTTGTTTTGTGTCAAGAATAATAACAGATGTCTTTATCTCGACCTTTTTCCGTGTTTTACATACAAGCAACGTTGTACCGTTGGTGCCGGTTGCTGCCGTGCAGGCGGTTAGAAACTTTTGACGGTGGGGTTCGCTACTAGCTCTGCCACCCGGAGTTGGCCCCCGTTTGTGGAGTATGTCCTACCTTATCGAGTTCAAATGAGACCCTTGCCCCAGCAATGGGACGATGTGTGTTGTTTTGTTAACGAGCTGCTAGTGAAAATGTTGTAACATGTGCGTATTGCCCCCAGGGAGGCGAGATGCTCTCGGAGATTGCTCAACAACAACAGTGGGTGTTCGACGTGCTGTGGTGCCCGCGGAACCCCAACCTGCTTGCCACTACTGCCTTCGATCAGCATCTGGACGTGCACTCGTTACTCGGCGGGTCTACGCCCGTTGTGGTCAGTCATCATCATCATCGTCGTATCAGCAGGAAGACGTCGACTGCTAGATAATCAATAAACTTACAAAATAATATCACAACAATCCTGCGCTGCCCGCATTCAGCAGCTTCCCGCGACCTACACCAGATCGTCGAGTCACCGAGTGGGAGGCCTTACTACGTTACGTCTTCCAGTGCGCGTTCGCCACTCAAGATAGATTCTTCTAGATAGATTACATTTTTTAAGCCTGGGGAATAGACTAGCACCCCCAACACAGGGAATCCTAGTGGGCGTTCTAGAGAGCCCAATTCAACGACAACATACCGTTGTAATATCTATGTTAATAATTAACAATAAATCATTTATTCAAAGCTACATTACATGCAATGATACAAAAAAGAAAACGAAATAACAATAACTTCTTATATCTATGCTTAAGTGTAAAAAGGGGGTAGATTCATAAAATTGTGCCGTAGCCGCACCCTGGACAGTTCATACAACGGGCCAGAAATGACATTTAAAAGAAGGAATGACGGAACAAACAAAACGGCGGCGAAATCCTATACTTGCGACAACCAAACTGTAACCAATCTGGGTCACGAGGATGTGAGGTCGGAATCTAGAGAGCGGCAGGGAGTGTCCATTCTGTATGTTAGTACTAATATATATACTTTGCCGTAGCTGAGAGCCGTCACACCAGTGTGACAGATCAGTGTGACGGTGAGTCGGTCGAGGAAATGGCTCCGACTCAGAATATGCTGCTGGTAATTATGTACCTACCCGCATCGCTGATATTCTTCCGGCGCCGGGACGGAAACCGGTTCGACGGATTTCTCTGTGAGGCGAACAAAGTAAACACGTATAAAGAGTACTTACGTAACAAATAATAATAGATAGGTATTACAAAAAAATACAGAATACAATTTATAAAATATAACATTAAAAGTTTAAAAGTGCAACCAGAAAACAAATAAAAACAAGTAGTTGGCAAATAAAATAAAACTACAATTTTCTAAAGTAGGTGACCGAAAACTGATTAATTAACTAGAACCATACATATCTGTTGTATGTTCTGTATTCAAACATGTCAATAAAGAGTTTACAAACAAACTTAAAAAAAAACTTTGGTACTTATAGCAATAAAGCATAAGTACGAGCTATGTTATGAAGAAGTCATTCTTTTTTGTTTATTTTCAATCTGTTTTGTATTCTGTCTTCCCATTCCTGAATTGTATACCCTTTATTTTTTACTATATTTTACTAAAGAAAAGCAAAGTTTACTTTATTTACCAATTTTGTTAATTTTTTGAACCCTGAACCAGTTTTCAAATTATTTTATCGTGCGTGCGCAATGTGCCCCGCCCACTGCCACTTATGTTTAGCGATTTTGTGGGATAAATCGGTTACCTTGGTTCTCGTATGGCCAGTATCCGAACCTTTTATAATTTTTATTCATCATCATCATATCAGCCGAAAATCGTCCACTGCTGGACAAAGGCCTACCCCAAGGATTTCCACGACGACCGGTCCTGCGCTGCCCGCATCCATCGGCTTCCCGCGATCTTCACCAGTTCGTCGGTCACAACGGTCGGTGGACCGACGACCTAGTGAATTTTTATTATTTGTTAGTAAATCCTTACGCATATTCTGCAAATTTTAGCCGGCTATCTTATACGATCAAAATGATTCAGCCTTTTTGAAGATAGGACAGATGGACGGAATGACAGACGTTGCGTAGAGTAGGCTTAGTAACAGGAACCCTAAAAATAGGTCTGTGCCCGGAAAACGTCCTCACAGAGCTTAGAAACAGGTACGATAGTTTATTAATCTTCAAAGATTGAAAACAAAACGATTTGTTTTTTACTCACAATCATTTATTAAGACACTAAATTCTTGTTGTTTGTTTGAACTAAAATATTACACTTGAAATACAAGATTTGAGTTTTCGTTCCCATCTTTACATTATATTATACTTTTTTAAGTTAAAGTTAACCTCCTGTCCGGGAGGTCGTGGTTCGAATCCTGCCACGTACCAATGTGTTTTCGAATTAAGATTTCATATGTACGTTTATCCGACGCTCTTACGGTAAAGGAATACATCGAGAGGAAACCTGCACACTGCGAAGAAACTCGCAGGTTGTGTGTGAAGTCGACCAACCCGCACCGGGCCCGCGTGGTCGACTAAGGCCCGATCGCCCCAATTCAGGGTAGGCTCGAGCCCCTCGGTGGGGACGTATATGAGCTGATATGATGAAGTTTAAGTGTACATGTATTTGTCTGTTTCTTTGTCTGCGCCTGTAGTCTAAACGGCTCGATGGATTATGAAGCGCAAAGTTTCGTTAGATTCGTGTCGATCCCCTGTCACAGGATACTTTTAACCTTTTAATTTATCACCTCCGTGGCTTAGTCGTAAATCTACTCGCTTCACATCAGGATTTCATCGGTTTGGTTGGTGATTGTGTATTTTTTAAGCCCACCCGACTAGCTATGACCATCTTACTTAAGTATTGTCGCCAAACACATTTTCAGCATGGGTATGTTCTAGCATAAAGATAAAATGGCCAGTTCCCCATTGCACTGGGTAATGTCACAGATTACTAAATAGTTACTTCGTAATGTTGGTTAACCCGCTTTCATCTTCTGTCATCGTCACTTACCATTAGGTGAAATGATGCCAAGGGCTTATCAAGTAAGTAAGTTTATTTGAATATTAACGTTTATATACAGAATACAAAATAAAAATGGTGAGGTACATATTCAAGTTATATCTTAGTGGTAGCTTTGTATTTATACTCTGACTCTCCCACTAGGATTCCCTGTGTCGGGAGAGACAGTCTCTTCCCAGTAATAATAATGTAAAGCTACAAATAATGAAATAGTTACATAAAATAAAGTAAAAATAATAAAATATTATAATTATGCACAATACAAAAAAAATACGGGACAAACCTATCCACCTATTTGTTACCAAACTTGAATAATTTATTTTTACATTATGTTATCTACAGTATATTATCTAAAGGTCTAAAATATTTATATGTATAGTAACATAGTACCCATCCAAAAAGTAATTTACAATATTGCAGGTAGGTAGGTGAACCTAACATAATAAATTATTATGTAACAATGACTAACTAGTTAAGATATCACGCCCGAACTGCTTGCAAGTGTAGATAGAAAAGGCAGTAGGGTTTAAATTTTTAATTGCGTAGGTTATTCATAGTATTTTTTAAACTTTTTCCTTAGAACACAGCGGCAGCGAACAACATTATGGACTCGTTCGGAGGCGCGGACACGTTCAGCCAACTGCCGGCCGTGACGCGCGCGCCCGTCACGCAAACAATGCAGAGCGCGCAGCCGCCTAAAGCGCCCAGGTGGCTCAAACGGCCCTCCGGGGCTAAGTTCTCGGTGAGTTTCATTGTTTTATCAGTTTTCGTTTCAGTGAAACTAGCATATTCAATGACTTGGGCAGTGACTCAGGCGCCTGTCGCGCAAATAGTGCGGAGTTCGCAGCCGCTTTAAGCGCCCAGATGGCTGAAATGACTCCCTGGGTCTAAGGTTTCGGTAACTTGAACTATTTTAACAGTTTAATAAAATAAACGATAACAAAATTTGATTTTTTTGACGAAACTGGCACATTCAGTTACTCAGGCAATTACACGCGCTCGCGTCACGCAAACTGTACACAGTGCACAGCCGCGGAAAGCACCAATCTGGCTGAAAATACCATCAGATGCTAATTTTTAAAGGAGTTTAGTTATTAAAAATTCTTGACATCAACAATTTTAAATTAGTTCATTTTGGCTTGACACATTCAGACAATTTCCAGTAGGAAATAAGATTAGTAGACTGACAGGGGCAATAAAAAACTTCGTTATCCAGTAAAAACGTTAATAAGGGTTTAAAAAAATCTGTCGTCGGGTCATTGATGAGCCTTTTCGGCTTAGGTAAGAATACAAGGTTTTTTTTATTAAAAATTGTTTCAGTTCGGTGGTAAGCTGGTGATGTTCGACAAGTGCCCACAAGAGACCGACCCCAGGAGACAAGTCTACATTAGCCAGGTAAAGGCCGCAACACAAATATACAGGATGCAAGAAAATTGGTGTGGGACCCGTTAACTGGGGCTTCTAAACATCATACTGAACAACTTTCCCCAGGGAACCCATAGTCAATTCTCAAAACAAAATTTCGACTCTCCATACAAAATTGGTCAATCAGCTGATCGTTTTGTATAAAGATTTCAATTTTTTTGCGATTTCAGCAATCTTGTAGAACTAAAGTTGTTCAAAATTGATGTTTAGAATCCCCAGTTAACGGGACCTACACCAATTTTGTTACATCCTGTATACCTACGCTTAAAACTATACTAAAATTAAAAAAACCGACCAGGTGCGAGTCAGACTAGCACTCCGAGGGTTCCGTACCACCACACATCTCCACACAATTACATAGTATAGTAACAATGATACCTATTCACCAGGGGCGGTGCTTAATACGAATAACACAAAAAACAATACTATGTAACATAATATGTAAACAAACCGATAAATAAAAATAGATAAATATTCTGGGACAAATCACACATCGTTATCTGGCCCCAAAGTAGGATTCCCTGTGTTATGGGAACCAGAGACTGATATACATACTTATATACGTTTAAATACATACATATATATATAGATATTTAACACCCAGACACAGAGCAAACAAATCTGCTCATCACACAAATGTTTGCCCTGGGTGGGGATCGAACCCACAACCCTCGGATCAGCAGTCAAGAGCAGTAACCACTGAGCCAACGAGTCAGTCAAAATATATATAATATATATAATCATACATAACATACGCACAAACGCACATAACCTGTGTGATTAATTTTTTTTTGCCTTCCGTGGTTGGACAAGCTTTTAATTAACAGGTAAGGTAATATTCAGATCCTCTTTGGGTCTCTGAGCCAGTGAAGTAGTAATAGTAATTAGTATGCTGTCTCTATCTATTCGACAGGTTGTGAGCGAGCCAGAGATAGTGGAGAAAGCGACGGAACTTGATACATTACTGAGCGTCAGTATGAGCCAAGACCCCAGCGCCGCCGAGCGACTAGCCGAGTGAGTCCTTCTTGTACTCGATGCCAGCGCCGACCCTAGCCTTTGATCAGGGTAGAGCGCGATTGTCTTTCAGCGTCCTTTGGTCGACGCTTTCAGTTCACGTAAATTGTACTTCGGTTTTAGGTTAAATAATAGTTCCCAAATTTGATCTGGCAAACATTGCTCCGCGCCTCAAAAGGCGCCATCAAAATTTTGCTTTGCGCTGGAAATTGTTTTTCTCCCCTTGCAACCTGGCGCCTAGAGCTAACTCTCCCTTCGCTCTACCCTAGGGCCGGCGCTGCCGTTGGGGTAGTTAAGTTGGCAACCGCGCCGGAAGAAAAGCGCAGCCAGTCCCACTCGGTGAAGATCAGTGGAAACTGCTGGATACGTTCGGCGCAGGAGTGGCCATTGTGGAAACTTTTAAGGGGGACCTTTGTTGAACAGTGGATTATCGCTGCAACTTCAAGTGATGACCATCGCAGCACTATATAAATAAATGCTTATCTTATACGGCTCACGTGTCACGCGCCTATCATATTTAGGGACATACATAGTCTAAGAGCGTCGGTGGCGTAACGGCTAGGGCCGCCGCCTCCTGTCCGGGAGGTGGTGGTTCGAATCCTGCCACGTACCAATGTGATTTCGAATTTAGATTACATATGTACGTTTATCCGACGCTCTTACGGTGAAGGAAAACATCGTGAGGAAACCTGCACACGCCTGCGGAGAAACTAGCAGGTTGTGTGTGAAGTCGACCAACCCGCACTGGGCCCGCGTGGTCGACTAAAGCCCGATCGCCCTAATTCAGGGTAGGCTCGAGCCCCTCGGTGGGGACGTATATGAGCTGATATGATGATGATGACATAGTCTTAATAATGCATACAAGTTGACCGACGAATATGTCTATACAGGGCAGTCGTGTGGGAGAGGGGGGACCATTCATTTGTATGGTTTCTTACACTGTGTCTGTAGTTTATGTATAGACGGTAATCTGTTTTACATAGGTACTGTCGGGCGCGCGGTGACGCGGCCATAGACCAGCACGAGCGCTACACGTGGTTCCTGCTGCGAGCCAACTTCCTGCCTAGCTTCCGGGACGAGGTGCTCCACTTGTTGGGTGAGTCTTCAGTAACAATTTAATTTTTAATGTTTTTAAATGAACTTTATTGCACGCCATAAACAATACAGGACTTACGATTAATTGTGTACATAAAGTGCAATGGCGGCTTAATTATGGTTTTGATTGAAAACGCTCAGTGACTTGGTAAGCCCGCTTCCATCTTCGGCAACCAGGTGAGATGTTGTCAAGGGTTTACCAATTGTGAATTAAAAAAAAAAGACTGTCGTGTGCGTGGTGACGTCACCACGGACCAGCACGAGCGCCACACGTAGTTCCAGCTGCTTGGTGTATTGTGAAATGTGAGGTGTCGTTAGATTCGTCTTGTTCCCCTGATTAACATAGACAGCACACATTTTAAGAAGGTCGTTTTTTAAATTATATTGGTTAGGTTACCTACGTCCAGTCACTCCTTCTTACCTCAAAAATCGCTTTGTATTTCGTTCATCCACCATAAACCGCACCTTGCGAACATCCAGCACCCTAATCCTCGATATCCCCATCCACTCTTCCTCTGTTAATTCCAACTCTTTCACAGTTCAAGCATCCGGCTGTGGAAATTGCTGCCTGAGTCTATCAGGCGTGCTCCAACGCTACCTCCTTTTAGGTAAAAAAATACCTGTGTTAGGAAATCTCACTATTCCATCGCTTAGTCTATGGTATATATAATGGTTTCCCACGGTTTTCCTTTCTTTACCATGGATAGATAAAATGTATAATTTATTTATGTATATGTTTTTGTTTATTTATGTATGTATTAATTATTTTATATATTATTGTTATAATATTTAAGTATTTTACTAACTTTTTATTTGCAAATTTTTCTTTTTTAAGTTATTGCACCGCCCATAAACATATTCTATCTCCGTTTTCCTACACAAAGGTTGCCTGGAAGAAATTGCTACCTAGCAATAAGGCCGCCTATTGTATAGGCTTTCTTCTATATTGTTCATTTCTTTTTTTATGTTGTGATGCAATAAAAAATATTGTATTGTATTGCATTGTACCTACAAGTTCCTTCGGAAAATTTTTGAGTTGCAACGGTAGATAATCGAGTTTATGTCAGTCATTAACCGCCTCCGTGGCGTAAGACCTGGAGGTCGCTGGTCCGATTCCCGGCGGAGTCTTACTATGCAAGTCTCAGATTGGTTGGTGGTGGGGTAGTTTATAAGCCCGCCTGGCTAGCTACCACTATCTTATTTAAGTCTTGCTGCTAAATGTCAATGTTAACAGCATCATGTCTTCCGGCAGGTCGAAGGTGTGAGGCGCGGGCGGGGGAGCAATGTATTTTTTTATCACATCGTTATAAAAAACGAAGAAGCTCTTAAAGAATTCAAAAATATACTATTGATATGGGCTTGGATTGACGACACTGCGTATTAAAATAAAATTGTCCTTTTTATTAATAAATGTTGCTTCTGATAACATTAGGTATAGAACCTTATCGAAAACAATATGATGTCCTTTATCTTCACCCCATATCCTTTATTTAATATTATCAAGTCCTCTAAAACATAAAATAGGAGCTGGCAACCTCAATGCGGGCAGCGCGGGACCGGTCGTCGTAGAAATCCTTGGGGGAGGCTTTTGTCCAGCAGTGGAAGTTTTTCGGTAGATATGACGATGATGATAATAAGCCCATAAGCCCATGTCGCATGTGATCAATTACTTCAAACTATGCTTTTCCAACCACTCAGGTTTCAAGCAAGACGAGATCCCGTCGAAGTTCAAAGGTTTATCCCTGAGCGGGGACTCCGCTCAGAACGACGTCGCCGCCGCCGCACTGAGCCGGGTAAGAATTTTTACTCTATAAACTACTTATCGTGTTGTTACTAATGCCTTTCTCTATTCGCAACATCGATATAAGAGAACCAGTTGATATCCGACTCGAAGGACCAACTAGAAACACGTTATAAAAATATAACAAAATACAACGCTGACTTACGGCAATTAATTCAATTAATTGAACTTTATTTCTAAGCAGTAATTTTAGCCCCGTTATTGGTGAAGAGATAGCGCCACTAGCTACAAAAGATATGTGTCAACCATATGGGCGCACCTAGCTGACCACCGCTATTTAGTATGACTAATCGTATCTTTTTGTTCTCTTGTATCCATGACTAGCGAGATGATCTATACTATTCTCATGAACTATTTAACTTAATGCTTCATTTGCATATGTGCATTTTCCTACCTTGGATTGACTGCAGTTTGTAACTTTCAAATTTCAAACTTATCTTTCTGCAAACGTAACTAGCTATAATAAATTATTAATCTCTGAACTTTCTATAACACACGTCAGCAGACGCTAAAACTCGTGCCAGGTCGGACAATATTGAACTGTGTGTTTGTCTCTGGCCTCGATTGTAATTCTTTTCGCATTGTAAAGGTTTCTGGTTACAAGTTTTGGCGTCTGTTACCACTTAAGGGCACTTGAACATAACACTGTGGACTAACTGTCTGTCTGTCCGCACTAACGCTAGGGCGAGAGCACCGAGACCGAGGCTGAACTGTCCACGGATACCAGCACTGATTTGTCGGTGAGTTTAATTAGGAAGTTTATGCGATTTCCTGATATTCAAACACTTACACTGTCCACAATTGTCTTAGGATGAATGTTTTTTCGTAGAAAACATGGTTTTTAGAAAGCTATTTAAATACTTAAGCCGGGTCCGCAGCGCGAAGTTTTGAACATTGTGCGAAAACATAAAAAAAGGGGCGTGGCCTAAATGTTCTGTGCAGCAAATACACTTGAACGTGTTTGCCGGAGTTAGTGGAAAACATCCCCGCGTTCGTCTGCGGGCGGGAGGAATCGTTCATTTTATGTTCGATTTTGTCGCAGGAAGACGTTTCGCTCGGAAGAATTGAAAGTATTTTGATGTTATTACTGAACATTGCTAAAGTCGCAGCGAACGGGAAATGTTTTAACATACAATGTTCTGTTCAAAACATGGCGCAGCAGTCGTGTCATTAGGAAATGTGTTTGATTCTTTCAAGTTTGACAAGTTAAGCTCTTTCACGTTTACATTGTCAGTTCTTGTAAACGTATTTCGTTAAGGGTGGTAATTTTGATTATGAAAACTTTGTTCTGCAAATGAATATTGTGGAACACAATTTAAATGTGTGTGGACGATTGGAAAAATGCAACATCATCATTTCCCTGCCCAGTATTATTTGGGGTCCGTCGGCGCAACATTTTTTCTCTTCACTTCTTTCTACCTCATATAATTAATTAATAATACCTAACTCATATATTTTTTTCACACAGTCTATCCATATTTTATGTAGTCTTTCTCTTCCTCTATACCCATCCACATTCGTATTCATCACTTTAAATGTCCTCACAAAATAAAATCATAGAAAAAACTCAACCTAAAACGAAATAAAATTATATTAGAACTTAGAAGGTATATATAGCTCTAACCCACCTTTAAAGTTTCTACCCTACACATTTCGATTCAATATTCTTTACTGCAATACAACGCAAAATATATAAGAATTAAACAGCATAGAAGAAATATTATACATTGGCGGCCTTATTGCTAGGTAGCAATTTCTTCCAGGCCACCTTTGGGTAGTAAAAACATTTCTACTTCACTTATTACGAGGGCCACACCGAAATGATTGAGAATAAAAAAAACTACACATTTTATGTTATTATTTTTTAATTATTGTTTTTCGAAGTATTCACCTTTACAATTGATGCATTTTTGCATACGATTAAACCAATCATTGAAACAGCTATGCCAGTCTGAAGTTGGCCTATTTAAAATGGCGGAATTGTAAGCTTCGACTGCACAATCGGGGTCCTCAAATCGTTTTCCTCGCAACAAATCTTTGGTTTTTGGGAATGTTTTTACATTTGGGAAAGTCGTTGGGGCTTAAGTCGGGGCTGTACGGAGGATGGTCCATCAACTCAATGTTTTCGGTATTTAAATATTCAATAGTTTTCCGGGCGGTGTGGGAGCTAGCGTTGTCGTGATGAAGGATGATGCGACGGTTTGGATTGGATTTACGAAGTTCAGCGATGACACGGGGCAAACAAACGGTAGTATACCAATCGGCGGTAACTGTTCTTTGATTCTGAAGAGGAACTGTCATTATATGTTCTGTTTTAGCGACGAACGAAGCGATCATTTTTTTAGACACGCTGCGGGAACGAACTACTTTGGTAGGTTTTGTCTCGCCTTCGAAGACCCATACAGCCGATTGATGCTTTCTTTCCGGTTCGTAAGAGTAGATCCAAGACTCATCACCTGATATTATGCTATAAACAGCATTTGATTGTCCTCCGTCAAATCGTTTCAGATTTTTTCGACACCAATCAACACGGGCGACTTTGTGCTCTTCTGTTAAATTATGTGGTATCCAGCGGGAAACTAACTTTCTTACACCAAGTTCTGTATGTAGTATTGTTTTTATTGCTGTCATTCCAATCCCAAGTTCAGCCCGAATCTGCTCATATGTGACATGTCTATCTTCATGTAGTAATTATCTGATGGCAGCGACGTTCTCCGGCGTAACGGCTGTTTTTGGTCGACCTGAAGATGGAAGGGTGCTGACGGAATCACGACCTCGTTTGAATTCAGCATACCAACGATATACAGTCGCCTTTGATGGTGCGTCCGTGCCATATAAACCAAAAAGTTCATTGAAGCATTCTTCTTGCAATAAACCGCGACGAAAGTTATGAAAAATTATCGCACGAAAATGTTCCTTACTGAGTTTCATTTTTATGATTTTCTAAAAAACTTAATAATGACATAACATTTTTCCCTCGCATTATTTTTTTATTATTTAAACGAAATATATAACTAAAGAGGTTGCATATTCATGTTAAAAAAGAGGTTTCATCAATTATCTGCAAAAAGTATCTGATTCTCAATCATTTCGGTGTGGCCTATGTATTTGATACATTTAAAAAAGATGTTTTTATCCTTAATTATCCCTAGACAATTTTGAGCAGTATTAATTCCTTTTAATTCAAAATATTCCGTACCTTGTAATACGATATAAATGACAATGTGCAAAAAGGTTTTTGCTAATGGATATTTTCCTTATTTCACGCTGTGTTTTATAAAATAATCATACAATTCTTGCACGAAACACTTGCATATATTAATACGTGTAGTGACTAACTTCATTGAAATCCAAAGTTAAAAATATCCTCTATCGCCGTGGCTTTCGTTTCCTAAACATATAATATAATAAGCATGAATTTATTTTTTTACGAAGATTTTATTTCCTAAATGAAATGCGACATTATTTTTGTTGAACAGGACGCCCATACGTTGATTGAGCGAAAACTGGCCAGTGTGGACCTCGGGCCTACGGTCAACGACGTGTTCATTCCCAACGGAGAAGGTACGTTCTTCCCTCTGGCCACTTGAATCCAATGGTAGGCTCCATCGATTGGATCTATTATTAGTATCAGTGACTAGTTAACACATATATCTTTTCAACTAGAGTTTTTAAGGCTGTATAGGAGTATTATAGGGCCTTAGCCTTAAGTCTAAGCCTTCTTTAAATTGGTTGCCACTACAGCCTTTCTTTCCGTTTATTTTTTGCCGAATGAACTTTATTTATTTCTTTCTTTCCTTAAAGTGCGAGTCTTACTTGCGCACAGAGGGTGCCGTATCACCATACAATATAGTATTTGAGTCGTGTTTACAACAATAGCTACAATTATACTTATAGGATACTTATTCATATTAATATAAAATATATCAACGAGACCGACACTATTTTTTGTTTCGTTCTGTTCCGAATTCTAAGCGCGTGTTCGACTTACACTTGGGCGGTTTTTATAATTTGTTATTTTATTTTAAAGTCTGCACTACAATCATATCAAGTTTGACGCTAACATGTTTTACCGCTTTTACAATAGATAAAAAAAAGTTGAAAAAACACGTTTCTCAACCCCCTTAACTTTACTATTTGTTAGAAAATCCGCACAAGTATAACAACATATTCTGTGAAAATTTCATCTTGCTACCTTACACGGTTCAAAGATGCAGCTCTTTATAGGTCGGACAGATAGACAAACAGACAGACTTGGGTTCATGTGAGTGTTTTATATTTGCCTAATCGTGATATTGTCAGTTTATATTTATGTGTAATATAACATGTTCACACACGCAATTATTTAAACTTATTTTTCTTTTTGTGGTCAAAATGATTTAGGTAAAGTAAGCTACTTAGTCAAATTACGAGTTTAATTGGTGTAACGTTTTAAATCGTGAAAATTATATCGTTTACAGACACGACGAGCGTGATTTGCCGCGCGCTGGTGTGCGGCAATCTGGAGGAGGCGGTGGAGCTGTGCTTGGACGCGAAGAGGGTCGCCGACGCGCTCATAATTGCCTCGCTCGGTATGTGCAGTACGATCACGATCAAATCTAAATAGATTTACTTACACATCTGCTGTCAGATGTGCTGGTTTCCTCAGGATGTTTTCCTTCACCGTTTAAGCAATCTGCAAGTTAATTTAAGTTTCGTAAAACACATTGTATATAAGACGTCCCCACATTGACCCTGGGACCTCTGATCAAGAGGACCGAGGCGTTACCGTTGAAACCGCTCGCAGCGTTTGGCCGGGCGCGCGCTGCCACGCGGTATTTCCGCAACGCGATTTTAAATCGCACTGTTGATACATATTCACATACTGCTCAAACGTGCTGTGATGGTCCCACTCCCCTTATGTCTGGCCTTATGTGGCCTTTGGCCTGCTGAAGCTGCTGAGAGTGAAAGCTTCATGAGACTGGAAACCTGCTCCTCGTGTGCGATCACCTAGGGTTATGTGTTTGTTTGGTTGTGTGGAGTGAAACCTGTATTATTACCTATTATTTACTTCACTTACTCACCAATCCGAAAGGTTCCAGAGTGAAAGGCAGCCTTAAGTGTAATTAAGGCTCTTGAGTGCAATTTGGTGTTTTAGAGTGGCTCAGAGAATCTTACTCAACTGAAGTGCTGGAGTCGTTTATATCTATGTACATAACGAGGTTCATCAAGGGACATTATAATTTGAGGTGGTATTGGAGAAATCAAAATGCATTGTTGGAGATAAAACTTAATATGTTTATTATTTATTTGAAGCTGGTGTAAAGAGCTTCAAACATCATTTGCAACGTGTGGTGGGAACTCGTACACAAACATATGACGAGATGCACACACTTTTGTGTCAGATAGAGGCCGTTATTAACTCACGCCCTCTTTGTGTGCTTAGCGCAGACGCCTCTGATCCTCTTCCTTTAACACCAGCTCACTTCCTGATTGGGTCACCCATAAATACCATTCCGGACACGTCATTGATTGATGTCTGTCCCAATAGATTGAGTAGATGGCGGTGGATACAACACAGTGTCCAGCACTTCTGGAAACGTTGGAGCAAAGAGTATTTACACGAAATTCAACAACGCAGCAAATGGTTTCAGAACCGTGGCTCTGACATTCAAGAAGGTGCTATTGTAGTGGTATGTGATGACAACCTTCCGCCTCTCCAGTGGAAAATAGCTCGTGTTCATTCTCTGCATCCTGGCTCTGACAACATTGTACGGGTAGTCACGTTACAACATGGCAAAAGTTTGTTCAAACGGCCCGTAGTCAAAATTTGTCCCCTACCCATTGAAAAGTAGTTACTAAAAAATAAAATAAAATAATAATAGTAATAGTTTTATTGAAATTGTAAATATTACTTAAGTTAAAAGTTCTACATTCTTTTAAGGTGAGCGGCATGTTTAGTATTAGGTAATGTTCTCTTTTTTTATATATTGTATATAATATAAATGTAACGCAAAAAACACAATTTGGAAGATAGGAAGGTTTCTTTTCATATATTTGCCCTTTTTTTATTGGCCTGGTATTTACTTATCTTTGGAACCGAAATTTGATATAACCAATGGCGAGCCGAGGAATCTTTTCCTTTGCAAGGACAACAGCGCCTCTTGCGTGCGAGATTGGAACTTTTGGTCTCGTGGATCATCGAATACATGCTCCGCATATTTTTCTATAAAATATAATGTTTTCTTCGTCTTAAACCTCATTAAAAGACCAAGCCCAGCCCCGGGGCATTAGAAAATACCTGTGGTGTATTAATAAACTAAAAGTGAGTGATTGCTGTGAAAATCATGCTGCCTGACAATTCGGACGACCTACCTACCTAGGACCGCTGTGCAAGATCCTCATTATTTTGGTAATGTACCAAAAAAGCGTCGGTGGCTCAACCAGTAACGACTCGGTCCATCTAACCAGAGGTACCGGGTTCAAATCTGGACGGCCAATGTACCAATGAGTTTTTCAAAAACTTACGTACATATCATTACCGATTGCTTTAACGGTGAAGGAAAACATCGTGAGGAAACCTGCACACGCCTGCGAAGAAACTCGAAGGTTGTGTGTGAAGTTGACCAACCCGCACTGGGCCCGCGTGGTCGACTAAGGCCTAATCGCCCTGATTCAGGGTAGGCTCGAGCCCCTCGGTGGGGACATATATGAGCTGTAATGATGATGTTTATTATCTCCTAGGAGGGGAAAAGGGATGTTAATCCCAAAAAAACCCCTTCTATGACTTTATCTGGTAAATATTCGAGCACTTAAGGACAAAATTATAACCAAGATCTACTTTTACAAGGAAAATTAGTAACGTCTTATTGATAAATTAAGACGTCGTTGTCAATGACAACTATTTAGATACATTTAGGCATAAATATTTAATTCACACTGTTTAACAATTTTAAGAGCTAAATATTGTCTCTACCAAAAGGGAAAACAGTTTATGTCAGCTCTTTTATAAATGTACTAATATCTTTGGGCGAAAGCCCATACACATTTATGTGCCAAAAGTAGCCCTTGTGCTCTCAATGCCTCACTAGAGGTATTTGATTAGTTCCTAATCAAATATTATATAAACGGTCTCAGGTCAATCTCAATGCCTGTATGTCACTATACGCTAACTCGACAGGATATTGTCTAGGGTGATTATTAGATTCATTAGCACGGAACAAGATTATTTAGTTAACCACACAGAATCTATCTTCACAATACTTCGCAATTATTATAGAGGTTGTGAGCATTTTAACTGAGGGAGAATTAAACTAAAATTCCAGGAACAAGTCCTTAATGTGACGATTCTGTGAGATTATTTTGCACTCATGCAAGCAAGCGTAAAACATACCAAATTCCAGTCTCGCCAATCACATAGCACTTTCTATTTTTTGACACTTCACTCAGAACGCATCTCGAAGGCTCCTTCCCCGTCAGGAGACGACCGACGACCTCTAGCCTTTCCGCGCGTGTCCCTCTTGTCCCTTGCGCCAACGCTCAGCCCCAGCCCCAAAAACACATTACTCCCGTCGCATTCGCACACATGAACGCCCAATCGTTCTTTCTCTTTCTGTCTCGTACAAATCTTCTTTTGTTAATTCCCTGAATCATCTTTCACACAGCCGAACGCATATAATGGCAACATTGCAAGCGTGCATGCACGTGTTAAATCAATGACCAGACCGGCAACGTCGCCGTTTCCCCAAGAATAACAACACATCAGTCTTAACAACTAATTATTCTAGGGTTCCGTGCGGTTCTGAAATAAGGATGGCGTTTCTGGCCATCACAGTGCGTACGGATTTTTTTCAAGATTTTTCATATAAATATACGTCACTCTGTATGAGTGCAAATCCTTTTAATGGGATAAAGTACATCTAATTTAGAACAAAAAAAGTCATATTAACTAGGGGTCGGAAATCAACGGTTTGCGTGTTAAAGCCCATTTTATTTTTAAATATTGTATGATAAACGCATTTGTTTAAATGTTTTGTGATTTTCCATAAAAAGTTATACTACATTTGGTGTGCAAAGTGGGGTAAAAAGATCTTCATTTTATTTAGCATTCCAACAAGATAAAAAAGTTTAAAAAATGCAAATGAATTGCAAGAAAATACAATGATTGTTATCATGCGTCAAGTCCCATACTAATTTATCCAATATTTTTGTAACAAGTTAGATATTTTTTGAATCAGTTTGTGAATCAAAGTTAGTCAATGATGCTAGAGGGTCAGAGATCTGTGTGTTAATGCGAAAAACATAATAAAAACATAATGTTTATTGAAAATTTTTAAGGAAATTTGTAATGACTTAAGGCACCCTTTTGACAACAATCATTGTTTTTTGTTGCAACAAATTGTATTTTTTCAACTTTTTTACTTTGTTAGAAATAAGTTAAAATGAGAAAGTTTTTACCGTATTTTGCACGTTAACTGTAGCATAACTTTTTTCGGAAAATCACAAAACATTAAACACATGCGTTTATCATACACAATTTAAAAATTAAATGGGCTTTAACTCGAAAACCGTTGATTTCCGATCTCCAATAGGGGTGAAGACGGCATCAGAAATAAATTATGAACTCGATCACTAAATTGCCCTCCTACTTAAACTTTGGAAAACCTTACTTGTTTTGTTTTCCATCAAGTTTTCTATCTATTTATTATTAGCAGAGAGCGTCGGTGGCGTAACGGTTACGGCCGCTACCTCCTGTCCGGGAGCCCGTGGTTCGAAACCTGCCACGTACCAATGTGTTTTCGAGTATCGATTTCATATGTACGTTATCCGACGCTGTTACGGTGAAGGAAAACATCGCGAGGAAACCTGCACACGCCTGCGAAGAGACTCGAAGGTTGTGTGTGAAATCGACCAACGCGCACTGGGCCCGCGTGGTCGACTAAGGCCCGATCGCCCTAATTCAGGGTAGGCTCGAGCCCCTCGGTGGGGACGTATATAAGCTGATAAGAAGATTGTTAGCTAGGTACAACTAGGTACATACCCACGATCCTTTTTGCTACAATCAGTCACTGAATGTACTTATAAACAGTACATACGAGTACCTATTGCACTTCAGTGGTGTCAAACAAAATAGTTGTCAGTAGTTGTCAAACAAAATTGGTGTCAAACAAATGCAGTTGCGCGGTGCGCGCATTGAGCTACTGAGGCACCTGTGACCAAGAGAATAGAATCACTACGTTTGAGCTGTGACAATCGAATGTCAAGTATCAGTGTGCGTACCCGTACGTTGCGGAGGAAATACAATGGTGGGAGGCAGGGAGTGTCCCTTCTTTACATAGTAATATTTATTATTCTTTGACGTTAGTTAGTGTTAGTTTTCTTTTATCGATGGCCCGATCAGTAATAATTTCGCATACATTTGAATCCATATCTAAACGTGTCTAAATAACCTTGCTCTCAATGTATTCCAAAGTAACAATTGACCTGCCCTTAGGCAGCCAAGAACTCCTGTACAAGGTACAGAAGTACCACCTGAACCACACGGCGTCGGACCCGGTGTCGCTCCTGGCTGGCAGCCTGCTGCTCTCCCGGTGGGACGCGCTGGTCCAGGCGGCGAGCTCCAGCAGCTGGCGCGAGACGCTGGCCGCCGTTTTGACGCATTGCGACCCCACTTTGTTGTCACATTACTGCGGTAAGTGTACTCGTATTTATTTTTATTCTTTTTTATTCACAATTGGTAAACCCTTGACAACATCTCACTTGGTGGTAAGTGACGATGTTGCCGAAGATGGAAGCGGGCTTACCAAGATTCCTCAACGCAATGGGGAACTGGCTATCTTATCTTCATGCCGGAACACACCAATGATATCAACATTGATATTTGGCGTCATGACTTAGATAAGTTGGTGGTAGCTAGCCAGGCGGGCTTAGAAAATGCCCTACCACCAACCAAACCGAGTCTTACAATTGACTCCGCCGGGAATCGTACCCGCGACCTCCTGTGTAAAACCAGTATTTATTCAATAATTAAGTAATATACACTTTTCAGCATATAACAGACGAAATTTTTTTTAACTCGACTGCGAAAGAAAAACGGTATTGCAAGCGAGTCTCTTTCACTGGCGAGGCTGTATTCCTCTGTCTCGTTTCCACCCATACGCGGCCTGAGTTTTCACGAGTTACTCCGACTGAAAGTTCACCGCGGCCGCCACTAATTCCTCGTTTAAAATTCAGACTTGAGCCCCTTCGTGGGGACGTATATGACCCAATATGATGAAATAAGAAGTTGTCTAATATACCCTCTGTCTGAAAATTAGATTTAATACGTTTTTCTTACTGCAATTTTTGGGTGTATATGTTATTTGGCAGAGTCAGTAACCTCTACGGGTAAATAGATGTCGTAGGATGTATTTTAAATAGTCTGGTTTTAACTTTCAATATCACTACCGACTCTCCTATGTACCATCATCTTGTTAGACAAGTCCTAGAATTATATTTTCTCGGTCACCAGTTATTATTTTCAACTTGAACTAAATGATTGACAGAAATGCTGGGCGACAAATTATCCAAGGAGTCGGACGCCGCGTTATCCGAGGCGGCTACCACCTGCTACCTGTGCGCCATGCAGCCGGAAGCGCTTGTGTCCCGCTGGAAAGCCAACACTAGGACCGATGACGTCACTTCACTAGCCAATCTTACTGAGAAGAGTCTGTTAGTGAGGAGGGCGGCGCTTGCGAGAGGCACTTTGACTCAGGTGAGGGTTCTACCGCTCAGCTCCGTCAGATGTACTAAACAGCACTCTATTGTATAAAAACTGGTAATATTATCATAGTGTGCAATAGAACAAAATGCATGCTACTATTGAAGCATTTTCCCTTAGATAACCACAATGTAGTCTAAGATTATTCTAAACAGTTATTGGGCCAATAGGGGTGACGAAAGCATCAGAAATAAATTATGAACTCTTGATCACTAAATTGCCCTCCTATTTAAACTTCGGAAAACCTTACTCGTTTAATTTGACAGATGACAACAAGTAAATCAGATGAATAGCATTCGTCATCCCTATTCTGTTAAATAATCTAGCTATTTAATACCATAGTAAATAGAGGTATTAAAACTTTTTCCAAGTTTTTTTTATTTTTTGCACGTAGCTTAGCAAGTAGCTTTAAGACAACTAAATAAATGAAGGCGTTAATGATCCCATCGAGAACACCATGTAACTGACGCCATAACATTTTTGTTTCGTTGATATAACGCCCATGTCGATCGATTCGAAACGTTTACGTTAAAGGTTACGTGCCAAAACAAATGCACTGCACTGAGGAAATACGCCGAAGAGCCGGAATGGCCAAACGTGCAATGGCGAAACAGGAAAAAATCTGGAGGAACCGCGGTATTCGCCGGAAAAACAAGGTGCGACTTTTTATGACCTTGGTGTTTTCAATTTTTCTATACGGGGCAGAAACCTGGTTCTGCAAGAGCAATGATAGCAAAAAGGTCTATGCTTACGAAATGTGGTGTAGAAGAAAGCTTTTAAGAATTCCATGGACAGATATGAGAACCAACGTGTCCATATTGCAACGAGGCTCAATTTTTTTATAAAAAGTGGCTCTTTTTTTAATTTGAGTGCGTTTGACTGCAACTCACCTGATGGTAAGTGATGATGCAGTCGAGGATGGTACACGCAAACTCAAATAATGCATGTTCACTCTTGCCTTGAAGATCCCCAAATTATAGGAATCGGGAAACACTGACGCAGGCAAGGACTTCAACTCCTGCGCTGTACGCATAATAAATGAAGAAGCCGCAACGATTCGTGCGAAAAGGTGGAACATCAACAACAAAGGCGTGCAACCCCTCCCTGCGTCTCGTTGACCGACGGTGGAATGGAGCCGGGGGAATGAGGTCGTGAAGTTCTTGCGCGCACTCTCCGAAATTAATTCGATAGATACCGATAGACAGGTGACTTTGCGGCGATGCTCAAGGCTTTGGAGCTCTCAGTAATCAGCCACCAAAGGGCCCTTCGCTTCTTCGATCATATAATGCGGCTTGCAAAGCGTAGCCTGGAAAAGCGTATCATCCTAGGCCACATGGAAGGCAAACACGCTAGGGGCAGAGCACCTTCCCGATGGATTGACGTTATAAGGAAAACTGTGGACGGGTACATCCAGAGGGCAGTCCACAGCACCACTTGTGGTCGCGATCCTCAGCACCGAGCGGGACCGAGGAAGAAGAAGAAGAAGCCAAAACAAATAAAAATCTCTTCACCCGACACCGACACCGTTCCAATATGTAACCCGATTGAAACCGAAAGCGTAGTTGGCGTATTGAAATATCTTTATGTCATAACTTCGTCTCTTTCTTTTTTACGAGATAAAGTTTCGGAACAACTCTCTCTTGCTGTTGTTACTTTTGTAATCTCCATTAGGCTCTCTCCTCTGCCAGCATCGTCACCTACTGATTTGTAACCAGTGATCGGAAGAGGTAGAGTATAAATGCCTAAAGTTTGGCGAGAGAATATAACATGTAATTGTTAAAACTAACAATTACATTAATATATTTTCGGTATTATTTTTATTTTTGCGCATTGACTTATCGGCTCATACTTGACCACCGAGGGACTCGAGCCTATCCTTAGTTGGGGCATTCGGGTCTTAGTCGACCACGCGGGCACAGTGCGGGTTGGTCGACTTCACACACAAACTTCGCGTTTCTTCGCAGGCGTGTGCAGGTTTCTTCACGATGTTTACCATCACCGTAAGAGCGTCGTATTAACGTACATATGAAATGGAAATTCGGATACGTATTGGTACGCGGCAGGATTTGAACCACGACCTCCCGGACAGGAGGTAACTACTATAATGGTTTAGCCGTTACGTCACCGACGACGCTCTTATTGACGCGCATTTACTAAGAAAGTAAAACTGGTTAAGAGTTTGAGCAGGTGACTCAATAATACATTTTTTGTTCATAGATTTCTAAAAATAGGTATATCTGAAAACCCGCTATAAAATTGTTGATCACAATATTTATACATTAAATTTCATTGGTCTACAGTTGCTCTGCTTACTTTAAAAACGACACAACATCCCGAGTTTACGGGATTCAATAACAATAAATAATCCTTACTTTAGTGTTACTAACCCATTATTTTTGTGTTTTTTACTAACCCATTTTTACTATGAATTTCTTATGATTCGAAATAAAAATAATTCTATTCTATTCTATTCTATTCTATTCTATTCTATTCTATTCTATTCTATTCTATTCTATTCTATTCTATTCTATTCTATTCTATTCTATTCTATTCTATTCTATTCTATTCTATTCTATTCTATTCTATTCTATCCTATTTAATATTATAAATGTGAAAGTTTGTATGTAAGGATGTTTGTTACTCTTTACGCTTTAACCACTGTACGGATCGGGATGAAACCTGGCACACATATTGGTTAGGTCCTGGAATAGGACATAGGCTTCTCTTTATCCCGGGAAAACGGGTATTCCTACGGGAAACTTGTAAATAACGTGGGCGTAGCCGCGGCTGAACGGATAGTAATAATATATGTGTAAAAATGTGTTTGTTTGTTACCTTTTCAAGCTTCAATGCCTCGACTAATCTTGATGTAATTTGACATGAAGGTAGCCTGTGCCACTGGGAAGGACATAGGCTACTTTTTAACCCGTGAAAATTGCGTAGTTCGATGCAGTTCCTGAGGCGACTTGAAAAAATACTCTTTTTTGGTTAATTTCTTTTACATCGCAACGGAACAATGGTTTGTTGTGATTTTTTGCATAGAAATGGTTGAGGAGGTGATAAATGACATAATTTACTAGATAGCATAACGTGACATAGTTCCCGAGGGATCTGGGGATAACTCATTTCCACGCTCGCGCACGTCGGCGTCGCAACGGAGCAACGGTTTGAAGTGGTTTTTTTGTATATAATTGGTAGAGGGGGTAGGAAATGAAATAGACTGCTAATCAGAGCAGCCCGATAGTTCCTGAAGGGATCTGGAGAAAACTCACCACTCACCCTCAAATACAGTCATAAAAACGATGTCCACACTGTCGAAGCCGCCGGCAAAAGCCAGTTGACTATATATTTGGTGGTTTCAACAACTCCATATTATATCTTCTCGCGAACTTTAGGCATTTATACTCTACTTATTCTGATCACTGTTTATTACTTACGACAGGACATCGACCGTCCCCTTTGCTTGATCAATGGTCATTCGTCGTAGCCTCCTCGTGAGTAGTTTTCAACCGACTTCCAAAAAGGAGGAGGTTCTCAATTTGACTGTATGTTTTTTTATGTGTGTTACCTCAGAATTTTTGATTGGGTGAACCGATTTTGATGATTCTTTTTTTATTTGAAACTGTGGTCCCATATAAATTTTATCAAAATCGGTGTAGTACTTTATTAGAAAATTAACAAAAACCAAAAATAATAATGCAAAAAGGTACTAAATTGTTGCGATGGAAGTCGGTTTTTATCACACTTTTATTAGCTTCACCTGTATGTTTGTATGTAACCGACTCCTTTGGACTCGATTTTAACCCACTTTAAACGGACAGATTTAATTCAAACTTTGTAGACTTATCAAGAATCAGCGACAATATAATATAATTTTATATATAAATCTGATCATTTGTTTTTGTTGCAGTCGAGCGGCAAACTGGAGGCGGTGCTCACGGAGTACGCGTCACGTCTCGCGGCGCAGGGGTGCCTGCAGAGTGCACTGAACGCGTTGGAGGGCGCCGCGGGAGGCGACTTGAAGGACAGACTGCAGCATGCGCTGGGAATTGTGCAGCAGAGGCGGGGGCATGTAAGAATATATCAAATCAAATCAAAATAATTTATTTAAAATAGGTGTTTACACACACTTTTAAAAAGTAAAAAAAAAAAACTTATTGTCTATTACAAATAATGTTATGATTCAGATTACAGTCGCAGGTTCCCCATTGCGTTGGGGAATCTTGGTAAGCCCGCTTCCATCTTCGGCAACATCGTCACTTACCACTAGGTGAGATGTTGTCAAGGGTTTACCAATTATGAATGAAATAAAAAAATTGTAATGGTATTTGTTATATAATCAACAACATATATATCTTTGTCATTTACATAATCTATTATTTTATAGTATCCTATAGAGCACAAACATTTGGTTTGTCATAAGTCTTGAATTTATTCTATGACAAACTAGTTACATTTTCTGGAATTTTATTGTAAAATTTAAACACAGCCCCACAAATGACTTTTTAACCTTACTCAGTCTCGAAAAGGCTATATCTATTTTATTTACATTTCTTAAATTCATATACTACTATTTACTAGAGATGCTTTCAACCGCGTCCGTGGCGTAATGATTAGTCCATTCTCTTTACATCAGGAGGTCGCGCGTGCCATTCCCGGCTGAGACTAACTTTATAAGACTCGATTTGGTTGGAGTTAGGGTATTTACTAAGCTCGCCTGGCTAGCTACCACCATCTTATTTAACTCTGACCGCCAAACATTAATGTCCAATGTTAACAGCATTGATGTGTTCCGACATGAAGAGAAAATAGCCCATTCTCCATTGCGTTGGGGAATCTTGGTAAGCCCGCTTTCATCTTGGGTATCATCGTCATTCACCATCACATGAGATAATTTCAATATGAAAAGTATTTCCACGATTAAACACGGTGAATGATTGAACAAAGGTTCGTTTGATTATAAGCTATTTATTGCATGCAGTAATATACAGAAAAACACAGAACAGATGACACAAGGGCGGGCTTATCCTTTACGGGTTCTCTTCCAGTCAACCGTCCTTAGTCAGACATTCACATCCAAGTTTTACTACCCACTTACAACATTTTGGTTTTTTTCTAGCAAATGGCGTCTTGGATGAAATCTAGGGTGGAGGGGAGTGACTGCACTCCCCCCGTATTCACGCCTGTTAGTAAATAAGACTGACCCGGTGGCTCAGTGGTTAGTGCTCTTGACTACTGATTCGAGGGTTGTGGGTTCGATCCCCACCCAGGGCAAGCATTTGTGTCATGAGCAGATTTGTTTGCTCTGTGTCTGGGTGTTAAATATCTATATATGTATGTATTTAAACGTATATAAGTATTTATATCAGTCTCTGGTTCCCACAACACAGGGAATCCTACTTTGGAGCCAGATTACCATTTTTTAAAATATATTTTTTATTCACAACATCTCACGTGATGGTAAGTGACAATGTTGCCGAAGATGGAAGCGGGCTTACCAAGAGACCCCAACGCAATGGGGAACTGGCTACCTTATTTTCATGCCGGAAAACACCAATGGTATCAACATTAATATTTGGCGGCAAGACTTAGATAAGATGGTGGTAGCTAGCCAGGCGGGCTTAGAAAATGCCCTCCCACCAACCAAACCGAGTCTTACAATTGACCCCGCCGGGAATCGAACCCGCGACCTGTTGTGTAAAGCCAGTGAACTTTGCCTCTGGGCTACGGAGGTGGTTAAAACCATGTTTGATTTGTCCCAGAATATATAAAGGAAAACCTTAAAACTACATGCAACCTTTACGCCTTATCCCAGATTTATGTTTTCGGTTAACAGGTGGCGCCGCAACACAGCGCGCGCTCGCGCACCACGAGCGCGCACGCGCACGCACACGCGTCGGGGCCGCGCAGGAGTCACGGACACGTTCTAGCTCATAGCGACGTGTCCAACACCTACAGCGCTGGTATGTCGTCATTGGCTCGTTTTGTCTTGCCGCCAAGCATCAATGTTAACAGCATTGATGTGTTCGGCTTGAAGATGAGATAGCCTGTTAACTTGGTTAGCCCGTTTCTATCTTCGGCATCATCATCACTTACCATCAGGTGAGATTATGTCAAGGGCTTACCAATTGTGAATAAAAAACAATATTGAAACATCATAAAAAATAGTGATTAAAAATTAAAATAATATATTCAAACTCGCATCCATCACGAACATTTCCGTCATTCTCAAGACACATTAAGGGTCCCCAGGAGGCTCAAGTATCCATACAAACGTAGTCCCGCTATAATACACAAAAACTTCATGCCGGATTGAATCCAAACTTTGCAAATATATTGAGGAGACACTTATCGATGTTTTCGATGTACTAATATGAAACGGAAAAACATTGAGCAGTTTCAAACTTTCAATACAAAACTAATTTAAGCCTTCGTTTAGTTATGTTTAAATTTACTGCGATGAAAACTAAATACAAACATCGATATGTGCCTACTCAATATATTTGAATGAATGAATGAATAATATTTATTTGCTCGAATACATGGTATTAAATTGAGTGGGAATAAAGGTATAACAATAAAGTATCACATGATTCGCTTTTGTCAAAGCATGCAAAAATTTACACAAAAGTTAAAATACTAATAATAATATAAAACATGTCATATTAATATTTCGATGTCTTCATATTTTATCATGTTTGTTACTATTACATACATTTAATTAAATTAAAATACATTTTGTCTTAAAATTAAGCATTATGGTCAAAAAATTCTTTAATTGAGTAGAAGCATTTTTCTAAAAGCCATTTATAAAGTTTGCTTCTAAAAAGTTTAGATGGAGAGTGTCTTATGTCACTTGGCAATCGGTTATATAACTTTATTGACATGTATAAACAATTTTTTTCAAACACTGCACTGTTGCATGCTGGTATTAGTAACCTAGCTGGATCTCTTGCTCTTAGTCTAGGATTAGCCACAGGCGTTTTAAACAAAGTTGCATTTTGCATAACAAACATACTAATTTCAAGAATATACATGCATGGCAAAGTAAGTATGTTTAATTTTTGAAAATGAGGTCTACATGAATCCATTGGGCCCAAACCACAAACAAAGTTTGGAATCAATCCGGCATGCAGATTTTGCATTAAAGCGGAACTAAGTTTGTATGGAAACTCGAGCCTCCTGGGGACCCTTAAGCCGTCGGTGCCTGTTGCCATACTAATAAAATAAAATAGATGGTAGTTGCTAAGCCGTGGCAAAAACCTTATAAGCCGCTTGAAAACTTCTCACAGTGGAGTTCGCCACTAGCCATACGAATACAATGAATTGTACAGCCAGGCTGTGCATACTTTCTCGCGAAGCCTTCACCATCTGTCGCAGTCGGGCATTCACAATAAAATCAAAAATAAACATTACACTTACTTAGTAGCAAAGAATAAACGTAGGTATATCAGACTTTATCAGAAGCGTCGGTGGCTCAACCGGTAAAGACTCGGTCCTCATAACCGGAGGTGTCGTGTTTAAATCCGGACGGCCAATGTACCAATGAGTTTTTCGAAACTTACGTACATATGTCGCAGATATATTGTCAAAGTCGTGATATTATAATTTCACCAGTTAAAATTAGTGAAATTATAATATCACGGTTAGGTTAGGTTAGTGATATTATAATTTCACTACATTTTGTTCAGTGAAATTATAATATCACGACTTTGACAATATACCTGCGACACATATATATACTCACCTATTGCTTTAACGGTAAAGGAAAACATCGTGAGGAAACCTGCACACGCCTGCGAAGAAACTCGAAGGTTGTGTGTGAAGTCGACCAACCCACACTGGGCCCGCGTGGTCGACTAAGGCCCGATCGCCCTAATTCAGGGTAAGCTCGAGCCCCTCGGTGGGGACGTCATATGAGCTAATATGATGATGAAAAAAATAAATAAATAAAAATTATTTGTATTTGTATGGGAGGTACCTTAGTCATATTTTTCCTGGAATAATGAAGTGCCCAGTGCAGTAGGCCTTATTAAGTCCTTGTTATTCACTAAGTTTCATTAAAATTGTTAGTCATTTTTGAGAAAAAGTGACAAACTGGATTTGTATGGGAGGTACCTTATTCTGATTTTTCTTGGAACAACGAAGTACCTCGTTCTTTAATTCATATATAGTCCATATATTATATATAGTTTAGGTTACATAAAGTTAGTTTCATCAAAATCGCACGAGCTATTTTCGAGTTAAAAAAAAGTGATTTTTTTACTATGGTGGCAAGGCAATTGTACGATTTACATACGTAGGTACATGCTATTTATTTTTAATAATATTGCTAAGATTTGGAAAAAGTCGCAGTCTACAGTGTACTCTGCCCGCGACCCAGTTTAAAGTGCATTGACGCATGACGACTTAGCATAATTTTATTATTTTTTAAATTAGTGTTCAATTAGAGATCCATCTGACAAGAGCATTGCATTCCATTTGGCACCACCTCTAGGACACTGACATTGACATTGCATATCCTGTACAAGATCACATCCTGTACAATATTTAAAAAAAATCAAGGTAGGGAAAAAAAAAACGCCTGGAAATATAAAAATAATATTGCCCTAACCCAAATATCACCTAAATCCGTCCAGTAGTTTGGGAACTAGAGCACCGGACGGACGTACAGACACACACACACACACACACACACACACACACATTTTTTGTTTATTTAGACTATTATTGTAAAACGCGAACTTCACGACCTCATTCCCCCGGTTTCATTCCACCGTCGGTTAATGAGACGCAGGGAGGGGTTGCACACCCCTTTGTTGTTGATGTACAACATTTGGCACGAATCGTTACACTTCTTCATTTATTGTGCGTATACAGCGCAGGAGTGGAACTCCTTGCCTGCGTCAGTGTTTCCCGATTCCTATAATTTGGGGATCTTCAAGGCAAGAGTGAACAGGCATTATTTCAGTTTGCGTGTACCGTCCTCGACTGCATCATCACTTACCATCAGGTGAGTTGCAGTCAAACGCACTCAAATTTTTATTAAAAAAAAAAAGACAAACGATCCTCATCTAAATCTCAAATTCGATTTTTTTTGCTATCACTATAGTCTTCACTCATTTGCTGCTCGCTTTTCAGACGCTCGAAAGTAAAAATGAAATTTGTATGGAGGTCGCTTTACACACGCCCGCGTAGGTGTGAATCTAAAATGCACTACACATGACCATGCTAGTTGCAACACCAGGCCACACGATAAGGGAAAGGGGTGGGGGGTGGGGATGGAGAGAGGGGGGGTGAGAGGGAGAGAGAGAGAGCGAGTACAAAATCCGGGCTTCGCCCTCGTGTATGGAGTATCGCCTAACCTTTCCGAGTTTAGGAAGAGATCCGTACCCCAGCATGGAGAGACATAGATTGCACCATAACGCAATGCGTTGAAACCACCAGACTCTTCTGTTCAGTGATGATAACTTTATTTCAGTGCCAGCATACGATGCTCAACAATCGTGGCAAAACGCATCAGTCCCCGCCAGCAGCACCAATCCAGGCTACGCGAACCTCAGCAATATGCAGCCATTAAACAATATGCAACCTGTAAACAATATGCAACCTATTGGCAATGTGCAGTCTTCGGTGCAAAGTCCGGCGCAGCCGCCAAGGGCCTCCAGCACTGGCCCCGTGGCGTCTGGTAAGCAACAACACTCATTTTTAGATATTTTAAAAGTGAGACTTTTATTACATCGTCTCAAGCTTTTTCGTCAGAGCAGCCGTGATCGTTTCGTCCTCTGTACCGTAGCTCCAAGACGAGAGCAGCTATGATCCTTTCGTTCTCTGTACCGTAGCTCCAAGAGGAGTGAAACTTTTATTACATGATCGTTTCGTCCTCTGTACCGTAGCTCCAAGACGAGAGCAGCCATGATCGTTTCGTGCTCTGTAAATGTCTATAATGTGAAAAAAAGTTTCACTCTTACCATGGTTTCATAAAACCACACACTCTTTTTTTCTTATCTAAGTCAGCATTTTGGTGCATAAGGACTGGTTTAGATAAATCAGAAGTAACATTATACCAGAAGTCGCAAACCACGTACGATCCCAAAGAAACTATATTTTACAAGAAAATTTAAAACTTTGTTGCCGATGGATTCCCCACGAACTGACATCAACTCAAAAACAAGCCCGTGTTGATTGAAGCCTAGAAATGCTGCGAAAATATGACCACGGACGTTTAAATGCAGTATACAATATGGTAACAGGAGACGAAACATGGATATATTGTTAAGACCCGGAAAAAAAACAACAGTCAAGTGAATGGGTCTTTGAAGGTGAGCGAAGGCCAACAAAAGCGCACCAAGCAAAAAGCGTTGGCAAACAGATGTTCGCTTGTTTTTTTTCAAAGACAGGTTATATTTGTACTGTACCACTAGATAATAAGAGAACGATGCTGAGTAGTACACAACTTCTTTTAAAAGCCCAGTGTCTTTTAAAAGGTCCGTGAGAGACGACCAAGAAGCCGCATTCTCTTACATAATGACAATGCGTCTGCTCACACCGCAAAGAAGACAAAGGCATATTTGCATTCTGAAAAAGTGGAGATTGTGACCCATCCTGCTTATAGCCCGGTCCTTGCGCCCTGCGATTTTTATCTTTTCCCTAAAATCAAAGATTTGATGAGAGGTTTGATAATTAGGACCCCCGAAGAAGCGGTGACGACGTTCCACCAACACGTTGAAAACATGGCCTCAAGTGATTGGGCCTCATGCTTCGACAAATGGTTTGAGCGTATGAATAAATGCTTACAATGTAATGGCGAATATTTTGAGAAGCATTAATTGTATAATTATAGTTATACCAACCCGCACTGGGCCCGCGTGGTCGACTAAGGCCTAATCGCCCTGATTCAGGGTAGGCTCGAGCCCCTCGGTGGGGACGTATATGAACTGATATAATAAAAAAAAATATAGTTATAAATTGTTTTGTTTAAAAGTTACGCAAAACTTTCAGTGTGGCCCTCGTTAGTAATGATGATCCATCATCATTCTAGCCTAAAGATATATACTGTAAAGGCGATTTCTCTCTGTAGCAAGAACTTTTGTTGTTATTTGCCGGGCAAATTTAAAATTTCTAGTTTTGACAAATTCTGCAATAGGTGTAAATTTTTGTCTTATTTTGGTTTGATAACGTTACAATAAGAAACACTGTGAGATAGAGCTATAGACGAAAAAAAAACTAAAAAAATTGAATTTTGCGTAATGGTCGCAAGGTTAAACCACACCCTGGACACTTCATCCACACTGCAAGATATAAGCTCCTGTGTTTGAAGAACAAATGAACAATGTTATCTTTATATTTTATATATATATATATATATATATATACTGTGCTGCAAGCAACAATCAACAGTTATCTTACATGATTATGTAACTTACATGGATAACATTGTTCATTTGTTCTTCAAACACAGGAGCTTATGTCCGTGAAACAATCTCATTTAGCAATCAACAATAATAGTCAATCTCAATCTATAATTCCGAGATCACATTTTATAATATCACACCACTAGATGTTTCTATACAACTCATACTTTCACACCATCTAATCAAATTATTACAAACAATCATCAACATAAAGGAACTACATTTCTAAAAAAAAAGATACAGCTAGTATGAAGATTCATAGGAACTGATTGTTCTTAGATTTGGTCGTAATATTGGTGGTCAGCCAATCATGATACGAGGCATGCTGAGACGCCGCGGCCGCCTATTGGCGTCGAGCGGTGAGCGGCGCGCAAAGTAAATATAAGTGACGTTAATCGCGCATGCGTAGTTCGTCCTTTACGTTCGGTAACTAGTTGCTTTTTATTCCGGTGTACGAAATCACAGCGGCGCGCAAAGTGAATATAAGTGACGTTTATCGCGCTTGCGTAGCTCGTCCTTTACGTTTGGTACCCAATCTACATCCAATCTGAGTGACGGGGGGGGGGGGGGGGGTGAGGTCGAATTTAGAGAGCGGCAGGGAGTGTCCATACTGTACGTTAGTACTAATATATAAACTGTGGCCTTAAACATGATCCTCCTCATTGATCTCCACTTGGAGTGAAGCTGAACCACATGCAACCAGTTGCTTCCTGTGAGCATCTTGATCAACAGTTCAGTCCACCTCACATGCCATTAATAAACGTTGCAAATCGTTACAGGTGGCATCACAAGCCGGTCTAAATACAAAGTGGACCCCTCGGTGCAGTCGGCGCCGCTCTACAATCAGTACAGTTTCAACAACCAACAACCGCAACAACAGTTCGGCTACAACAGCCCTTTGCCGGAGCAGTACAACAGCGGGACTGTCGCCGGGTTCACGCCCATCAATCCTGTCGGTCAGACTCATCAGGTAATATTTACTAGAGAGACACGATTAGAAAATATATTAAGAGGAAACGCGGTCTAAAGAATAGGTATTTGAATTATATTTTGCCGTCTCCCTCCCCCAAACCTCTCCCTATATAGCAAGAAAGGGATAACTGCAGAGCAGACCGATAATAGGTACTAAAATTGACCAAAACAGCATTTCGTAGTCCCCTTTTTCCACGTCCAAAAACTTGAGCAATAATAATATTTTTTTCAAAAATAATTATAAAAACACTTTACCTATGCCTCTATGTTATCGTTTCATTGTAAATATGCGCATTATTTTTGGTGAGTGTTTGAAAATGACGTTTTAATTGGGCAATTTTCTTTGTTTTTGAAGGCTCCTACTGGCTATTTTAATTAGAATATAGGAAAAAACGAAACATAGGGACATGGCCATGGTAGATATAGGTTTTATGGAAAAATCATTTTTGAAACAGGTGACTACGGTTGTATAAACAAATGGCGCCCGCGTTTCCTCTTAAAAATACGTAATTCATAGTTGGCAAAATAATAATTGACAACGCTAAACACGTTCAACATAACCGACTTCAATTTTGCAACATTCTATGGTTTTACAATTTTTATGGTTTTGATCGCCCAATTCTCGATTTTTACATGTTTTCCTTACTTTTCTATACTTTGAAATAAGTCTAAAAAAATGTGTTCAATTAAAATGAAAGGTGTTAAAGTCACCGATTTTTGGGTGTTGGTTTCAATCAAAATTAACTATTTGGTTTCGAGAAATTTTGCAATTAATGCCAAAACAGTATATTTTTTTACATCTAAAGTGGTAATATTTTTAAAATTGTATTCAATTAAATCGTTTTTTAAAAGCTTTTAATTAACTTGCAATGTATGTATGTTTGTCCGGGTGAAATCTTGCAAGTTAAATTTGACCCACTTCTCGGTTTCCAATTAAGCTGAAACTTTGCATGCATATGTATATCGCGTGACTATGCAATATTAAAAGCTTGTACCTGAAAGTTTTTGGGTTTTTCGAAAATTATTTATTACTTTAAGTATATTATTATATATTTTTTCCATAGTGATAGCTTTACACAGTCTTTCAATATATTGAATTGAATATTCTCATTTGAAAATTGATATGAGACCACTCTAAACACAATTCACGAAAATATCGGTAACACACGTAAAAAAATACGTGCAGACGAACCTTCAGATTTTTTGAAGTGGGTCAAAAATAATAACAGTTTGGCTACAACAGGTCTTTACCAGAACAGTACCACAGTGGGGCTGTCGCCACGTTCGATTAGCACACTAGCGAGCGCCGCCAGTAGAAATAAATAATTTACACATTGTTATGAACTTTAATCGAAATCAATTAGTATTTTGCGCATATAGGGGGGGGGGGCACAACTATTGTTCAATTGTTAATGACTACTTTTATTTAGCAGTGTTGCAAAAATAACTCGTCATAAAATAATAAACAATAGCTGTTGCCCCCCTATATGCGCAAATTGCTCAATGGTTTCGATTAAACTCCATATGAAGACCAAGTTGAAAAAATATGTGCCAAAATTAATAGTTTTTCTTTCGCTCTCTATAAACTGACAAAGAGTTGCATCTAGAAGTACGGCTGTCACAGCTTATTATGCTTGCGTTGAATCCATCCTTCGTTATGGAATAGTAATGTGGGGCAACAGCACAAACGTTAAGAGTGTTTTCATAGCCCAAAAAAAATGTATTCGTTCAATATACGGAGTAGCACAGGACGTATAATGTAGACCGCTATTTAAGAACTTGAAAATCTTGCCGCTGCCTTGTCTTTACGTATTTGAAATGGCTAAATTTGTTAAAAAATATCAGAAAACATTCTACAAGCAAGCGAGTGAAGTAACTGCAAGAGTGAAAAGAAAACCCAACAGGCTAGTTATGAGCGAAATTCCCAAGACTACTAATTATCAAAAGAATTGCTATTGGATTGGTCACGTCATATATAACAAAATACCGCAGTCGTTTAAAGATCTGCCTTTCAATAGATTTAAGAAAACCCTACATGAATGGCTTCTTCATAATATGTTCTATTCTCTTGATGAGTTTTTGGGTCACAAATTATGATGTATGTCAAGGATTAAATTTGAAGTTTTTTTTGGTTTGTTTCTATCTGTTTGATACTGTAATAACATTTGCATGCTGTTGTTCTATATGGCTAAACAAGTGATTCCTACTTTAATAACGAACATCATATTACTTACTGTACCTTGTTTAAAGCAAATAAATACTTACTAACTTACTATGAATCAGTAAAATATTTATTTCTATTGGCGGCGCTAGAACCGCCTTGATCCTGCTTATCTATCTCATTAGGCAATTTGTACTCCGTCAATAAATGTATCCATCCTAACGTGTAAAATTGATCTATATCTTTTTAAACTTTATTAGCCGACTTCAAAAAAAGGAGGAGGTTTCACAATTCGACCGTAAATATTTTTTTATGTGTGTTATACCGATTTTGATGATCGTTTTTTGTTGGAAAGGAGATATCCCAAGGGTGGTACCACGATAAGGAAACCAGGATCTGATGATGGCATCCCAGAGAAATCGAGGGGAACCTTAGTTTCCTGTTTGAAGTCTGTTTTTTTTGTTTAAAATTATATTATTCTACTTACGTATTTTATCTTTCCAGGTGAATCCAACAAGTACCAACATGAACAATGGATACTACACGCCTGCGCAAGCGCCCCCGCCCGTGGAGCAAGCCGCGGCGGCCGCGCCCGCCAAGCCCGCGCCGCCCGGCTGGAACGACCCGCCCATGCTGACATCCAGCAAGCCTAAGGTGAGCCGAGAGAGGTCCACTGTTTTAACCACGGACAAGATAAATAAGGTTGGATTTGCAATGGTCACACTTTTGTTTGAAAACCAGCGTCGCCGCCTGTCTCCCCCCTATCAACTCTACTACACAAGCAATAATAATACTTTTGATGACTGAGCAAGCGAAGGAGTCTAAAATTAGAATCCTGAGCGTTAGCGAGGGAATCAAAAGAGCACGAGGTGAAAAATCTTTGCACTCGAGTGCAACACGTAACTTTTCATTGCACCTCAGCGAGGAAATGACTAAATGCAAAAAAAAATACATTTGCGCATTACAAACAGTTTCAGTCAATTCTGTTGGCGTCAAATAAACTTCCTCGTCGCTATAATAACTCATTTTAGGTTTTTCACTTGTTTTCAAGTTTCTTGTTTTTAACCTTAGGTTTTAACAATATGACGTGAAAAGAAAATGACGCGAGCAAAGAAAATAAAAAAAAGTACACCAAGAAGGTTCCAAGTCTGAGTTTTTAACAAATTAAAAAAGGTTGTATGATAAATTCGGGACCATGGAGGTAGAAGTAAAAGGTTTAATAATGTTTTGAATTCACAAACTTAGTGCACACGATGTTCTAAATTCAATTTACTTTATCCTCCAGCGAATAAAAACGGCTTTTGCATTCAGATATCGAAGAGCAAAAATACAATTTCCGAGATGGGGGGATGAAAAGTATTTTTTTTAATATTTAAGGATAAGTGGTGAAGTCGGCGTTGAAATGTAAAAGAATCTAAAATAATAATAACTGGCTCTTCTGAATAGGTATGACCAGTTTACCGTTTACGTTGTTCAGTGGCTAGCCAACACAGAGATGTCGGCCCTGCACGCGGGCACGCGCCGGTGGGGCCACATCATAGAGCACAGGCGCCACGGGGACGAGGTAGCCATGACAATATCAAGTGCCAAAGATAAGCGAGCATGGGTTTCTGTGAGATTTCCGTTTTGCCTCAAAAAACTCAAATTTGTAATTAAATTTATAATAATGGTCAGTCGCTCAACTGAGACGGTGCCTGGCAGCATGTGCTTGTGCGGCAATGAGTTTTTATATCTTCAGAGGGAGATTCTATATCATTTAAATGACCCCTCTTGGAGTGCCTAATAGTGCCTATACCTTATGGCATACTCCTCGTCGTAAATTGATGTAGTGAGAGTGACACAAATCATCATCATATCAGCCAAAGAAGGTCCACTGCTGGGCAAAGGCCTCCCCCTCCAAGAATATCCACAACGACCGGTCCTGCGCTGCTCGTATGCTGGGCTTGAAGTTTACCAGATAGCCGTTGGGGCAGTAAAGTTCTCGAGTGGCGACCGCGCGCTTGAAAACGTAACGTAGGCAGGCCTCCCACTCAGTGAAGACAAACAAATGCATTTAATTTTCTCAGCTACGACTTCTGTTACTTGACTCGATATTTCCGTTGATCCGTGAAAAGGCATTGTTTCTCTATTATAAGATCTAGAACCTCATTGTAATGGTGACGTCTCAATTAAGCGGCATAGACCTAGAGCACAGTTTAAAGATCAATACAGTCGTCCAACGGAGATGTATCGGCTTTGCCGCAAATCTTAAAGGCGTTGGACCACTGTATGTTTTCTTACACTGTGCCTGTAGTATCGACGCTTGTTTTAATCCCAGTCATTACAGTAGGTTGTTTACCCGTCATCATATCGTATCATTACTACCCGATCGCGCTAGATTTGAAGCTGACGCTGTGACAAGCGGTAGAGTCAGCGTTAAAATGGACATAAAAATGCAAGATTAATTTTTAATTTTTATTATTTAATCAAAATTTGTTTAAGTAGGTAAATTTAGTGTTAACAATTATATTAAATCTCTTATCGTCCATAGTTAAAACCATATATCTCACTTTCACTGTCATTGGAACTAGCTTCTGTTCCGTACATACGTTGACTACGTTGTAAACGGTACTGAGAGGGCGACACAGCGGTTCGGTAAGTGGTTGGGGGAGGGAAGCGTACACTACGGACCGACAAACTTTGCGCGAACGCGTCATTATGTTCCGTACATACGTTGACTACGTTGTAAACGGTACTGAGAGGGCGACACAGCGGTTCGGTAAGTGGTTGGGGGAGGGAAGCGTACACTACGGACCGACAAACTTTGCGCGAACGCGTCATTCTGTTCCGTACACACGTTGACTACGTTGTAAACGGTACTGAGAGGGCGACACAGCGGTGCGGTAAGTGGTTGGGGGAGGGAAGCGTACACTACGGACCGACAAACTTTGCGCGAACGCGTCATTCTGTTCCGTACACACGTTGACTACGTTGTAAACGGTACTGAGAGGGCGACACAGCGGTGCGGTAAGTGGTTGGGGGAGGGAAGCGTACACTACGGACCGACAAACTTTGCGCGAACGCGTCATTCTGTTCCGTACACACGTTGACTACGTTGTAAACGGTACTGAGAGGGCGACACAGCGGTGCGGTAAGTGGTTGGGGGAGGGAAGCGTACACTACGGACCGACAAACTTTGCGCGAACGCGTCATTCTGTTCCGTACACACGTTGACTACGTTGTAAACGGTACTGAGAGGGCGACACAGCGGTGCGGTAAGTGGTTGGGGGAGGGAAGCGTACACTACGGACCGACAAACTTTGCGCGAACGCGTCATTCTGTTCCGTACACACGTTGACTACGTTGTAAACGGTACTGAGAGGACGACACAGCGGTGCGGTAAGTGGTTGGGGGAGGGAAGCGTACACTACGGACCGACAAACTTTGCGCGAACGCGTCATTCTGTTCCGTACACACGTTGACTACGTTGTAAACGGTACTGAGAGGACGACACAGCGGTGCGGTAAGTGGTTGGGGGAGGGAAGCGTACACTACGGACCGACAAACTTTGCGCGAACGCGTCATTCTGTTCCGTACACACCTTGACTACGTTGTAAACGGTACTGAGAGGGCGACACAGCGGTTCGGTAAGTAGTTGGGGGAGGGAAGCGTACACTACGGACCGACAAACTTTGCGCGAACGCGTCATTCTGTTCCGTACACACGTTGACTACGTTGTAAACGGTACTGAGAGGGCGACACAGCGGTGCGGTAAGTGGTTGGGGGAGGAAAGCTAACACTATTCGTCATCCCTATTGGTGCTCGCCCTGATTCAGGGTAGGCTAGGTGGGGACGTATATGAGCTGTAATGATAATGATGATTGGTGGTAGACCTTGGCATCATTTCACTTGATAATAAGTAACGACGATGACAAAGATGGAAGCGGGCTAACCTAGATTCCCCAACGCATTGGGGAACTGGATATCTTATCTTCAAGCCGGAACACATCTATGCTGTTAAAATTGATGTTTGGTGGCAAGGATTAGATAAGATTTTGGTAGTTAGTCAGGCAGGCTTAAAAAATGCCCTTCCACCATCCAATCTAAGTCTTACAAAGTTACACTCCGCCGGGAATCGAACCCACGACCTCCTGATGTGAAGCGAGTGGATTTAATACTAAGCCACGGAGGCGATAAATTAAAAGTTTAAGTGTCCTATAAAGCTTATAGACTTAACGATTACGTCACAGAGACGGTTAAAAGGCTGTTACTGAGATGGAGTGTCTCGTGTGGTAGTGTTCTCGGTAGCTATCTGTCCCTACCCACCGCAATACAGCAAGCTGATTGGCGGCAGGTAAAGAACTAGCAGTGACATCCACACAGTCTGATTTGTATAAAAGGCTGTTACTGAGATGGAGTGTCTCGTGTGGTAGTGTCCTCGGTAGCTATCTGTCCCTACCCGCCGCAATACAACAAGCTGATTGGCGGCAGGTAAAGAACTAGCAGTGACATCCACACAGTCTGATTTGTATAAAAGGCTGTTACTGAGATGGAGTGTCTCGTGTGGTAGTGTCCTCGGTAGCTATCTGTCCCTACCCGCCGCAATACAACAAGCTGATTGGCGGCAGGTAAAGAACTAGCAGTGACATCCACACAGTCTGATTTGTATAAAAAGCTGTTACTGAGATGGAGTGTCTCGTGTGGTAGTGTCCTCGGTAGCTATCTGTCCCTACCCGCCGCAATACAACAAGCTGATTGGCGGCAGGTAAAGAACTAGCAGTGACATCCACACAGTCTGATTTGTATAAAAGGCTGTTACTGAGTTGGAGTGTCTCGTGTGGTAGTGTCCTCGGTAGCTATCTGTCCCTACCCGCCGCAATACAACAAGCTGATTGGCGGCAGGTAAAGAACTAGCAGTGACATCCACACAGTCTGATTTGTATAAAAGGCTGTTACTGAGATGGAGTGTCTCGTGTGGTAGTGTCCTCGGTAGCTATCTGTCCCTACCCGCCGCAATACAGCAAGCTGATTGGCGGCAGGTAAAGAACTAGCAGTGACATCCACACAGTCTGATTTGTATAAAAGGCTGTTACTGAGATGGAGTGTCTCGTGTGGTAGTGTCCTCGGTAGCTATCTGTCCCTACCCGCCGCAATACAGCAAACTGATTGCCGGCAGGTAAAGAACTAGCAGTGATATCCACACAGTCTGATTTGTATAAAAGGTGCTATCACTAGTGCAGTTATAGCAGAGTTAGTTTGATAAGCGTGTTTGGGTCGATCACGCAGGTTAACTGACCTGAAGCAGTCATTAACAGTCGTTAAGCCGTGTCAGATGCTAGTCGTTAAGCCGTGTCAGATGCTAGTCGTTAAGCCGTGTCAGATGCTAGTCGTTAAGCCGTGTCAGATGCTAGTCGTTAAGCCGTGTCGGATGCAAGTCGTTAAACCGTGTCAGATGCTAGTCGTTAAGCGGTGTCAGATGCTAGTCGTTAAGCCGTGTCAGACGCTAGTCGTTAAGCCGTGTCAGATGCTAGTCGGTTAGTCGTGTCGGATGCTAGTCGTTGAGCCGTGTCGGATGCTAGTCGTTAAGCCGTGTCAGATGATGGTCGCTAAGCCCTGTCGGATGCTAGTCGTTAAGCCGTGTCGGATGCTAGTCGTTAAGCCGTGTCAGATGCTAGTCGTGAAGCCGTATCAGATGCTAGTCGTTAAGCCGTGTCGGATGCTAGTCGTTAAGCCGTGTCGAATGCTAGTCGTTAAGCCGTGTCAGATGCTAGTCGTTAAGCCGTGTCAGACGCTATTCGTTAAGCCGTGTCAGACGCTAGTCGCTAAGCCGTGTCAGATGCTAGTCGCTAAGCGGTGTCAGATGCTAGTCGTTAAGCTGTGTCAGATGCTAGTCGTTAAGCCGTGTCAGATGCTAGTCGTTTAGCCGTGTCAGATGCTAGTCGTTAAGCCGTGTCAGATGCTAGTTGCTAAGTATATATAGGAAGTATTTTGTTTTGATAGATTCTTTAAAAGTTATATAAAACAATTCTGTCTTTCAGTGAAGTCTCATAATAAAAACTGCGTAAATAACCGCCTCCCACGCGGTGGACCGACGACCTAGTGAAGATCGCGGAAGCCGATGGATGCGGGCAGCGCAGGAACGGTCGTCGTGGATATCCTTGTGGGAGGCCTTTGTCCAGCAGTAGACATTTTTCGGCGGATATGATGATGATGATAAAATACTCCTTTTATTAGGCTTTTTCCCTTTTTTAGGGTTCCGTAGTACAACAAGGAACCCTTATAGTTTCGCCATGTCTGTCTGTCCGTCTGTCCGTCTGTCTGTCCGTGGCCTAGCTCCTAGACTATAAGTATTTAAGAGCTGAAATATGGCAAAGATATATATAATAATAACGCGGAGAGAACTGTTAAAAAGTTAAAAAAAAAAAAATTAAGGGTACCTCCCCTACAAGTAAAGGGATGATTTTTTTTTCTCGTCAAACCCAGTCGTGTGGGATATCTTTGGTTGGAGCTTAAAAAATAGTTGTGAGTCTTCTAAGACCATTTTATATATTTAGGGTTTCGTTTTCGAAAAAATAGGCTTGAAAGTGCTAAATTTATATAATTTTGTTTTTTAAAATTAACATTTATTTTTTGAAAATACTGCGGAACCCTACTTTGCGCGAGTCCGACTCGCACTTGGCCGGTTTTTTATAACGCAAAGAAGTAAATTCAACGCGAGTAATTTTTAATAAATACTTCTGTATAATAAGTGCTATAGAGGAAAATACAAAAAAATCCCCATCGGAATAAAACGACCAGGGTGTGGGTGGGTATTGCCACTATACAGTTTTCACATATTTGTTTTTTTTTATTTCCGCATGAATGAATGACAGAATTGTTTTTTGTAGAAGTTGTTAAAGAATCTATCAAAAAATGGTGTTGGTATTTGTTACCAAGGAGTTTTAACAGCCCGTGCTTCCCGAATTTGGGAAGAGATTCGTGCCTCCATGTTTATGGGTTGTCAACTAAGGTAGTGATCACATCCTCTTGGCAAAGTCTTCCGAACCAGACCATCGTTTGTTTCATATTCACTAACTGTAACCGCTGTCCGAGAAATATTTTCAGCATGGATTTAACTGAATAATATCGTCTTTTTATGTTGAGTTTTGTATTTTTGTTCGTTATCTAGTTTTCAAAGAGACGCTACATACATTTTCGTGATGATTCTTGATATAAATAGAGAAATACTATATTTCTGCACTCACAGAACAATTCATCAATCTTGTGTGAATAGTTTAGTTTTGGAAACAAGAATTTTTCTTTTCCTTATTTAAATAATGTTTGCTCCATTTTGTTTCAACAATTGCTCGGTTATAGAATTAAAAATTATTAAAATTATTTTTAAAAAAAACTTTCCAGATAAAACCAGAGCTGCAAGCCCAAGCTCCGATAACCCACCCGCTATTTGGAGTTGAGCCGCCACAACACGTACCATTGAATCCATATCCTGGACAGCAGCAGTACCCTGGGCAACAACAGCAGTATCCGGGTCAGCAACAACAGTATCCAGGGCAACAACAACAGTATCCTGGGCAGCAACAACAGTATCCTGGTCAGCACCAACAGTATCCTGAACAACAACAGTACCCTGGCCAGTATCAGAATCAGGCGTATCCAGCTCAGGTGTGTTTTAGATAGATAGATATATACAATAATTTATTCTTTAAGCTATAAAGTGTTTGTAATCGTTTTATCGGACAAAAGCATTAGATATCCAGTAACGCTGTAAAACTGCTTCAAGGCGAAAATAAAAGGGATACTAGTAGTCAAGAGGTGTCGCAGCTAAATGTTTTTAACCGACTTCAAAGCAAGGAGAAGGTATGTGTTTTTATGTATGTTCACCGATATTTTTGTCAATTGTGAACCCATTTTTTATAAGTAGGTTATGCCTTTATAGAGCTCCCATGTACATTTAATTAAAATTAAAAACAAAACACGTATTCGAATTTAAAACATCCCCTTTTTTGAAGTCGGTGTAAAATACACTTAATGAAAATAAAATTTTTGTTTGAACCTTAATTATTAATTCCGCGGAATTTTTACGTTCCTTAGTGTAGCAACGGTAGAAAAACACAGCCTAAACAGTAAATTAATATGACAGGAAAATGTGTTAACCAAGGGAACAATTTAGTCAAATAAACTGGAGGTGTAAGTTAAGGATAATCATGATTATTATAATGACATACCAAAACTGAAATAGGTGTCAAAACAAAATTTCTTTGAGTTATCGTTAGTAAGGACTCTTCGGGTCGCTGAGCCGGTGCAGTAAGTAAGTAAGTATCGTAAGTGAAGGGGAGACTAAAAGATGCACTGTGAACACCCATACAATAAACAGACACACTTTTAGCAGTTTTATGAAAATTTATTTATTTTCGAACCTACTTAGATAAAAATCAATAGTTTGTCATTCCCTTCCGGCCTCTGTATTCCTCGATTCGTATAATTTAGGAATCTTCGAGACGAGAGTGAATAGGCACTATTTGAGCTTGCGTGTCACATCCTCGGCTGCATCGGCACTTACCATCAGATGAGGTGCTGCCAAACGCACTCAAATTTTTAATAAAAAACAAAAAATAAAATCAATGTCAGGATAATGAATCTCGATCATGTAATAGATGATGAAATGAAATGATGGTTTGTGATCTAGGTGGATGAAAATAATGTTACATTCATACGTGTCGAATTGATAACCTCCTTTTTGAAGTCGGTCCTTGTTCTCCTTGTTGACGATGATGATGAAAATGAAGGGTTGGATGATATATATTTTTTTTTATGACTAAGTGATGTGAACTATCATCACTAACCCACCCGAGTAGCGGCGATTATGGCAACCCTCTCAAAGTGGGATTTGGGTTTTGTTTGTAATCACGAGTACATGCATACCTTTTGTAATCAAGAACTAATTAAAAGTCACCCTGTATAGAACTCATGTTTAGCTAGTATTTAAAATAGCATGCAAAATATTTTAATCTTCGTCCGAAGTAATTCACAAACATACAAAATAATGTCAATCTTAATCTAAAGTAATCTACAAATTTTAAAAGTCTTTAATAGTCTGTGGTCATTCAGCCACTCATGTAATTTGATTTTGAATTGTTTAATGTTTAAATCCTTAATTCGTCCATCAGTGGATGTCTTTTGTTTGATTAGCAAGTGATATGAAACGGAAATTTTGTTATTTATTTTTGCTTGTTTGTTTGTGTTATTTGTTAGTGTACAAATACTTAGTACGCCAACATTTTTTTTTCATTTTCTACAAAGGAGTTTGGTACATCTGAATTTTTGGAAATTTAGTAATCTTTCGAAATAAAATTACAGCTGTCTGTATTCCGCGATATAAAAAATTAAGGTTTTCCTAACATATTCCTGTCATGCTGAACTTGTAACTTGTTTTGCGAAGTAAAAAAAACGTTACCTCAACACAGTTTTTTTTTAAGAAAACAGTTAAGATCTATTACATTAACATGTCATAGCTGGATCATCTTAATTTCGATCCAATTTTCGGAATAAAAAAATTGTATACCAGAAAACGTTAGGTGAAGGTTTCGCTTGAGCTTTTTTTATTCTTTAACTGAATGATATGTTATTGTTTCGATACGATGGTCAAAAGGGTTTCTTGTGATTGCTGCTCCTGTTATATACCTACCTCAAGGTCAGTAGTTCTGATGTTACAGTTCATTTGACATCAAGCTCCCTGATGACCACGGTTGATAGCACCTTACAAAATCAATATACAGGGTCTTCGGCAGATGGTTGAAAATACGAAAATGGGTGATAGGTGGGGTCGCCTCCCACCTATTTTGAGAATTAAAAAAAATCTAGGACTTGTAATTTTTTTTACAGGATTTTTTTTCCTTTTTTTAGAAATTTTGCCATTTTTATACCTTTGAACACATGTAACTTTTTGTTTTTTAAAGCTAGCTCCAAAATCTTTTTTTAATAGACTTTTATAAGATTGGCGGCTCTAAAAAAAATTATGTTTGTTTCAAGTTATTGCTAAAAACAACAATGTGGGCCCCCGAACTTAAAAAAAAAGTTGAACAAAAATTTAAAAGTCAACTTTGCGATGCATTTAAAAAAAAAAATGGGGCTGGAAGGCTTCTGTTTTTTTTAAAACATCTCTAAAGCTTAGGCTTTTGAATGGTATGTAATTTGTTTCGGTATCTTTTTTGTAACCGGAGTTGTTAATTTTTTTTACTCAATTGGACCATGTTGACGAAATTCCACTAGTTACATGTTTTGTGAAATGTATCAAATGCAAAGTTGAAAATAATGTAAATACTTACTGTTGGGACGGTTACAAAGAGCAGGTACGTTTTTTTTACATTCTTGCACACACATAATGGCTATCTTTTGTCATTTATTGGCATATTGGAGTTAGCACTTCCATATGCCAATAAAATGACCGCATATTCCGCATTGGTAAATTGAGCCATTTTAAACCACAAGAAAGTCTTAACAAAACGTCTGATAATAACAAAAAGTGACAAACAACAAAAAAACTTAACAAAATCACAAACGTTAATAACGTTAACGTTTTTTTTTGTTTTCGTTAATTTCACTTTGCTGTGTTTGTGATTTTGTTAAGTTTTTTTGTTGTTTGTCACTTTTTGTTATTATCAGACGTTTTGTTAAGACTTTGTTGTGGTTTAAAATGGCTCAATTTACCAATGCGGAATATGCGGACATTTTATTGCCATATGGAAGTGCTAACTCCAATATGCCAATAAATGACAAAAGATAGCGATTATGTGTGTGCAAGAATGTAAAAAAACGTACCTGCTCTTTGTAACCGTCCCAACAGTAAGTATTTACATTATTTTCAACTTTGCATTTGATTTCACAAAACATGTAACTAGTGGAATTTCGTCAACATGGTCCAATTGAGTAAAAAAAATTAACAACTCCGGTTACAAAAAAGATACCGAAACAAATTACATACCATTCAAAAGCCTAAGCTTTAGAGATGTTTTAAAAAAAACAGAAGCCTTCCAGCCCCATTTTTTTTTTTAATGCATCGCAAAGTTGACTTTTAAATTTTTGTTCAACTTTTTTTTTAAGTTCGGGGGCCCGCATTTTTGTTTTTAGCAATAACTTGAAACAAACATAATTTTTTTTAGAGCCGACAATCTTATAAAAGTCTATTAAAAAAAAGATTTTGGAGCTAGCTTTAAAAAACAAAAAGTTACATGTGTTCAAAGGTATAAAAATGGCAAAATTTCTAAAAAAAGGAAAAAAAATCCTGTAAAAAAAATTACAAGTCCTAGATTTTTTTTATTTCTCAAAATAGGTGGGAGGCGACCCCACCTATCCCCCATTTTCGTATTTTCAACCATCTGCCGAAGACCCTGTATATTTTGTTTCGAGTCATTTCAACACAAATGTAACACAATAAAATAAATAATGTTTAACGCCAGCTTAGCGACCTCTGATTATCACAACCTCTGCACTTCAAATGTAAGGAGTTTTAAAAATAAGGTGTAACACGCGAAAGAAAGACTAAGGTGGAGCTACGTGGAAAAGATAATTCCCATAATCCGCCCAGGTGAATCAAACCGGTGGACCATTGGTACACCCAAAAAGCGTCTCCTGGCTTGGACGAGTACCTGGCACTGGCACTCACAGATTTAGTAAATAGGTTTTTCCTCTTCTTCGAGACAAAATCGACACTCCACTGAAAGTGATAGCTTGATTACATTATAAAAAATGCATCTTTTTTTTTCTTAATATTCTGAGTGACACCATCATACGTTTGTGTGAAGTAGGTATCTATTGTAATATCCATCAACCGCCTCCGTAGCGTAATGGTTAGTTCATTCGCTTCACACCAGGAGGTCACAGTTTCGATTCCCGGTGGGGTCAACTTGTAAGACTCGGTTTGGTTGGTGGTAGGGCATTTTCTAAGCCCGCCTGGCTAGCTACCACCATCTTATCTAAGTCTAAGTAAATTATGTGTTAATTGATGTGTTCCGGCTTGAGGCTAAGATAGCCAGTTCTCCATTGCGTTGGGGAATCTTGGTAAGCCCGCTTCCATCTTCAGCATCATCGTCACTTGTGAGATCACCGGTGAGATAATGCCAAAGGCTTACTAACTGTAAAAAAAAAAAAAAAGAATGAACCATTTAGTTAGGCTCGACATGGCTTGAACTCGCAGTGGCCAGTCACAGTTCTAAGACTAATGAGTTCTTATTATTGGATACAACGAGTACTATGTATGCAGGCGGAGAGCCCCGCGCCGCCGCCGGAGCCTGTCCCCGTGCAAAAGGCGCCCATCCCCGAACAACACGTGGTACTGCAGACCAGCTTCGATGCACTGAGGAACGAGTGCTACTCCAGGGCCAACAACCCGGTAAGACATCATTATCATCTCAGTTGGACGACGTGTCACAGATCACCCCCAATAAATACTACAACGAGTGTAAATAATGAACCGTACCTAGAGGGAAAGTACCTTAAATATAATTAAAGCAACACTTCTTTATGTGAAAAAAATGCTTGCCTTAGGCGGGAATCAAACCGAAAAATCATGAAAAATAATAAAGAAACTTCATTACTTTTTAAAAAAAATGGAAAAAGGAGAAAAAGTGACTATGGTCGCAGTTTAATAGAAGAAGAACTTGATTTCCATGATTCCCGGCCAAAGCAAGCGAGTTACTAAACAAAAAAAAAATCAGTTCTACTTATTTAAAAAAAAATTGCAGTAGAATCAATTAGTGATTTTATCATATTAGTAATTTAATGTGTATAATGCTTTTCTAATTCTCGTGTATTATAATGATAGGTCTTTACCTATGAAATTGCCGATTCAGTTTTTGAAGTTCAATGCCAGCTTTTATTGAAAATAAAAAAGTTGTTGTTTTTTTATTGTTGACCTTATGGTGCCACCTACTTATGGTCTTTTATTAGTGCTCGTAACTAGTGGCATTTCTTTCATGTTCCAATCCCCTGAGCTACGTGCCATTGAATGGAACAAAGACGTTTTTTAGTGGTCAGATGGGGCAATTTTTTAGACTAGACGTTTTTTTGAATTTTCCTGAAAGTGACGAAATCTTATGCGGTATATTCCCAAATATGATATTAGTAACGAAGAAACTGCTGCGATGAGCTTTAATATTAAACATGTGTAATTTTCCTCATAAAGGCGATATTTTGGGAGTTAAAGCCACCGTGCTCTCAAAATATCTTAACAATAGGCATATGTTTACCACCATTTATTTTCTAATAGTCTAATGCTATTTTGAGAATAAATTATTTTATAAATAAATAAATAAATATTCTGGGACAAATCACACATGGTCATCTGGCCCCAAAGTAGGATTCCCTGTGTTATGGGAACCAGAGACTGATATACATACTTATATACGTTTAAATACATACATATATAGATATTTAACACCCAGACACAGAGCAAACAAATCTGCTCATCACACAAATATTTGCCCTGGGTGGGGATCGAACCCACAACTCTCGGATCAGTAGTCAAGCACACTAACCACTGAGCCACCGAGTCAGTCATTTTCATCATCTTTAATAACTATAACTAGTCAATCATTTTTAATAACTATTGTTCTTAATATTTTTTTAAATCTTTAAACTTTTTTATACAATCGCCAATTTCATAGGTAAAGACCTAATATTTCATCCTACATTTCTACAATCAGCATTAAACGTTAATCTGTGTGCACGTACGTTTCTTTAACTAACGCCCTACTTAACCGTACCTACGTCGTGCTACATACTAAGACCCTGTTCCCTCGCCCTCCCACACCGCTTTTATCCATCGTGCAAGTTAAGACGCGCTACCTACGGAGGGCGCGTCGAGGCTGCAAGTCTTTGAGCTGTGAAAAAATAAAATGGCTGTGACATACCGGCAGACAGACAGAGGAACATTGCGAAACTATGAGGGTTCCTGTTTTGACTACGGAACATTAAAAACAATACCTCTCTACCTTAATGTTATTATTTTTAGGTTCCGTACACCCAAACGGGTCCCTATTACTAAGCCTCTGCTGTCTGTCTGTCTTTCCGTCCGTCAGCGGGCTGTCTTTCATGAACCGTGACAGGTACACAGTTGAAATTTACATGGAATGTGTGTTTCTGTTGCCGCTATAACAACAAATACAAAAAAAAACGAGACCTACAGTACTCGCATATGATGTGTAACAAATCACTGTTACACATTTCCGTCCCATTTCACGAAATCACTCCCACAAATTGCAGGAAAGCGAGAGCAAAGATGTTACACATAAAAAAAAATGGAAAAAGAAAAAAAAAACTGTTTTTATAGGTCTTTTTATCTAGTAACAATTATAGATTTTACAACTACCTTCCTTTAGGCTCAACCTCAAAATAAATAAATAAATAAATATTTTAAAATTTAAAAAATAGAAAACCTTTGTTTATATTACTCTCTTTGTAATCGACCACACGCGACAAGAAGTATTCAATTTAGCTGTGTCGTAAAAACGGTAATAAATACAAATGTGAAACTTCTTGTGATTATAGTACTAATACTGAAGTAAAAGAACAAGTAATACCTACTTTAGGAGTTAAGATAAGATTCCGGCTTGAAGATAAGATAGCCAGATCCTCATTGAGTTGGGGAATCTAGGTAAGCCCGCTTCCATCTTCGGCATCATCGTCACTTACCATCAGGTGAGATGATGCCAAGGGCTTACTAATTATGAATAATAAAAAAAAAGGTTCACAGTCTTTGTAATCTTTCTTTTGTACAATAAAGATTTATTTATTTATTATCATAAAACCGGCCTAAGTGTGAGTCGTACCGGCGCTAAGGAGTCCGAACTGAATGACAAAAAAAGCATATTTTTGACGCTCGCGTTCGTTCTGTTCGTCACGTGAATGTTGGCCCTGGGCCCCCACCCACCATACGTGGCAGGACTCGAACCACGACCTTAGATAGGAGGTAGCGCCACCGACGCTATATCTAGTGAGTAAATAATCAAAGCCCCACCACAGACTTGGCCCCCCTGTGTGGAGTATTGCCTAGGCTTCCCGGGTTTGGTAAGAGACCAGAGCTCCATCAGTGGAAACGTTATGAGTTGTAAACGACCTCATATAAAAACTGCTTTCTTACAAAAATAATGACAGGGCGTGGTTTCTGGTTAGATCTTATTTAAAAACGGCTTAACTTTTATAGCCAAGTTTTGTACTGAGCCCAAGTTCAATCTACGAAACAAAATATAATGAAAAATATTTGATTTTTTTCTGTTTAGCAAATGAAGAGAAAACTAGACGATGTCCAGAAGAAATTGGAGGCGCTATACGATCTTCTTCGAGATTACAAGGTTGGTTGTTTTGATTTTTTTTTATTAAAAAATAAAAAAAATTGGTGACGGCTCTTAGTTTCAAAACAATGTTCTGTGTTATTTTCAGATGATGGTATATTGATTTTTCTTATGGATGTACACGGGTTAACATTTCACTGTTTTTTTAAGAATTACTGTGCACTTAGTTTTACCATTGTTAATTAAATAGTTATTTAGGGATCTGAAGTACACAGTATGAATTAAACTATGTAGTTTATTATAACTTAGTTTAATTGGACGTAAAGTTAGAAGCTACATACGAGTATTTTGTATATGCCATTTGGTGATAAGGTGGTAATAAATCGATATGTTTTAATAATACATTTGGTAGGGCCTCGATAATCCGGCGATCTGTAACCCGGATAGTCGCGCGGCCGGGCCATTTTACAATTAAAATGAGCAGAATATTACGGAATTTATGAGACTTGTCTTAATTAAACTTAATGTGGGTTTCATTTAATGATTGCGTTCTGTCAGTCGATTGTTATTTTGTATATTTTATTTACAAAAAAAAATTGCAGACTATAATCCGGACGCCTCCATAGTCCTCCACGGCCTGATTTTTTGCCAGTCCGGACTATCGAGGCCCTACACTGTACGTTAGCTTGTAGACATAAAGTCATCTTCGCGCCAGGAGAGATCAAAGATGGCCTGCTTGAGTGAAAAACTGATTGATTTTATTATTGTTGTGTATATGTTTTTGCTGGTATCTGTAGATCGATATATTTTATTTAAAATAAAAATAGCGTCGCTTTAGTGACAGTTTTGGATTAAAGGTTAGCGCTTAAGAGGAAGTGTAAATTACTGCTTAAGAGGAGGTACTTCTTAAGCAAAATTCTTCTTTTTAAAAATGTTTTTTTTTTCTTCAGAGGACTGCAAAACCAATCTGCGTCTTTCTTCCATAAGGTTGCTGGTGAGAGATTTTTTTGGTTCTGTTTGAACGGCGAGTTTTAAAAATCTTAGACCCGACCGTTTGGACAATTTCCACGAATCGTGTCATTATAATAGTCCACATTCTCGCAGTCTCTAGAGACATTCGAACCGATTCTGTAACTCGAGCTGAAAACTCTCGGGTTCTTGGATCTGGATGGGCGCTGGTCGGAGCGTAGACTTATCAGTCGACATCTTTCAAACTTGGTCTTTAGATTCAATGTGCCTCTTACCATTTGGTGATCGCTTCCTGTTTTTACTGAGTTGATCACAGAGACATCATTGAATACTCGCCTTCTCGTCGACAAGATGAAGTCAAACTCGTTCTTCGTTACACCATTGGGATGCAACCATGTCCACTTCCGCTGTTTAGGCTTTTTGAAGAAGAAGTTCATCATAAAGAGGCCCTCCCTCTCCATAAAGTCGGGCAGGAGCTGGTCAGGTGCATTTCTCTCTCCATATCCAAATTGCCCCACTCTCAGCTTACCATCAGTCGTTAAGTCGTATCATATGCCTTATAGGCGGCTTGCAAAACTTCTGAGAGTGGGGTTTGCCACTAGCCCTACAATCTCCACCAATTCGGACTTGGCGCCCGTGTGTGGAGTATGGCCTAATCTTTTCTTTTCACAATTGGTAAGCCCTTGGCATCATCTCACCTGATAGTAAGTGACGTTAATGCCGATTATGGAAGCGAGCTCACCAAGATTCCCCAACGCAAAAGAGAACTGACTTTCTTATCTTCAAGCCGGAACACATCAATGTTGTTAACACTAGTATAGCGTAATCTTTTTTTTCTGTTTATTTACAATTGGTAAGCCCTTGGCATCATCTCACCTGATGGTGAGTGACGCTGATGCCGAAGATGGAAGCGGGCTCACCAAGGTTCCCCAAGGCAATAGAGGTAGCTAGCCAGGCGAGCTTTGAAAATGCTCTACCACCAATCAAACCGAGTCTTACAAAGTTGACCCCACCGGGAATCGAACCCGCGACCTCCTAGTGCGAATTGAATGTACTAAACATTAAGCCACGGAGGCGGTTTAAAATATGGTACCTCCCCTACATTTTAAGTAGGGGCGATTTTTTTTTGTTTACTGAGCCTATCGTGTGTTGTCAAATAAAGATTATGTATTCCCTTCCCACAGCTGTCCGAGCCCGCCCTGGCGTCCCTACACACTTGCGTGCAGTACGCGTCCGCCGGGGACTACGAGAACGCGTCCTCCGTCGCCGCCGCGCTAGCGACGGGCCCCGACTTCGCCGCCGTCGCCTCCTTCCTGCCCGGACTTAAAGTTCTGTTCCTTTTAGCGCAGCAGCTGCAGGTCTACGTGCGATGAGAGTGAGATTGTTTTGAGGGGTGATTTGAACGTTAACAATGTTGTTTTATATTTAAAAAAAAATAGTAATTTTCAAATATAGCGATGCTTGTGAAGCCACCCAACCAGGCCCCCGTCACTCAGTCGTGCAGGTGAGATAAGTACCTACACATTGGCGCGGCCTACAGCCGCCGCAATTCGCGCGCCGCCCGTGTACGTAGTTATAACCGCTAAGTCGAGCGCCCTAATACCCATGTTTCCGTGTATGGAAAGAAGTAGGTGAATAAATGCGTAGGTATTTTCGATTTTTAAGGAAGTGCAATATCTGTTACGAAGTAATTAGTATCTCATCTGTGACCCAACGCCAGAACTTGCCAACCTTGGGTGGTAGCTCCAGTTACAAAAAAAAAACACACGAAACTAGATGTTATTAGTGAGTCAAACATCTAATCTAAATTGTGGTGATAATTAGAGGAGTTCACGTTGTCCGCTAGTGCTCTTACATAACCAAAATATTAAGATATTTTTAAGCTTTATGTTCCGTGGCTAGGAAACGTGAAAATATTTATGTTTTTTTTATTATTTGACTCACTTCATAGTTTTGCGATGTCTGTCCGTCGGTATGTCAAAGCCGCTTTAGTCCAAAGCCTGTGAAACTGATTTTTTTTATAGTTATGCAAATCTGTGACCCTTACGAAGATATGGCTTAAAATCTGGAAAAGAAAATGGTACCTCCGCCCCCTACATTTTATGTACGGTCGATTTTTTTGTTTACGTAGCCTATCATGTGTTAAATTCTTTAAAAATATAAATCATTTATTATTAAACTGGGAAGTTTGCACGTCATAGTTTTATTTTAGTTAGTGACTAGTTACTGAAGGTATGTAATGTTTTTTTATTTTCGATAGTGATCCTTTTACTAAATTTTAAGTTTTTAAGGCGTGATTTTTGTTAGAATTACATTTCCTCACCCCATAACAGCTAAAACGCTGTTTCAGTAAATCCGGGAAGTATTGGAAATAGTAAGGAATATAATTAATTTAAAAGGAAAATTTGCCAAGTGGGCTTTCTTAGTTTAGAAGTTATAGTCGATCAACTTAAGGCGAAACCCTTTCAGAAAATAATGCAAACCCTGAAAAAGAGTTTGGGGGGGAAAGTAATTTTTTTATAGATTTATTACAATATGTCATGTCTGCTACAAAGTGTAGGAGGACAAAACACGATTCGATAAAATTTTCTCGATAGAAAAAAAATACAATGTTCGCTTAAATTTATCAATTTTCGCTATGTTTTAGTCTACAAAAACCAGTTTTACTTCACTACAGTTAGACATATCACCTTATTTTTTCTCTCTCTTATTCTTCAATAAAATCCTGACACATTGTCGGACTCATATTTTTTGCAAAAATGCCTATATCTAAGTTAAAACGAAAAACATTAAAAAGTGTAAAAGTGTGGTTATTTTCTTTATTATTTACACGTAAAGAAAGAGACAGAGACGTATTTGCGTTTCCAAGGCGTAATTTCCTATACCAAATTTTAATAAAGATTCAAAAAATAGTTGTTTTTTAAAATATGTTTTTTTTTAATATAAAAGACCACGGAACTCTACTATGCGCGTGGTCTGACACGCACAGACTAGACCATTGACCACTTTTTAATTACTGCAGTTACTTTAAAGCTGGTCTAGCAAGAGTAGGCTCTGTGGTCTCAATTATTTAACGAAAACAAAACTGGCTAATTTAAAGCAAAAGGTCGAACGTTGTGAAGGTCACTCCTCAAAATATTACTGATTAATAACAAAATAAGATCACTCAAGACACTTGTGTGAAATATTGTTAATTGGAAATGTCCAAATGACATTACGACTGTAGTAGGTAGTTATTTAAATAGATAATTAAAAACATTAACAATAATAAAATTATATATAATAATATAATTATTAATTTAATTACTTTTTATGACCTACTTTGATTTAATATACTTTTACTAAATTTCAATTGTATAATTATTGTTTACAAAATTCATATTCGTTCTATCGGAGTGATTGAAAGAATATAAGAAGAAAACAAGTGTCAATGATGATGATGATCTATCCGACCGATTTCGGTCATGGCGACCACTTCGACTCCTAGTCGGTTTGCCGCGCGTGCGCTCGAAGATGGTTTATGTAGCCAATCTTCGCAGTGAAACTCCTCGCGCACTGAGGGCATTTAAGTATGCCACCATCGTAATTGTATGAAATGGTCGCAGGTGGTCGGGCCTTAAGTTTCAATAATATTATGTATAATATGAACTAAAAATGTATTGTCTACCATTTTAGAGTTCCTTATACAATCGGGACCTTATTACTAAGCTTTCGCTGTCCATCTGTCAGCGGGCTTGTATTTCATGAACCGTAAATGGTAGACAAGTTAAAGTTTTCGCAAAGTGTGTTGTATTTGTATTGCCGCTACAACAAGTGGCGTTGATGTCTTTTGTTTGTAATGTAAATAGGTATCATTTTTATAGTTGTGTCGAGAGGTGCGGTGGTACGGAACCCTCGGAGCGCGAGTTCGACTCGCACTTGGCCGGTTTTTTGTTTTAGTCTAAAAAATAATATTTTGGAAGGCAACACCTTAAAAACACGCAGCAAAATACCTTTTATCAGCTAGTAATTTCTTATTTTTCATAATATTACTTTTTATTACAAGCTTTTATTTAATTCCACCTGTCCCGGTGTCTGTGATGAAATCTTGCAAGTTAAATTTGACCCACTTCCCGGTTTCCGATTGAGCTCAAATTTTGCATTCATATGTATATCGTGTGACAATGCAATATTAAAAGCTTGTACCTAAAAGTTTTTAAGTTTTTCGAAAGTTATTTAAAATCTTTATGTATAAAGACTGTCCAAAGACATGTGTTTTATGCATTTATTCATATAGATATATATATATAATACTGAAGTGCAATCGTGTGCTAGCAAGTATAACTGAATATTTACGATTGACTAATTAAATGTGTATCGAAACCCTGTATTATAGACTTTTTAATTTATTATATTGATGAAATAAAAATATTTTGAAATAAATACTCTGTTATGATTTATTTAACTACCCCCGTTTCCTTGGACTAACGAAACGAAAAAAAAAGCATTTAAATAATGTTTTTATAATATTTAATGAATATACCGTTGTTATTTGTATATGACGTGTGAAATTAAGGCGAGGACCAACTGGAAAACTCAAATGCAATTTCCACCCTTGCCGCTTGCGGCTCGCGCACTGTGCAAGACAGTTATAGAAACTATTTTCACGCGAGCGAAGACGCTGGCAAAGTGAAGAAAGTAATACAACGATAGTAAAAGAATCTGATAGCAAGGTATTTTCCATATAAATCTGATAACACTAACATTAGTTAAGTAGTAGATCCTTATCCTAGCACATAGCTCGTAGAACGGATGGCCGTATGGGCATTAAAATTCTCGAGTGGCGACCGCTCACTGGGAATCGTAGCGTAGGCAGGCCTTCCACTCGGTGGACCGATGACCTGGTGAAAGTCGCGGGAAGCCGCTGCTGGATGCGGGTAGCGCAGAACCGGTCGTCGTGGAAATACTTGGGGGAGGCCTATGTCCAGCAGTGGACGTCCTTCGGCTGATATGATGAATCCTAGCTCAGTGCAGCTTGCGTGGTTGGTTACATCACGCAGGTTAACTGACCTGAAACACGGTCAATACCTGGATGGATTTGACTGTTACTGACATTTTTGTCGACCGATTCCGTGTTTCGCAAGGCACATGCAGCCGTTGGTGCCAGTTGATATTACTAAATGGCAGTTGTAAAGCCGTGTCAGAAAAACTTCTGACAGGTGGGGCAAAGAGTATAGGAACACTACGTTTAAGGTGGGGTTCGTCAACCTCCACCAAAACAGACCCGTGTGTGGAGTTTGGCCTAACCTTCCAGAGTTAGTGAAGAGACACCCGTGCCTTACCTGTGGGTACGTTTATGGGACGATGTAAGAGGTAGGTATACCTACTCATCGTATTCTTAACTGTCACGGTAATAACTTGAAATTCATTAAAAATTGAAACCCCCACTGCGTAAAAACTTAACCCCTATTTTTGGCCAGTCGGGTAACAAAGTATACTATGTCACTCACGGGATCAAGACGAATCTAACGATACCTCTTACGTTAAAATGATTCAAGCCGTTCAGGCTGTAGCAGGGAACGTAGAAATCAACATACATACGAACACTCGAAAAACATAACCCTCCTTCTGAGGCAGTCGGGTAAAAACACTGTGAAAAATTATGCAGTGCATAGGCACACATAGATGTCTACTTGGTATCGGAGGGTAGTTAAATGAGCAACGAAAGCTTTTAAGTTTTTCGCAAATTCAGTATTCCCCGATTCGTATAATATAGGAATCTTCAAGGCGAGAGTGAATAGGCACTATTTGAGCCTTCGTGTCACATCCTAGGCTGCATCGGAACTTACCATCAGGTGAGATGCAGCCAAACGCACTCAAATTTTTATTAAAAAAAAGTTCGACGATGATCTTGCCATATTTTGTCGTCCAACAGAATCCTTTTATTTTAAGTTACTAGTCAGCTAGAAAACCGATTACTCTTCATTCCGAAACTTGTTAAGTACCGAGAGTGCCGAGGTGCCATGGTTTGTTTTAAGTATTTAATTTACGATTTATTCGATAAAAACTCTACAATTGTGGCTCTACTTGTTTTTTCTAATCGAGATGGAAAATCGTGTGACAGTCACAGATTTTACTTTATACACTCTGTTCAGTGTAGTCACAGGGTTACAATATAGCGACTTACAGTAGCGCAACGAATGTACTTACGCAGAGCAACGGAAGGGTACTTGCGGGGCAGCGGGCGACGGGGCACAACCAGTTTGCCAGGCGGGCTACAGGCTAGTACTGCTAGTACCTCACAGTGGCGGCATCGTGCGCCATCAAAGGCGTTGCGCTACTGTAAGCCATATCGTAATACTGTGGTTCAGTGTAGTCGTGTCGGTCGGAACAGCGCACCAAGGGTTCCGTATTACCACAAAATATAATATTATGACGTGTTAAATTTTTATTCGTTTTGGATCCATAGCGCGAGACCGACTCACGTTCATTGTTTTTACGATAAGGTTTGCACTATTATCACACCAGGTTTGATGCTTTTTACTGTTTTCACGATAGAGCAAAAAGGACGTGTGGCACTCGGGGACTGCCGCGGTAAAGCTATTGCATAGAATTTTTATCAACTTATGCAATTATAATAATTTATTTACGCAGTATTTACCCATACCATATAGTCCTTGGGGCGCGGGATGTTTATGTAATAAATTAACACTACGAAAGTTTATCATAGTCATTATTATCATCATCCGCCATCATCAATCGCCATCATCAATCCCATCATTAATCGCCATCATCAATAGCCATCATCAATAGCCATCATCAATCGCCATCGCCATCGCCATCATCATCATCATGATGGATAGATGGCACTGTAAGTTTTTTAGAACTCAATATATTATTTTTTTGGGGCGTCAGGTTTTATTTTCGTTACGAAATTTCTTGATTCGGTCCCCTCAAAGCCCGCGATAAAAGCTGTACAATAGCTTAAAAACCTTTAGTAACATTTTTCTTTTAAACTATTTGATATTTTAATTATTTGTTAATCATTCCGCCAGCTAGATGCCTTGGATTCTATCGACCGACGCGCCAGGAGACTCATTGGCGACGAGGAACTTGTAACAAACAGGCTCCAAAGCCACGATCATCGCCACAAAGTCGCCTGTCTATCAGTGTTCTACAGGATTCATTTCGGAGAGTGTGCCCTGGAGCTTCACGACCTCATTCCCCCCTCTCCATTTCATCGGACGACCAGGCGCGGAGGGCGAGTTCGTCCCTTTGTCGTTAATGTTCCACCTTTACGCACGTTGCGTTTTTCTTCTTCGTTCATTATGCGAACGGCCAAGGAGTGGAATTCCCTGCCGGCGTCTGTATTCCCCGATTCGTATATTTTATTCAAGTCGAGAGTGAATAGGCACTATTTGAGCTTGCGTGTTGCACTCATATTTTTAATTTAAAAAAATTCCATTATTTTAAAAATTTCAATCGGCTTTGTTTAAAATAGACAGCTATTTAAACGTCGGACAGACAGACACACAGACGGACGGCATAGGCTTAGTAATCCCAATACCTTTGGGTACGGAACCCTAAAACACGAATTAACGTAAATTAGATGAAACGTCTTTGGGCTCAGGAGGGGGTGTTTTACTATAAGTTGCGTCACTAAATTTATTTACTTTGGGCGGCTTAGATCTTGAAAACTAGAAGATATACAGTATGGTGCGGCATGGCGCCCTGAAGTTAGTTGTTCCGACACGACAAAACAAGATTCTCGGGTAGTATGGCTTGGGCCCTTCGTAAAATTGTCAAAATTCTGCTAAAATGCTTATAAATCCTGCCGGTCAGTCCGATCGACTTAAATTTTCAAGTGCAAACTTCTTTAGGCGCATTGCGTATTTTGAGATGGGAAAAAACCATTGAACTCGCGACACTGTAACCATGTAACGTAACCGACACCTTACCAGGAACACTTGCAGGGTCAAACTTATAAAACTGTAAAAAGTTTTCACTTTTTCGTCACTCCCGGAGTGGTTAGTAAATTTTTTTTAACATACATTTAATTGCGGCATCAAGTTAACAAATCTTAAAAGTCGGAGCCACGGCCGCTAATGTGGCTCCGACACAGCCCACCGTCCCCAATTTTTTGTATATTTTAGGTGGCTTGGGTTTATTATCTGTGTTGGCTGAGGGTTCCGGTAGCAATCTTTAGTCATCATATCAGCTCATATACGTCCCCACCGAGGGGCTCGAGCCTACCCTGAATTAGGGCGATCGGGCCATAGACGACCACGCGGGCCCAGTGCAGGTTGGTCAACTTCACACACAACCTTCGAGTTTCTTCGCAAGTGTGTGCCTGTTTTCTCACGATGTTTTCCTTCACCGTTAAAGTTATCGGTGATTATATGTACGTAAGTTTCGAAAAACTCATTGTCTACCCTTTGAGTACTGAACCTTAATGAAGACGATTGACAAAGTAACCCTATAGTACGTTAGTACTAATATATATACTTTGCTTGTAGTGCGACATAGAATAAATAAAGCCTACGACAAATATATCAAAATCCTATAATAGATACCTATATATACCTACCTACGATAAAAGCATGGAGTACTTTTTAATCGCTCGCTCTTCGCTCGCTATTCTGATAATTGCTCTAGCTTTTAAGCGTCGCTTAATCGCTGTTTGCAGCGTTTGCAGCACTTGAAATCCTAGACAGGTACGTAGCTAATTGCAGATTATTACTGTAAGTTTTATACTTTTGAGCAACTGAGGAGTGACTGGTATAGCAACTTAGCGAGCGACGATTGACGAAGAAGCAGGATTTAATGAGAGGTGACTATTGTAACTTGTATATATTACACTAGATAGTGTAGCAAAATTATGATTTAACATTAAAAAAGCTACCTGAAAACCATTTTCTACATGAATACGTAAAGATTTGGAATGTTTGCCCTAAAAGTCGAAATATGGGAAAAAGGAAAAAAGGTTTATGAGATCAGTAAAGAAATATAATTAGAGATAGAGATAAAAAACAGGGGTAGTATAAAATTGGATTGTCATCACCAGTGTTCTCGCCATTAAAGTAGTCGCCAAATTTCAACGCTTTTACTAATATACAAAAGCCAAATGATAGCTCATCAAGGTACTGGAATTGATCTGTCCCAAACAGTACAGTGGCAGCGCATAATGGTACAACTAGAATCGATCTGTCCCTAACAGTACAGTGGCAGCTCATCATGGTACAACTGGAACTGATCTGTCCCAAACAGTACAGTGGCAGCTGATCATGGTACAACTGGAACTGATCTGTCCCAAACAGTACAGTGGCAGCTGATCATGGTACAACTGGAACTGATCTGTCCCAAACAGTACAGTGGCAGCTGATCATGGTACAACTGGAACTGATCTGTCCCAAACAGTACAGTGGCAGCTGATCATGGTACAACTGGAACTGATCTGTCCCAAACAATACAGTGACAGCTCATCATGGTACAACTGGAACTGATATGTTCCAAACAGTACAGTGGCAGCTCATCATGGTACAACTGGAACTGATCTGTTCCAAATAGTACAGTGGCAGCTCATCATGGTACAACTGGAACTGATATGTTCCAAACAGTACAGTGGCACCTCATCATGGTACAACTGGAACTGATCTGTTCCAAATAGTACAGTGGCAGCTCATCATGGTACAACTGGAACTGATCTGTTCCAAATAGTACAGTGGCAGCTCATCATGGTACAACTGGAACTGATCTGTCCCAAACAGTACAGTGGCAGCTCATCATGGTAAACTGGAACTGATCTGTCCCAAACAATACAGTGACAGCTCATCATGGTACAACTGGAACTGATATGTTCCAAACAGTACAGTGGCAGCTCATCATGGTACAACTGGAACTGATCTGTTCCAAATAGTACAGTGGCAGCTCATCATGGTACAACTGGAACTGATATGTTCCAAACAGTACAGTGGCACCTCATCATGGTACAACTGGAACTGATCTGTTCCAAATAGTACAGTGGCAGCTCATCATGGTACAACTGGAACTGATCTGTCCCAAACAGTACAGTGGCAGCTGATCATGGTACAACTGGAAGTGATCTGTCCCAAACAGTACAGTGGCAGCTCATCATGGTACACTAGAACTGATCTGTCCCAAACAGTACAGTGACAGCTCATCATGGTACAAATGGAACTGATCTGTCCTAAACAGTACAGTGGCAGCTCATCATGGTACACTGGAACTGATCTGTCCCAAACAGTACAGTGGCAGCTCATCATGGTACAAATGGAACTGATCTGTCCTAAACAGTAAAGTGGCAGCTCATCATGGTACACTGGAACTGATCTGTCCCAAACAGTACAGTGGCAGCTCATCATAGTACAACTGGAGCTGATCTGTCCCAAACAGTACAGTGGCAGCTCATCATGATACAACTGGAACTGATCTGTCCCAAAAAGTACAGTGGAAGCTCATCATGGTACAATTGGAACTGATCTGTTCCAAACAGTACAGTGGCAGCTTATCATGGTACAACTGGAACTGATCTGTTCCAAACAGTACAGTGGCAGCTCATCATGGTACAACTGGAACTGATCTTTCCCAAACAGTACAGTGGCAGCTCATCATGGTACAACTGGAACTGATCTGTTCCAAACAGTACAGTGTCAGCACATCATGGTACAACTGGAACTGATCTGTCCCAAACAGTACAGTGGCAGCTCATCATGGTACAACTGGAACTGATCTGTCCCAAACGTAGGTAATAGACGATAGATAGATCAATGAAACGTATTTTAGGTATCCATAACCGCATGAAAAAAGAGCAGATGCCTAGCCTTATCGCGCTTCTCAAACAGAGACGTCTGCGTTGGTTAGGGCATGTGTTTAGAATGGACCCTGCTCGGTTACCACGACGTGTTCTGCTGAGCGCAGTAGCGAATGCAAAAAGAGACGTGGGGAGGCCAATGCTTCGCTTTAAGGACTGCGCCAAGCGGGACATTGCTGCCTTTAAAATAGACCACCACGACTGGGAAAAGCTTGCAGAAAAGCGGCTGGAATGGCAAAAGCGTATTTCGGAGGGTCGCAAACTGTGTGACGAGGCTTGGTTTGGGGCGCTCGCTGCTAAGAGGGAAAAGCGCCACCAGAGCGGCAATACTCCATCTGCCGCAAACTTTCCCTGCCAAGCGTGTGGGCGAGTCTGCCGTTCGCGCATCGGGTTGCTAAACCACCAAAAGCGTTGCCTCTAGTCCAGGACACTGTAGTGAATCGTCTGTAATAGACGTAGAGGCCAGTGATGATGAACCGCATTTTGCAGTAGTTACCTACTGTAGGGACCCTTGCAAGGCCCCAAGGGTTACGTAGCTTCATGGTAGGATTTAGCTGAAAGACTTAAAAAAAAGCCGTCACTTCTATTTAAAACCGACATCATAAAGAAATTCACTGAAAAGTATGAAATAATATTTTTACATATATGAATTCATAAAATTAACCAACGATCGAAATCAAAGGTAGGTACGAATCAAATTAGAGGCCTACAATTTTTTTTAAGGGTCGGTGCCAGCAAAGCCATCGGATCTAAAACATTGTGTGCTGGTACCAACCAAAAAAAATTGTAGGCTCCTAATTTCATTCATAGCTATTGTTGGTTAATTACGTAAATTTATATGTAAAAATATTATTTCATACTTTTGAGTGGATTTCTTTTTGAAGTCGGTTTTTAGGTTTTTTAAACTTTATTTTTTTTATTCACTACTTTTAATATCACTGTTTGATTGTGTGCCGGCTTGCTTAATTGAAGTAGACTTTCAGATAATGGTAGAAAAACAATAACTTTTGAAGGGATCTTCCTTTGTAGAAGACCTAACGAGGAATGCTTCTAGAAAAGACCTGCCAGCGATCCAAATGCGAAAGATTAAAAATTTAAAGAATATTAAAAAAAAAGCGCAGTTAGAACGTCTACACAACGAGGCGGGATAGCCGAATCTAAGACAGTTAAGTCCTTACAGTACCTCCTACCCAAGTACCTAAACCCTCGATGTAGAGTACACTTAGGTAGGTAGGTACCTAGGTAGGCTTGTTTTTGTCAGATATCGTCTTATCGCTTGGCTGCCAATAACAACGTGACATCCTAGCGGGCATCCGTTTTTGGTATGAACCAAGGTCATGAAATCATTAGGAAACCTACAATCTAGTACTACCTACGAATAGTTGTGTGGATACACTCCTACAGCGAGTGCCGATTACAGACCGCTGTAATCTGCAGTTTGAAACATTATAAAACTGTAAACAATTCATTGTGATATTCATTATGTGAAAAACTGTACGCAGACATAATTTCAAACCTTATTGATCTCGTGTGGGTTTGCCTCCGAAATCCAAATATACCTCAACATCTATCGCAACATCTGCCTCAACACTACCTCAACATCTACCTCAACATCTATCGCAAAATCTACCTCAACATCTACCTCAACATTGACGAAAACTCAAGTGCTGGAAATATTGTTTGAAAGATTTTAAGAGCGTTCAAAGGTAAGTAGATAACCTGCTAAATATATACATAAACAGGTGTAACAAAATTCGTGTAGGTCTTGTTAAATGGAGCTTCTACACACTACACTGAACAACTTATGTTTTCTACGACTTTGCTGAAATCGCATTAACTCTTCATACAAATCGATCAGCTGATCGATCAATTTTTTGCATTTTTTATGGAGGATTCATTTTTTTTGAGAATGACTGAGTTCCTCTGGGAAAGTTGTTTAGTATGATGAGTAGAACCCAAGTTAACTGGACCTATATTAATTTTGTTACATCCTGTATATTATAAGTACTATAATCTATAATCCTATTATAGGCCTCTATAATCCGAACATGAAATTAATATACCCTGTTAATGTACAAAGCGTTCGGATTATAGTAATATATTATGTATAGATGTTTTGAAATGCAATGTTTAAAAATAAAACAAAATTTATCGCGGCCCTGCTGTACTAGACTCAGTTTTGACGAGAAACTTTTTTTTGGCTTTTCGATAATGCAACCGCGCTGAATCGGTGGCGTAACTGCTAGGGCCGCCGCCTCCTTTCCAGGAGGTCGTGGTTCGAATCCCGCCACGTAGCAATGTGATTACGAATTTACATTTCATATGTACGTTTATCCGACGCTCTTACGGTGAAGGAAAACATCGTGAGAAAACCTGCACATGCCTGCGAAGAAACTCGCAGGTTGTGTGTGAAGTCGACCAACCCGCATTGGGCCGTGGTCGACTAAGGCCCGATCGCCCTAATTCAGGGTAGGCTCGAGCCCCTCGGTGGGGAAGTAAATGAGCTGATATGATGGACCGCGCTGAAATCATTTTTACGATTATTTACTGCTTGTGAGGGTTCCATACCAGGTAACGGGACCCTCCCTGGACACTTCATACGACGGGCCAGAAATCACATTTCAAAAAAGGAATGACAGAACGAACAAAATGGCGGCGAAATCCTATACGTTCGACAGCCAAACTGTAACCAATCTGTATCAATCTGGGTGACGAGGGGGTGAGGTCGCAATCTAGAGAGCGGCAGGGAGTGTCCATACTGTAGTACTAATATATATAAGGTGTCACAAAATAAGCTGAAACTATTTTAACTGGTGCTTCTACCCATGAAACTGAACAACTTTCCCCATGGAACACATAGTCAAATCTCAAAAAAAAAATTGGCTCCCACATACTAACTCGATCAGCTGACCAGCCAACTTAGTATGGGAAGTTCAAATTTTTTTTTGAGAGTTGACTATGGGTTCCATAGGGAAAGTTGTTCAGTTTCATGGGTAGAAGCACCAGTTAAAATAGTTTCAGCTAATTTTGTTACACCTTATATAAGTAGAAATTTTCACAGAATATATTATATTTTGGGGATTTACCAACTAATCATACAAATTTAAAAAAGGAAACATTAACCCCATACAAGAAACGTGTTTTTGGGGTTTCCTATACCCATAAGATGACCAATGAAACCCTGTTATTATGCCTCCGCTATCTGTCTCTCCGTCTGTCTGCCAGCTGGCTGTATTTCATGTACCGTAATAGATTGTAGGTAGACAAATAACATTTTCACAGAGTGTGTATTATTTCTATTACCGCTATAATAAAAAAATATTAAAAAATGTAGGCCTGCGTTACAAAAAAAACTCAAACTCAAATAACTCATTATTATACCTACATCAAAATAAATAAATAAATATACAAAATTTAATTAACAACTAAGAGACGTACAACGTGTTTTTGTTGTTTGTCTGTCTCTCTGTCTGTAAGGCCCCCCCTTAATTTTTACTTTTTCTAATTTTAATTTGTTTGTAAAGCGGCAATAGAAATATATGAACTCTGCGGAAATTTCAACTGCCTACCTATAACCGTTTATGAAATACAGCCCATTTCATAAACCGTTATATGTAGGCAGTTGAAATTTCCGCAGAGTTCATTTTTCCGCTTTAAAAACAAATTAAAATTAGAAAAAGTAAAAATTAAGTTTCTTGTATAATTAAATTAATTATACAAGAAACTTGTTTTAAAGGTAGTTTGGATTTAGCTCTATCGTAAAAAAACGGTAATACATACATACTAGCGTGAAACTTGGTGTGATTATAGTACTGATTCTGAAGTGAAACAATAAATAATAAAACCAGCCAAGTGCGTGTCGTACTCGCGCCAGCGATACGAAAATATTTTTTTTTTATTCAGTTAGGACTCCTTGGCGCGAGTCTCGCATTTTACTATCGCTCGCGTTGATGTGTTTTCTTTTATAATGAATAGGCATCATTGTGATTGTTGAGTGAAGAGGTATAGTCCAAATCGCAGATGGCCAGTTTTTTTATGCGGTAATGGTAATATTACAGAGTTTCGTTATTTTTGACGTAAATTACTCCTAGACGATAGAAAACACAAGGTTGAAACAATACATTATTGCTGATGATATTCCTTTAAGTCAAAAGCTATTAGAAGCACGAGAGCAGTTTTGGCTCGATAGAAAAAAAAACAAAAATAGGTCTTCACCGTTACTTACAACTCCAGTTATGACTAATATTTTGAAGTATAAATGTAAACAAAAAGACAGAGACAACTGATCCAATCAATACGAGTACCTCGCCTTAAGGTTTTTGCTTTTGTCCTATCAAAAAATAGTAATTCATAAAATAGTTAACCTTGGTGTGATTATAGTATTAATCCTAAAGTAAAAAAAAAAAAAAAAAAACCGGCCAAGTTCGAGAGTGACTCGCGCACTGAGTGTCCCGTACAGTACTTACAACCGCACCTCTCCACACAAATATTACAATGATACATTATGTCATCATATCAGCTCATATACGTCCCCACCGAGGGGTTTGAGCCTACCCTGAATTAGGGCGATCAGGTCTTAGTCGACCACGCAGGCCCAGTGCGGGTTGGTCGACTTCACACACAACCTGTGAGTTTCTTCGCAGGTGTGTGCAGGTTTACTTACGATGATTTTCCTTCACCGTTAAAGCAATCGATAAGTATATGTACGTAAGTTTTTGAAAAACTCATTGGTACATTGGCCGTCCAGATTTGAACCCGGTACCTCTGGTTAGAAGGGCCGAGTCGTTATATACCTGTTGAGCCACCGACGCTTTTTTACATTCATTATGTATTCATTATAAAAGATTCATTGAAACCATCGCGAGTTACAGAAAAATGTTTTTTTTTTCATTCAGTTGGGACTCCCTAGCGCGATTACGACTCACACTTGGCCGGTTTTTAAATTATTAGCCCGTAGAAGTATCTCGTAGAACGGATGAGAGTTGAGGTAGTAAGGTTGTCGAGGATCATCCGCGCACCGGAAGACAAAGCGTAGAAAAATGTTCAACTCGGTGTTCAAACATTGTGGACGCCTCGACGACGGCGAGGTAATCATGACCTTCTGAAATGAAGAATGCACAAGATTGATTAAAATATAATGAAAGTTTTTTAAATTCGGCACTGGATGACCGTGAAAATTCCGATCCCAGACATAAACCATATCTTATCTTATAGGTACCTACCTAGATATTGCAACAGTCAGTGACGTCATAAAGTAAAAAATATTACTCATAATTGAAAACGCTAAATACGTTAAAAAACCGACTTCCATCGCAACAACTTCGTACAATTTTTCTTTTTTTTTTGTTAATTTTCTAATAAAGTACTACACCGATTTTGATAAAATTTATATGGGACCACACGGGAAGTACTAGCTTTCAAATAAAAAAAAAATCACCAAAGTCGGTTCACCCAGTCAAAAGTTCTGAGGACACATAAAAAAAACATACAGTCGAATTGAAAACCTCCTCCTGTTTGGAAGTCGCTTGAAAAGTACTATGGTGACATGTGACACGCTATTTTATTGCAGAAGCCGAGAGTCGAAAATGAGCCCGTTGAAAATGTATATGAGAGCTTTTAAGTGTAGTTTCCAGCGGAAAACGTAGCGTAGGCATCCTTGGGGGAAGCCTTTGTCCAGCAGTGGACGTTTTTTGGCTGATATAATGATGTTGATGATGATCCAGCGGTAGCGGGCGAAAACGTAGTAATAAGCGTTGTCACGGCAAAAAAATTGTGGCGAAATTAACCGTGTTATTCAAGGAACTGACGGCAGTTGCTCGGTGTTGCACTTAGCATCACCTGCGGTCACATGTAGGGCATTTTAGATTTACACCTATAGACGTGAGCAACGCGACCTTCATACACATTTGGAATCAGATGTGCAGGTTTCCTCACGATGTTTTCCTTCACCGTTAAAGCAATCGGTACGTTAGTTTCGAAAAACTCATTGGTACATTGGCCGTCCGGATTTGAACTCGGGACCTCTAGTTAGGAGGACCGAGCCGATAACGGTTGAGCCACCGACGCTTTCCTAGGGGTGGTCTTGCACTACCCGAGTCCCAAAACCCTAGTATAAAAGTGTCTGTGTGTGTGTCCTTTCGGTGCTCTAGTTTTGGTTTAGGCTAGCATTTTTTAAATGTCTTCAGCTGTTTTTAGGGTGGTATAGAAAAAGTCAACTAACGATTTAAATTATTCTTTGCAACTATTTGCTATAACTTAGTACGGCCTACCTGTATTAGTAAAATCCAGGAAAAATATGCTTAAGGTTATTCATAAAAACACTAAATTTTATACTAAAAGGTGACTGCTAAGACGCTGGATGCATTTTAGGAGGTATGTTTGTTTGTAAACTCTTTATTGTACAACAAAATATACAATTATAGACACACAATAGAAATGTGCACAATGGCGGACTTATCCCAAACAGGGATCTCTTCCAGCCAACCCTTAATCACTGATAGGATTTAAACTTTAATTAGAAACAAATTAGTACACAGTTTAAAAGAACTAAAAACAATAAGAAGTAATAAACAGATAATAAACTACACTTAAATAAAAATAATAAATATACTTACATACTTAAAAAAAACAAAAATAAATAAAAATAAACAAAAAACTTAATTATTTTCCCCAAGGAACCAACTCGGAACCAATAGTCAATTCACAAAAAAATGTGGACAGAGTTATCTAATGACCTGATCGATTAGTATGAGAAGTCAAATTTTTTTTGAGAACAGACCATACGTTTCTTAGGAAAACTTGCTCAGTGTTGACTTCTGATTCACCTCCTGGAATACGTCCGTCGTCTTCCCGGTCACCCTGCATACAGCCTACTAAGGGCCAATTCAAACGTACCACAAGGCAACAATTGTATGATTGATTTATATGAAAACGCATTCATACAAATCAACCACTTGTCTGCACAAGGGACATATTTGTATGAAAACGCATAATTGCTCAAGTAGATTTACTTCTATTATTTTGCTAGGTACTGAGTAAACTTAGCTTAAACGTGTGACAAGGCAATTAAAATGTTATGTATATGTGGCAGGCATATTGTATGATTAGTCATTTTATACATGGTCAGGCAAATTGTAAAACGCAGATTTTAAAATGAACAAGCGAATGTATGATTGATTAGTCATTTTACAAATGGTTAGGCAAATTGTATAATTCATCCGCACATAAACGGTCAGGCAAATTGTAAAATTCCGTTTGCAGGTTGTAAATGAGCGAGCGAAGCAAGCGATGTTAGGTTCAGACAGGTTCCATTGATTATACAGTCAAAGAGTCTCGCAGCTTCTGCGTATGGCATTTTACAATTTGCCTGACCATTTGTAAAATGATGAATTACACTATATGCTTGCGACATATTTATTATACATGACAAATAGTTCGTGAGCTCAGCGTGTTGATTCCCTTATTATCATACTGCACCGAAGCTACGCTTCTATCTACTCATACGCAGCAGGCAGCTAGGGCAGCGTTATTTATAATTGTAGCTCAGTAGTTGTGCGCAGTTTGTACGGTGTATACTTATTAAAAACCGCGACATTAATTTTGTTTGAGATTTACACGTACTATCTTACAGTTCATGTGCATATAAAGAGTAATTCCTAGGAGCTTCAATTCAGTTTAGTAGGTAATTCTTCTATTGGTTTATGAAGTATTTATTTTCAGTTCAATATTTGGAGAAATTAAAACAAACCCGGCTAAATGCGAGGCGGTTCATGCACGCACAGTTCCGCATTCAATACTTAATAGTTTGGGAGCAGTTTATCATAGGATCATCATCATATTAGCCGAAGGACGTCCACTGTTGGACATAGGCCTCCCCAAGGATTGCATCCAGCTGCTTCCCGCTTCCTCCATCAGGTCATCGGTCCACCGCGTAGGATAGGATACCTATAGGATATCTACCCGAAATAATTTTGGTTGAGAGATCTTATTAATGATCCAATTACAAGCTCAAACAGTTTAGAAACCCGGGGGCGTAGGGGGGGGGGGGGGGTCCTTGTGTCACAGTGTCTTTCCACACCCTGGACACTTCATAACAACGGGCCAGAAATGACATTTCAAAAAACGAATGACGGAACAATCAAAATGGCGGCGGAATCCTATACGTTCGACATCCAAACTGTAACCAATCTGTATCAATATGGGTCACGAGGGGGTGAGGTCGCGATCTAGAGAGCGACAGGGAGTGTCCATACTGTATGTTAGTACTAATATATATTCTTTGGTCTTTCTATTGGCTTGATAACAACACAACCAAGGCAGCCGCTTCTACTGTTACGTTTGTGTTGTCTTTCAATCGTATTTAAAGTTTTTGTGTGATCTTAAGTTCTCCTGTTTGTCCATTGGTTATTTGCCACCTACGAGTGGCTTTGGTTTTGTTACGTATCTGAAAGTATCATCGCTTTAAAAAATGTAGTTTATGCGCTTTGAGTGATGAACACTTTTACTCTAGCGGCTGAGGAGCGAGCTTACTCCCAAGCGACGAAGGAGTGAAGAAAGTGATATAAAAAAAAGAAATTTGGGTGTGTGTGTGTACATTTGGTTCTCTAGCACCTAGTGCCTAAACTACTGAACGAATTTGGGTGCAAATTGGGTACGCCGCCTTTAAAAAAAGCCTTCAACCCGGCGAGGATGTGGTGAAAAAAGTTACGTGGAGGAGGAGTACATTTGGAATAACAGCAAGACGCGAGTCAGGGCGATAACAGGAGCGTTGACGGGCCACTTTGCCACAAACGCACACCTGCAAAAAATCGGCCTGACGCACGACCCGACCTGTAGGGCCTGTGGTGAAGATATAGAATCAATGGAACACTTACTGTGTCACTGCGATGTCCTGGCTAGTAAGCGTATGTACCTCCTAGGCGATGGCTACCCAAAACCGGAGGACTACAAGCACCTTCCATCAGCGGAATTGCTGCATTAATACAGCACATCTTCGAGTAGGTTGGGGTGCAAAGGTTATAGGGGTAGACACAAAAGATCCCATTGGGTCGAAGTGTCGCTGCAACTGCAGCCCCCACTTACAAAGATAAGATAAGATAAGATACGTGGAGGTTGTGAAGGGGGGTATATTTGACCCTGTATTTAATTGTATTTTCAATGGCTCAATTATATATGATATTTTTAATCAAAGATTTAAGTTGACTCTATTAGTTGGATAACATTGTATAGATTTTGAAAAAAACCGGCCAAGTGCGTATCGGGCAACGCGCAATGTAGGGTTCCGTAGTTGCCATTATCGCGTACATATCTAATTTTCAAATTTCCAAATATGCCTATTTTTTCTAAAACTGAACCCTAAACTATAAAATGGTCTTACAAGACTTACAACTATTTTTTAGGCTCTAACCAACGACTGAGTTTGGCGAGAAAAAAAAAACATCCTCACTTTACTTGTAGGTACCCTTAAAAAGTATTTTTCCAAATTTTTTTACAGCTCTCTCCGCCTTCTTATTATTATGCCAAATTTCAGCTCATATTTACTAATTTAGCTAAGAGCTGACAGAGAGATGGAAAGACGGACAGACAGACATGACGATACTATAAGGGTTTCTTGTTGTGTAGTATGTGTAGTAACCCTAAAAAACACATGTGATAGTACAAAATGTTTTTATGACATTAGTTTTAGCAAAGGTTTAAAAATACTGAACTGTATGAAGACACTGCTAAAGTCTCGATTGCATTGCTTTTGGTAGGGTGATATTTACTCTTTTTGACTTTGTACATGTGTGACTCTGGTCGCAGGCGGCGGCCGATTGAGAATCCACACCCTGGACACTTCATACAACGGGCCAGAAATGTCATTTCAAAAAAGGAATGACGGAACAAACAAAATGGCGGCAAAATCCTATACGTTCGTCAACCAAACTGTAACCAATCTGTATCAATCTGGGTGACGAGGGGGCGAGGTCGCAATCTAAAGCTAATACTTACATATACTTTAGAGAAGCGGTGTTGAACATGTTGTGGGTGGGTCTCTTAGCAACAGCTACTGAGACGTCCAACATCCTATGACCGCGGGAAAAAAACATACACTCGATTAAAAATTGAGAGGGTCAAAGTGACCCTTCCACATCCTCGCCGGGTTAAAAAAATGGTAAAATTTAGGGTTCCTGGGCCACCAAAAAACGGATCCTTTACAATTTCGTCATGTCTGCCCACCAGTCTGTCCATCTGTTCATATGTCACAGTCAATTTTATCAGCCACTATTAGACCTGTAATAATGAATTTTTAGTACAGAGATGTAAAATTATGAACCCAAAATGGAAAATGAAGTCAACTTTTTTTAGTGTACCCCACTCGAGTACATATCAGCTCATTATACGTCCCCGTCGAGGGCTCAAGCCTACCCTGAATTAGGGCGATCGGGCCTTAGTCGACCACGCAGGCTCAGTGCCGGTTGGACGACTTCACACACAACCTGCGAGTTTCTTCGCAGGCGTGTGCAGGTTTCCTCACAATATTTTCCTGGTGAGTATATGTACATAAGTTTCGAAAAACTCATTGGTACATTGGCCGTACGGATTTGAACCCGGCACCTCTGGTTAGGAGGACCTAGTCGTTACCGGTTGAGCCACCGACGCTTTTTTATATAGGCCTCATAAAAGAATTCTAGCGGGGTAGATCAACGGTGCGCAATCGGGGTAGGTTAGGTACTGACTACTGAATGTAAGCGGACAGAGCGCCTTCCTCTTACAATTAAATGGCGCCGTTGTTTTTGTATAAAATCTATGAAAACTCTGCATTCCTATCCAAAAGACATAAATCGTCATTCCACACAATTCCATTTTTTACGGTTCCGTACTTTAAAAGGTAAAAACGGAACCCTTATAGGATCACTTGTCCGTCTGTCTGTCAAGCAAGACCCTTTATCTCGGGAACGCGAGGAGGTATCGAGTTAAAAACTCCGATCTACAGTCTCTTAAAGCTGTGCAAAAATCAAACTTATAAGTTAACTTAAAAAAATACTGCCGTTTTTGCCGCAAAAAACGTATATTTCGACACTCTGAAGAGAATCAAAATTTCAAGGGTATTTTTCGTTGACTTAGAACTATGAAATTTGGCAAGGAATACTGTCTTATACTACAAATATGGGGAAAAATTTAATAACTATACATTTGTAATTAAATCATAAACCTAAAAATGTGTAAGGAACCCTCCGTGGGCGAGTCCGACTCGCACTTGTCCGGTGTTTTTCTTTTTTTTTACAAATAATCTTTCGCGACTAGCTCTGCCAGGCGGCCGGATCCCGGATAAAGCCGAACAGGGTTAGGTCACAGATTACTAATTAGTTACTACGTAACAGATACTTCACTCAGTAGTAAATTTCCAATACCTACTGCTATAATAGCCTACTCCATCGCGTCAGCAACCGCAGTGCTTGCTTCACACCGCGCGATCGCAGGGCTGCCTCTTCGATAAAATTAAATTAACATAACTTTTTGTGTCTATGTTATTGAGAACTGTGAATATGTTTTGACTTATAGGTGGTAGTTTAAAATTGTATCATTTATCTATCTATATATATAATTCTCGTGTCACAGTGTTAGTAATCATACTTCTCCAAAACGGCTGGACCGATTTTTATGAAATTTTGTGTGCATATCGGGTAGGCCTGAGAATAGTTTCTTATCTATTTTTCATACCCCTACGCGGGCGAAGCCGCGGGCAACATATATATTTTTTTTTATAAATTGGTTTTTATATTTTTTTTATCATTTGAAAATCGGTCTGTAAGTTCAGTTTCCACATACTATTTAAAACGTTTATTTCAACAACTTCTAGCAACTTTAGACCTATGGTCTCCGTACAATTTTTAGTTTGTATGGTGATATACAATCGAAATAACAAAAAATTTTTTTTAAGAAAAAGTCATATCTCCGGAGTACATACTCCAGGACCTATCATTTTTTTTATTTTTTAACACGCAATTTTTATTTTCTCTAAAATTGAGATCACGGTTCTTAAGAGCGCTTTGCTCTATCTCTTATAATTTAGAAATTCCTCATAGAAAAAATTCACCATGTATATTTTTTACAAATCGCATAAAACCGAATCACAAGCACAGATTACTAAATAGTTATGTCAAAAGTTTTTGTGTGCGCTAACAGCACGACAAGTTGAGACAGGTCGCCGCGCCCGCCTGCGACTCACATATTATCACAATTTTATTTTAATAAAAATAGCTTTTTAAACGTTGTTAAAATAATGTTTAAGGTAAGTATGACGTTTCTATGTAACAAAAAAAATGAAAATATGTGTCTGAAAGGCAAGCTAATGCCACAGTGTAATAAAGAGTACTAGCTATTGCTTAGTATACCTAGTATTAAAAATAATTTTAAAACGACAAAAAATAGTAATAGTTTATCACTTACCTTTCTTCATTGACAGGTAAATGGAAAAATTGTAGGTGTTTATCTCTTCTTTTGCTTGATTTGCACCCATCTACAGCACATAAGGCACCAGACGGCATCGTAGGTACGCGTACGAACGAACAAAACGATTGAAATTAAACTACGTGCGTGCGCTTCGTTTGTGAAAACCGCACTGAATTGGGTCCGCAAACGGCCCGAGAACGCTCGGCCGGGCGGTAGGTAATTATAGCGCGCAAGTACATGGAGTGACGGAGGCCTGGTTAGGTGGTCAGATGCATGTCCGGCTAAATTAGATGATGTCCGGCCTGTCTGGTTTTTTAGGCTTTTTTAAGATTTCATGATTTAACCAGTTACCTGGATATTCGGGTGAACGCCCCGTCGTATAATTGATAAAGTGACTGTATGAGGTGGCGTTTCGTAGTCTGATTAAGACCTCGTCTAACCGTACTGAATGACAGTAAATAGACATGTCTAAAGCAGGCTTTAATAATTAATTGAATCCGGCTTTCTTACCCAAAAGTTCGGCTATTCAGATTTAAGACTTGGTAACCCTATTTGCAACGTAACGTTTGTATGAAACCCGCCACCGAAAGCGTCTATTACTATGGCGTCTAGGAAGTTCACTCTGAAAAAAAGTCTATGGTGTTGGTCAAAAACACTCGAAATATAAGTAGTCGTCTCACTCTCTCACCCATGTCACAGTATATATATTAGTACTAACGCCCATGTAGTGGTACAGTTTAACAGGGATCAGAACAGTTTAAGCGCCCCTTTTTCGGGCCGAGTCTGTCATAGTTTCTTTTCCTTTCCTACAATAAAGTTTTGTGTTCATACAAGTTTGTGGTATGATTGTAATATACAGATGTCAGATAATACTATTGTCATCGGAGAGTCCGTTGTTTTTTTACAACGTTGATATTTAGGGATTTATAATTGGAGAATAGATAGTCAATACAAGTATAGAGGAATTAGAGGATGATGTAAGGGTTTTACACGTAGGTTCTGTTCCCATTTTAAATCAGATTACAAGTGACTAGGCACCACAGTGTCAGGCAAGTTCTGTACATGTCGTCATTTTATTTACATCATGCCCTATCGTACATCTACCACATACTCTAAACTACCAGGTTTATGATACCTATAGCGTCCCCTTACCCACCTTTTGGGTATAAAGTGAGGACCGATATTCCTGCCAACACCATAAGTAGAAGGCAAGGACCAACTGCGGTAGATCTTGTCACCAAGACGCTTATCCTGGTACTCTGCAAGGCGAGTGCCTCGTGGAAGAGACCACTATCTACTCTCCAGGTAGGTACCGGAGCTGTAGGCACGCTCACCTCCTGCGGCTTTCGCTGCTGGCGGTTCGATCTCCGCTCGGGACGCACATAGAAGCTGGCTCCCACATCTCCAGTGTGGTACCGGAGCTGCAGGCGCGCTCACTAATATTTACATCAATATTAACCCTTCGCATGCGTGGTGGATGGAAATCACACGGCGTGCCTGGTGGGGCCCATTGGACCCCAATTAGAATGACTGTTTTTAAGTAGAAAAATATACAAATATTATATTTTTTATTAGCTACGATTAATTTTGTATATATTTATATGAATAAGTCAAAACTTTAATCAAAAATTACCAAATTAGCATATTTATTAACCTTGAGAAAAAACCTTCAAAATTTCGAAATCAATCTTCATCATGTTTTTGACCGACGTTTTGGAGACAATTACTACACTTTGATCACTTTGATCGCGTCTAACTCGGAAGAAAGCTGGCTTAAGACTGCAGGGAGGGGATTATTAGCACGTAGGATTCATTAACGGAAGCTACCGAGAGTCACAGGTTACTCAACTTTGTATTTGTTAAGTTATGACATATTTTGTATCGCGTGGGGTCCATTGGACCCCACCAGGCATGCGGAGGGTTAAAATTGCCACCGTAGATAACGTGTCGGTAGCTTAGTACATGTTTTGTTTTTTTATAATGAGGGATGTAACCGGAAAATGGGCAGCAGCGTCATTTCCGCGTACTGTGCCACCACATTGCACAATTTGCACATTGCGATCACCAACTTAACAACGTATCCGCATATTTTGAAAAAATAAATAGTGAAATTCACTAAGATAAATAGCTCCATACAATATAATATTAATAAAAAATAAAATAAATAAATAATAAAATACTAAATAAATCTATCCAAAAAGTAATTATAATAGGTAAATCTCAATTGCAGCAATACTCTAAAACGTACTTGATCCCTACATCCCTACACACTTTTGATGTGTGTATTTTAACTCGGCGGCGGACACTTCATTCATTACGGCAATATCTCGCCATGACGGACGTTTAGATAATAAGGACACAGTATTACGATAATGATAAGGATGCGTATTGCGTGGCTCTGTGAATGGGGCGACTACGAGGTTAATGACCGCGCAAGGTTGTCACAAGGTCGCGGCCGCGGTCAGGTGACACATGTGTTTACTTGCGACTTTGTGGTGATCTAAAATAGTTGTACCTAACTGTTTCATCCCCAATTTTGCTTTGTTGTTGATTTTTTGTTTTCTTAGGCGCTTTGCATTCGACGACGGCGCGGGGCGAGCTGGTCAATTTCGCCGCCAACGATAGCACAAAGGGAATCTTATACTACCAACGCACATGGAGGCGGCGCGGTCGGCGCGGTCTTTTTGTCCTCCGTGTGCGTTGGTAGTATAGGATTCCCTTTGTGCTATCGTTGGCCGCGAAATTGACCGGCCCGCCCTGCCCCGTCGTGTGCATAACGCCTTATGGTTGACATTTTTATATTTAACTTATTTATAACCTAACTTGATGTAGGCTACAGCCTTAGTATGATCGGTCTATGTACATAGGTAGGTATTTAATTTAGTACCTGTGCCTACCTTTATTTTTCCGATTTCTGTGTGAGCGACCGAGCTATGCTCGGCGTGTAGTCATGTCATGTATGTAGCGCTATGTGTTGCTGCTTAATTTAAAAAATAAAGCATAGCGTTTTTTATACACTGGATTTTCTCAGGGATGTCTACGACCACCTATCTACCTCTAGATACGTACACTTGGAAAGTAAAAACATTACCTAAATACGAAACTTCATCCAAATCGTTAGAGCCGTTTCAGAGAAACCGATTTCAAGCATAGAGTCATCATATCAGCCTAAGGATTTTCACTGCTGGAAATAGGCCTCCCCCAAGGGTTTCCACGACGACCGGTTTTGCGCTATCCGCATCCAGCGGCTTCCCGCGACTTTCACCAGGTCCTCGGTCCACCGAGTGGGAGACCTGCCTAAGTTACGTTTCCGGTGCGCGGTCGCCACTCGAGAAATTTACTGAACCAACAGCCATCTGTTCTACGAGCTATGGGCCCCGCCCACTGCCACTTAAGTTTAGCAATTCTGAGAGCTACATATTACGTCCCTATATGTAGAATATTTATTATAAATTCCAAGTTTTTTAAATTCCAAAATATTTATTTAAAACTAGCTGTCCCGGCGAACTACGTACCGCCTTACATTACAGTGCACTGCTCTACCCTACCCTACACTACCCTACCCTACACTACACTACACTACACTACACTACACTACCCTACCCTACACTACCCTACACTACTCTACCCTACACTACACTACACTACACTACCCTACACTACACTACCCTACCCTACCCTACACTACCCTACCCTACACTACCCTACCCTACACTACCCTACCCTACCCTACATACACTACACTACACTACCCTACACTACCCTACACTACCCTACACTACACTACCCTACACTACACTACCCTACCCTACCCTACCCTACCCTACACTACCCTACCCTACCCTACACTACCCTACCTTACCCTACACTACCCTACCCTACACTACCCTACCCTACACTACACCACCCTACCCTACACTACACTACCCTACCCTACCCTACCCTACCCTACATAAGAACCTTCTCCTGACAATAACGAACTCGACAAAAAAAGAATTAGCGAAATCGGTCCAGCCGTTCTCGAGTTATGCGCTTACCAACACATTTTGCGATTCATTTTTATATATTAGATAGGTGTTACGCACACTTTAAAATAATCAAAAAAACAAATTGTTACATTTTATTTTCATATGCAAGAATTACTCGTTAAAGTATAGGCGGTGGGTGTACCCCGAGCGGCCGTCTCGTCCCTGTCAGTAAATTACAGCAACATTCGCCAGAATTTATATTTTTGGAAACTTTTCCTGGTCTGTTACCGGTTTATGGGTAAATACTTCATAATATTTCGTCATTATTCCGTGGGAATTATTCAGAATGTTTCCCGCCATTAAGCATCCCGCAGGGACGCTAACCTTATCTTTGGGTTCCTTAGGAAAGGAAGGATATGCAGATTCCCTGGTAGAAACCCCGTGGAAGCACCCATACAATATTGCTTAGCGCTTTGGTGTAAACTGTAAGCTGGCCATGTATTTTTGATAAATAAATAAATTAATTAAGGCTCCTCTGTCCCTAAAATTAGCAATTCGATTCACGATGTTTCAAACATCGAACGAAATAGCTTAGAAATTAAGTTTTTGTCAGCTCGTACTGCAACGTGGCTGTTACGTCAATCACTGCGGACGCATCGTGCGAAAATCGTGGTTTTTAATTTATTATAAATAAAATAAGAAGAATTTTTGTTAGTGTATAACCTATCTATGGTCACAAATCTCTGGTTACAACTAGAAAAAAGGGTGCATTAGGAAATTTTTTTCTTTAGTTCTGTGTATTAAAATATAATTAAAAAAAAATGTAAAAAAATATAGAAAATCAAAATCACTGCTTATATCCTGTAAAAAACAATTCATTTTTTCGATAAAAACATCTTTAAATAAAGCATAAAGGATAACGTGGTTACAAACCTGGTCGTTTGCGGCGGTATAAGCCTTAACGACGATGTTATATAAAATTTGGATTTGGTTTGGACCAACTCGGACTTGGCCCCGTGTTGGCCCCGAGGCTTAACCTTCCCGAGTTTGCCCTTGCCCCAGCAGTGGGGACGTTTAGGGGTTGTCTTTTTTTTAACAATTGGTAAACCCTTGACAACATCTCACCTGGTGGTAAGTGACGATGTTGCCGAAGATGGAAGCGGGCTTACCAAGATTCCCGAACGCAATGGGAACTGGCTATCTTATCTTCATGCCGGAACACACCAATGATATCAACATTGAAATTTGGCGGCAAGACTTAGATAAGATGGTGGTAGCTAGCCAGGCGGGCTTAGAAAATGCCCTGCCACCAACCAAACTGAGTCTTACAATTGAACCCGCCGGGAATCGAACTCGCGACCTCCTTAAAGCCAGTGAACTTTTCCTCTGAGCTACGGAGGCGGTTAACGGTATAGGTATTTCAGGTGCGACGCGCGTGATGCCGAGCGCAGGGAGCAGTGCTGACAGCGCCGAGGACGTGGTGCTGACGGGGCTGTCGGGCCGCCTGCCCGAGAGCGACACCATCGAGGAGTTTGCCGAGCAGCTTTTCGCTGGCGTCGACCTCGTCACGGACGACGGCCGCCGCTGGACGCCAGGTAGGGGAGCCAATATCAAGCTATATAAGGTCTAACAAAATTAGCTGAAACTATTTTAACTGGTGCTTCTACCTATAAAACTGAACATTTCCCTATGAAACCGATAGTCAAATCTCAAAAAAAAAATTGTACTTCCCATACTAAGTTGGCTGATCAGTTAGTATGGGAGAGCCAAACCTTTTTTGAGATTTGACTATGGGTTCCATGGGGAAAGTTGGTCAGTTTCATAGGTAGAAGCACCAGTTAAAATAGTTTCAGCGAATTTTGTTACACCTTATATATTACCAGTATACGAGTAAACAGGTCTCGCGAAGGTTATACGTCACGCATAGTGTTGTATGGCCACCTTAAGCTGGAAATTTCTAACTTGATGTGGTCTTCACTGTATACCTAACAACTACTTATGTAAATAAGTATTTTACATAGTAACTATAACTTAAAGCTTAAATCTGAAAACCCAGACAAAAACTTATAAAAAGCAAAAAAATAACAATAATATAAGTATTGGCCTTTTAAATTTAATATAAGTAGTTAATATTTTGATCCAAGAGTCGTTACGTCGGAGGGCGGACCGACCGCTAAGTTAAGAAATTAATTGTAATTAGTTGTATTAAAGTCTTAAGTAGTGGTAAAGTAAATTAGTTGATTTTGTTTTTACCCGACTACGGTAAAAGGAAGGTTGTGTTTTTGACAGTGGCGATTTATTTATATAAATACTAGCTGTCCCGGCGCACTACGTTCCACATTACACTACACTATACTACCCTACCCTACCCTATCCTACCCTACACTACACTACACTAAACTACACGACCCTACTCTACCCTACATAAGAACCTTCTCCTGACAATAACGAACTCGACAAAAAAGAATTAGCGAAATCGGTCCAGCCGTTCACGCGTGATGCCGTGACCAAGGGAAATAGGGATTCATTTTTATATATTAGATATAGATATATAAACAAGTACCTAGTAATATTTTGATACAAGAGTAGTCGCCTTCGGGGGACCGCTAAGTTGAAAATAAGTTGTAATAAAGTAATTAGTAAAGACATGAGTCTTATCTTATCTATGTAAGTGGGGGCTGCAGTTGCAACGACACTTCGACCCAATGGGATGTTTTGTGTCTATCCCTATAAACTTTGCACCCCAACCTACTCGAAGATGTGCTGCATCGATGCAGCAAAACCGCTGATTGGTAGGTCCTTGTGTAGTCCTCCGGTTTTGGGTAGCCATCACCTAGGAGGTAAAAGCCACGAGTAGTAAAGTTAACGGCCTCCGTGGCGTAATGGTTAGTCCATTCGCTCCAGACTAGTAGGTCGCGGGTTCAATTCCCGGTGGGGTCTACTTGTAAGACTCGGTTTGGTTGGTGCTATTGCATTTTCTAAGCCCGCCTGGGTAGCTACCACCATCTTATCTAAGTCTTGCCTCCAAACATCATTGTTAACAGAATTGATGTGTTCCGGCTTGAAGATAAGATAGCCAGATCCTCATTATGTTGGGGAATCTTGGTAAGCCCGCTTACATTTCGGCATCATCGTCACTTACCAACAGGGCCAAGGGCTTATCAATTATGGATAAAAAAAAAGTAAATGAGTTGTATATTGTATTTACCCGACTAGGAAAAAAGGAGGGTTATGTTTTTAACAGTATGTACGTATGTATGTATGTATGTTTGAATGTATATGTGTATGTTCATTTCATTCCTCGTATTTGTGTATCTTTGGATTCGTGCTATTACTCCGCGTGTCACGGGATTCTTCACCACAGGCGTTTCAGTTCGGCTCACTTGTCAGGCCGATTTTTTTCGATTTGTTTGATGAGTTTCCCTAATGCACTTATTGTTTGAAGCTAATTATCTAATGATGTGACCCGGCAACGCTCCTGGTGCAGCTCTGACACATGTCCTACTGATTCTCCAGATGTACTTGGTTGCACCTGTGGTTACCTCACCGATGGAATGAACCCCTAATGGAAATAGGGATTCATGTAAACCCTTGTTCAAGGCAAAGCGAGTGTTACCACTTCCATGTTTATATATTAAACAAATTTGTAAATTTGTTCGGGATTACCCTGCATATTTTAAAACGCATGAAGAGGTTTTCGAGAGAGCTGCGCGTCATAAAGATCGACTCTATCTTCCCTATTCAAGAGTTAATGTCCACAAGCATAATTCCTTCTGTATGGCAATATGTGTTTACAACAACCTCCCTATCCGCATTAAAACTTGTTCATATTCTAGTTTCGAATCTACATTGACCGAATGGCTACAAAACAAAAGTTACTATTCAGTAAAAGAATTTCTCAGCGACAAAAATTGATGATAGTTTGTAAAACCTAGGTTATAATAAATTATTATGTATATTTGCATGCCCTTGATGCAAATATACATAATAATTTATTATACCTTGATGGTGGGACATAAGATACCTTAAATTTAAGAACACCATGTATTCAACTATGTTCTGGTAAATAAATGCTTTGTCTTTGACTTTGATGAAAAGCTTAGAGTGTTTGAGTCCATCCGTAGATAGCTATGTCAATCGATGTCTTCCTTCGACCTGTTCCTTTAACGTCTTGATTATAGTGCTCCTATGGAGCCCTATCCCTGGTTCTGGACCTCATATTGTTGACTGTGATCCCTTGACTTCTTGGTTGCCTTCTACTCCTACATGTCTAGGGACCCAGACCTGTAGTTTGTTATATCTGCTCACCTTATTAAAAACTAAAACCAGACTACGCAAAATCTTTATTGAATAGCATGAAAACATGAATTTTCCGCCTGAAATCATAGTCCTTATTTTTCCTATAATTTATATCATAAGTACCGATCGTTATGGCTTGCGACCACGACTATTACCCCAGATAAAAGGAAAAATAAAGGTTATGATTTCAGGCGGGAAGTTGTTGTTTTCATGCTTTTCAGTAAAGTAAAGAATTTGCGTAGTCGAGTTTTAGTTTTTTAAAATTGAATTTTTTACTAGCTGTCCCGGCGAACTTTGTTCCACCTTACAGTACACTACACTACCCCATCCTACCCTACCCTACACTACCCTACTATACCCTACTCTACCCTACCCTACCCTACACTACTCTACCATACCCTACACTACACTACCCTACCCTACACTACCCTACCCTACCCTACACTACCCTACCCTACCCTACCCTACCCTACCCTTCCCTACACTACCCTACACTACACTACCCTACCCTACCCTACCCTAACTACACTACACCTACACTACACTACCCTACCCTAAAACCAATTATTTTTTGACTGATAATATATATTTTTTATTGATGAATATCGTATTTTAATACTTGTTATGCTATTCCGGACGAAGACAAATGCAAAAACACAAAAATCATAAAAATTGGTCCAGCCGTTCTTGAAATATAAATGGTGTAACTAACACGACTTTCTTTTATATATATAGATTTCATTTGTGTAATAGCGGTCCCCCGATGCGACGACTCTTGGATCAAAAGACCACTACTTATTAAACTTAAAGGGCCAATACATATTATTTCTTTACTTTTGAGATGTTTTTGTCGGCGTTTTTTTCCTTACTAATGTTATAAATGTGAAAATGTGTTTGTTTGTAACCTTTTCACGCTTCAACACCTTAACCAATCTTGATGAAATTTGGCATGCACGTAGCCTGTGTCACGGGACAGGACATAGGCTACCTTTAATCACGTGAAATTAGCAAGGTCCGATGCAGTTCCTGAAGGAGCTGAAAAAATGGCCTTTTTTGGTTCATTTCTTAACATCGAAATGGAACAGCAAGGTTGAGGGAGTGGGAAATGACAAAGACTGCTCTAACCAGAATATACCAATCTGGGATAGGGGTCTGGAGAAAACTAGTGTCCATGCTCGCGAGCCCCTTCGCGCAACACTCACCCTCAGCGACAGCCACAAAAATGATGTCCACGCGGGCAAAGCCGCGGGCAAGAGCTAGTTTCTTTTATAAGTTATATGTTATCTTTTTTAAACTTTACATATTACTAGTAGACACGGTACAAACAAAACTCTATCTGCACATTCACAAATACTTTCTTGGACGAAACACGAAATTGCGACACGAATCCTAGACTATATTGAATTGATCAAACCTATGACAGGTGCTCAACTCGGCTACCGACCCATGGTCTAACTACTTTGTTCAACTACGGCCTACCTACCAAATTTCAGCCAGATCCGTTCAGTAGTTTTTGCGTGAAGAAGTAACAAACATACACACTCACAAATTTTCGCCTTTGTAATATTAGTGTGATAAGTAATTTTATCCAACGCTCTTACGGTGAAGGAAAACAGCGTGAGGAAACCTACACACGCCTGTGAAGAAACTCGCAGGTTGTGTGTGAAGTCGACCAACCCGCACTTGGCCCGCGTGGTTGACTAAGGCCCGATCGCCCTAATTCAGGGTAGGCTCAAGCCCCTCGGTGGGGACGTATATGAGCAGATATCAAGCATCATTCCAATGAGCCCAAACACGATATTTTCACTGCTAGTTGGAGAGGAGTTGGCTATGCTGCCGATTCCAGAAGATGCTGCAGCATGATATCTAGGTTATCATATTTTATCTGGCAACTATTCATTGAGACTATTCCAATGAGCCCAAACACGATACCTCTACTGTAAGTTGGTGAGGAGTTCGGTATCCTGCAGATTCCAGGAGATGCTGCAGAATCAGGTCAAGGTTACTATGTTCTATTAGACACCCAATCGTTCAGACTATTCCAATGAGCCCAAACATGATACCCCTGCTGTAAGCTGATGAGAAGTTATGTATCCTGCAGATTCCAGGAAATGCTGCAGCATCAGATCAAGGTTACTATATTCTTATAATACCATTAAAGTAACAGAACATCATATTTTGAATCAATTAGACCGGTGAAAGTTGCCCACATCCCTTCATCACCTAGAAAAAAGATGATCATCATTAAATGGTTGAACAGATTTTCATAAATTATAACTAAGAACCACCTCGATTACGTCAGATTTCACACAAAAAAACGCATTGAAATCGGTCCATTTGTTAAAAAAACTACGATGGCGCAGACAGACACACATAAATTTAAACTTACAACACCCTTATTTTCGCGTTGGGGGTTAAAAATTAGAGTAGAAACCGATATCTGGGACTTCTACTCATCACACTAGACAACTTCTCCCAGTAGATCCATAGTCCATTCGCAAAAAAAGAACTCGTCATGCAAATCGATCTGCTGATTGGATTGACCAATTTTGTCCATTTCCCACCATGAGGTCGCGGGGTCGATTCCCGGCGGGGACTATCTCTGTATGACTCGGTTTGGTTGGTGGTAGGGCATTTTTTAAACCCGCCTATTATAGCTACCACCATCATATCAAAGTCTTGCCGCCGAACCCTAATGTTAACAGCGTTGATGTGTTCCGGCATGAAGATAAGATAACCAGTACCCCCATTGTGTTGGTAAGCCCGCTCCCATCTTTGGCATCATCGTCACTTATAATCAGTAAGATGATGATGATGAGACGATTCCAAGGGTTTAACAAATTATGGATTTAAAAAACCTGATTCACCAATATTGTACATTCTTGTATGGAGCGACGAATATTTTTTGAGAATTGACTTGTTCCTTGAGGAAAATTGTTCAGTATGTTGAGCGGAAGCCCCAGTTAATGGGCCCTGTACTAATATTTTTACACTCTGAAAAGTGGTATATTGTACCAGTTTCATCTTATTTAAAAAATAACTTATTGTTTTGATTATTCCAGGACTGCACGGTTTACCCGAGCGCAATGGAAAGCTTAAAGATTTGGCACACTTTGATGCCACATTTTTCGGAGTGCACGCGAAACAAGCGCACCTGATGGACCCTCAGCTGCGCATGCTGCTGGAGATCACACACGAGACACTTGTTGACGCCGGAGTCAACCCCGCCGAACTGCGTGGTTCACGCACCGGCGTCTACGTCGGCGTCTCCAGCTCCGAGAGCAACTGTGAGGGAGACCTGGACAAGATAAACGGATACGCACTCCTCGGGTGCTCCCTGGGAATGTTTGCCAACCGCATATCGTACACGTTCGACTTTAAAGGTCAATCCTACGTTGTTGACACTGGTTGCTCTAGCTCCATGGTCGCTCTGACGCACGCGGTGGAGGCTATTCAGACCGGGCACTGTGATGCGGCGATCGTGGCAGGCAGCAATCTATGTCTCAATCCGATTGCCTCGATTAGTCCTCACAGACTGAATATGTTGTCGCTGGAGGGGCGTTGCGCGGCGTTCGACGCGAGCGCGAGCGGCTACGTGCGCAGCGAGGCGGTGGTGGCGGTGCTGCTGCAGCGGCGCGGTGCGGCACGGCGTGTGTACGCCACAGTACGCGGGGCGCGCCTTAACAACGACGGCCGTAAGGAGCAGGGCATCACTTTTCCCTCCGGCGATATGCAGCGCAAGTTAGCGCAGGAAACATTCCAGGCGGCGGGCCTGTGTCCCCAGGACGTCGTTTTCGTTGAAGCGCACGGCACCGGTACCAAGGTATCTTTTTTAACTGTAAACTGTCCCGTCCGTTCCGACACAATGTTCCGATCGACATTTGTTATTGTCACTATAGACGCAAAATGATAATCATTATTTTAGGTTGGTGACCCGCAAGAAGTAAATGCGATCGCAGAGTTCTTCTGCAAGGATCGGCAGAAGCCACTGCTGCTTGGCTCCGTGAAGTCGAACATGGGTCACCCGGAGCCCGCTGCAGGGTTATGTTCCATCGCGAAGGTCATCATAGCAATGCAGAGTGGCGTAATCCCTGGCAATCTTCACTACCAGTCACCCAATCCAGACATTCAAGCGCTCATGGATGGCCGCATCCAGGTAGGGTTGAGGAGAAACTGCGCATGTCGATTGCTGGTATGTTTGTGCACGAAAGTAATAATAAAGTATTGGGTCACAGGTGGTGTCGAGCAACACGAAGTGGGATGGAGGGATTGTGGCGGTTAACTCATTTGGGTTCGGCGGCACCAACGCACACGTGATCCTAGAGTCGGAAAAGTGCTCGAGGAAGGAGAAGAGCAGTGTATCGGGCGGGAGGGGGCTGCCGCGCCTGGTGCTCGCTTCAGGCCGAACCAAGGCGGCCGTGCGTGCGCTGCTGCAGCATGCGCAGGCGTACTGCGACAACGACGCGCTGCACGCACTACTGGATGCCGTGCATGCGCTGCCCATCTCCGGGCACGCACATCGCGGCTACCGGCTGCTCTGCGACCCGCCGCAGGAGGAGGTCTTGGTCAGTGCCCGCTTTGCGCTCAACTCACATTTCATTTATGTAAAGTTGTAAAATCTAATTGACTATTCTTGCTCACAGGAGATGCAAGACAGCAGCAGCTTTGAGGCGCGGCCAGTATGGTTTGTATTTTCAGGCATGGGCTTACAGTGGCCAGGCATGGCGCGTTCACTGCTGGCACTGCCCGTGTTTGCAGCCAGCATCGCGCGCTCCACGCAGGTGCTTTGGCCGTACGGTATAGACCTGCCGCACCTGCTCACCGAAGCTGACGAGAGGGCATTCGAAAATGTCATCAACTCCTTCGTGTCGATCGCTGCCGTGCAGGTGGCGCTTGTGGACGTGTTACGGGAGGTCGGCATCATCCCCGACGGTGTCGTCGGTGCGTCTGTTGGCGAAGTTGGTGAGTGTCGTCGTTGTAGGCTGAGACTATGGTCACAGATTTAATTAATAGTTACTTTGTTTCGTAGTGATAAGATGTGAGCGTGTTGGGGTGTGCACAGGGTGTGCGTATGCGGACGAGGTGCTGACGGCGGAGCAGGCGCTGCTGTGCGCGTACTGGCGCGGGCGCAGCATCGTGGACGCCGAGCTGCCGCTGGGCGCTATGTTGACGGTTGGACTCACCTGGGACGAGGCCCAGCAACGCTGCCCGCTGGACCTGGAGCTGGCTTGCCACAATGCCAAAGATAACGTGACGGTTAGTTTAGTTATAATAATACGTTATCATAATATTGCAAAAGCGGTTGTGGCGCAGTGCAGCATGCGGGATCACATTGGTCAATACAAGACAATGCAGTTTCATTTATTTATTAACCGACTTCAAAAAAGACGAAGTTTCTATGTTCCACTTCATGTATTTTTATCTATGTGCACTGATTTACTCTGTAAATTGTGGGCCAATTTTCAAAATTATTTTTTTATTCAAAAGAGTATACTCTTGAGGTGGTCCCATTGTTATCAAGTGAGGATCTGATGATGGACTCCCAGAGAAATCTCGGACAACACTCCAATTTTATAGGCACGTACCGTAGTACGTATGTTTCATGAATTTTATAAAGCTATTCAAGTTTTTGAGTCTGGTAGTCATCATCTAATGTTGCTAAGCTGATGATGGAAGGTACAACTTCTTAACGGTTAGGAGTTGGTTAACTCTTTAAACATTACACGTATACGTAGGTATGTAAAGACTAATAGTTTTATTTGTTACCAAATCCGGATCTGAAGATGGAATGCCAGGGAAATCGAAGGCAACCCTCAAATTTTATACACACGTATTACATATTAATATTCTACATTATTTAAGATTTTGCGTCTGGTAGTCATCATTTCATGTTGATGAGCTGATGACAGCAGGTACAACTCCTTAATGGTAAGGAGTTGGAGGATAATTCTTTAAATATTATACGTAGAGACGTAGGTTCGTATAGAACGACAGTTGTATTCTTTCAGGTTATTCAGGTAAGCTGATGATGGAAGGTTTGACTCCTTAACTTTCATGCTGCTAAGATGATGATGAACGCCACAGGACTCTGTATCGGTTAATGAAACACATGCATTGTGATATGATGATTCCTCTTGACGAGTAGCTTTTTTTTAAATCCACAATTGGTTAGCCCTTGACATCATCTATTTGGTGATTGGGTTTAATGCTATTACATAGAAAGCATTATCACGAAAAAAATATTAAAAAAACTAAAAACCGACAATCGTCGTTACAATCAGCGTAACGGGACAATAAGCGTAACGGGACATTGAGTCATCCTTTTTCGTGCTAAATTTCACGTTAAACTATCGTCCGTAAACCGACTTTACAGACAACCAATTTTTTTATTTTATTCCAGGATTCTAATTATAGAATACACAAGATTATTTTTACGATAGACCTAAATTAAATATACTTCTAACGACTTATAAAAACACGTTTTTTGAATGAAGATCCCCTTACTTTTTAGTATTTCCATTTTTAGTGTTTGTTGTTATAGCGGCAACAGATATACACACATTGTGAAAATTTAAACTGTCTATCTGTTACGGTTCACAAAATACAGTCTGCTAACGGACGGACAGACAGCGGAGGCTTAGTAATAATCTTTAGATTTCAAGATTCAAGATCAAGATTCAAGATTATTTATTTGCATAAAACAGGTACATTGAAAGATAACATAAAATAATTAAAGTCTCATCTGTTCAGCTAAAACTTAGTCTAGCATGCAAATCTTACAATATTATAATTTAAAATGTTAAATGTCAATTCTATATAATATATCATTAAATAATTCATTCACATCATAAAAGTTTTTATCTATTAACCAGTTAAACAGTCTTTTTTTAAATAATGTCAGGTGAAGATCTTTAATTGCATTTGGGATACAATTATAAATTTTTATAGACATGTAATAACAATTCTTTTGGTATAATGTAGTTCTCGGACAGTGATCAAGCACCAATTTATTCTCGTTCCTAGTGCACCTTGGGTAAACATCCTTTGCAGTTTTAAATAGGTACTTATGCCGTTTCACAAACATACAAGTCTCAAATATGTATAGGCTTGGTAGCGTTAGCAATCTAAGTTGTTTAAAAAGTGACTTACAAGAATCCATAGGATGTGCTCCACAAATAGCACGTACACACTTTTTCTGGGCAACGAATACCCTTCCTATGAATGAGGAATTTCCCCACATAACCAGTCCGTATCTTAAAGCAGACACTATGTAACCATGATACGCTAAAATGGCTGTTTTGCGGCTTGATATTTTCCGTAGTCTGCCCAACACGTAAACAAATCTATTTATTTTATTACAAACCTTCTCAATATGTGCCTCCCAACAAATATATTTATCAAAAACTACCCCCAAGAATGATATCTGTTCTACATCTTTTATTGACTGATCTAAATATTTTATGTCTAGATTTATTTGTTTACGTTGTCTTGAATAAAATTGCATAAAGTTCGTTTTGCTTAAGTTTACATGTAAATTATTTAAATTAAGCCAATTTAAAATATGATCAATAGTTTTATTAATGTCTGCTTCATAATTATGTAAATCTTTGCTATTACTGCTTATTATAATAGAAATATCATCAGCAAATAGTATGCATTTATGCTCAGTCACATTTGGAAGGTCGTTGATGTAAAGAAGGAACAGTAGTGGTCCCAGGATACTTCCCTGTGGAACCCCAAAATTGTTACATCTAAAGTTAGACCTATGTTGCAAGGCGCAGTTATTGTCGTTCTTAATAACTGCTTCAACACATTGTTTTCTGTTAGTTAGGTATGATTTTAACCAATCCAAAGCTGAGCCCCTAATTCCATATCTATACAATTTATTTAAAAGCAAACCATGCATTACGAAGTCGAAAGCTTTCGACATATCCAGAAACAACGTCATTACATAATTTTTCATGTCAATATTGTGTATTATGTCATTTACTAAATTAAAAGTAGCCAAAAGTGTTGACTTGCCCTTCTGAAATCCATATTGTTCGTTTTTTATAATATTATATTTACTACAAAATTCAGACAGCCTACAATACATGCACTTCTCATAAATTTTAGCGATAATTGATATGAGTGCTACCGGTCTGTAATTGCCTAAATCCAAAGGATCACCCTTCTTATATATAGGCTTTACAATTGAAATCTTTAACTGCCTTGGGAATATTCCTTTTTCAAACGATAAGTTTTCACGGTTTTGGTAATATCACTAGTCTTTGCGTATGGTTTGGTGAACGACTGCACTTGGTATTTTTCATAACAGGTATTCACTCTAGAATTGATGAGTTTTGATGCCAAATTTACACAATTTTGACCTCCGTATATCCAGATTGTAGGCTCCGTTTTCTTGCCTATGTTGTTAACAATGCTTTGTTTTATTATATCTTTTAATTTGTCCTCTTCCTTTCTTTTGTTTTCTTCCTCTTTTTCTGTCTCGTCTAAACTGTCTTTGATATTATCAGGATACTCTTTTGATTCCCTCGGATTCGGTGTTTTGTTGGCAATCTGATTTACCTCCTCGTTGAACATCTGATCAATCTGCAATGCAGTATAACTATGGTTGAGGTCGTTTTCCTTGTCTTTCGTAGCAGATGAGTGAGGTTTTCGATACTTCCTTTTTGTTGTACTTTTCTTTTGGGACATTGGTACTCGACAATCACTTTTTGTAGCTGGCGAATAGCATATTTGTGTCAAATGGTTGACTTTTTGTTCATATTGAGAAATGTCTTTCTTTAATTTGAAATTCTCCGACAAAAATCGTTCAATCTCGTTATCCGCAGCCATTAACTTTTCCTTCAGTTCCACAATTTTCCCTTTTAATTCATCTATGTAACTTCTAGTGCAGGCATTTAGCTCTGGGCAACTTCTGTTCAATATGGAATATTCATCTATTTCTTCATCACTGTTTAAGGAGTCGAACGAATTATCAGTGGAGACATTTACTATGAATTTATTTCGTCTTGTAACATAGTCTCTGGGGCTTTCCTTACAGTCCGATTCATTTAGTATATTTTGGCGTTGCTTGTATATTAATTCCCAGCACAAACGGCATTTCCATGCACTCTTTTGTCCTTCCGACATGAGATGGTATCTTTTCGATGAACCATTATCAGTACATATTGGGTGAAAATGTTTTTTACACATTGTGCATGCCAAAAATTGGTTGCTCTTTATTGGGCCATTACATGTGTCACAATGTATAGGTAAATCCATCTTTACACGTCAGAGAAAAATAAATAGTACATATATTCTAAAAAATAAAAATAAATTATATATTTTTTCCCGGCCCAGAGATACGAATCCGATACTTCTCTGATTTTTACACCAGCGCGTCAACCAACTGTGCTACGCGGCATTCAGAGTTAACTTTGAAATAGCAATACCAGTTGCGCGGTCTATGAGTCAATGCATGCAAGCAACTGGTTTGAGTCTTCGATAGTCCAAAGGTCAATCCGATAACACGGCGTTGGTGCACAGTAACGGTTAAATATGAATATATATTTTTTTTAAATAGTCACATAAACACTGGTAATTCACTTGTGATTTTAATCCTGTTTGTTATTAACGTTATGAGCACTGTTCAACACTAGAAATACGAGTATTATTGCAATGTCTATATTTTCTATTCAAATTGAGCATAATATTTTTACTGCGTAATTACATCAGTTGTAATGGATGATGTTCCACAAAAACACTTTCACAGGTGTATTACAACACAGTGTACACTTTTATAATGTTTGTTTTTCAATACGTCAACTATTTCCATTTTTTAGAATTAAATGTACACAGAGCCGATGTTTACGTTAGCCGTCCGATCAGCGCGTCTTGGGTAATAGGGTCTTGTTGGTCAACCCGTTGGGTACGGAACCCTAAAACTAATACAATTATAGTACATTAAGTACTATAAGTACAAATAAAAAACTATAAATCACTTTAATTCATTAAATTAATTAGCACGAGGTAACTTTAGTGCTCTATAAGTAGTAGTGGTCGGCAAGGTCATGCGGAATCTCCGGAACACCCATAAAAAAATATATAATGTGCCCATAGTATTAAGATTTCTTTGGGAACACCACCCCTTCGGCCAGAATTCCTTCCTGGTGAAGGACTCCAAGGGCTCATGCAATTTAATGCAATTGTAGTAGAATAGATACAGCGAGCGCAATTAATTATTCAAAAATAATTTGGCTATGATTTAAATGTTTGCATTTTAAACAATTTAAAAATAAAAATAAAGCAGTTCAATGATTGATTGGGTGGTTAAATATGGGCAGTAGAATAACTGGAAAAAGCGGTAAAATTTTCTCAAATGGGCAATCAAATTAATTACAGACTGGGACATGTTTTAAGTGGGTAGTACCCAGGGTAACGTGCAGGGCAGGGTTGCCAATTCATTCAATTAATATAGTGGGATTTAATGCGGAAAAAATCGGGACGGGCAAAATAAAATCGGGACTTCTCAAAAAACTTTTTTTTAACATAGCAATAAACAAAAGTTTGGAATTTGTTGACGAATATGTATACCTGGGACAAACAGTCCAGCTAGGCAGGTTTCAAAAAAGAGATCAATCTACGAATCCAACTCGTCTGGGCATCGTTCGGGAAGCTTCGCAATATCTTCACGTCCCAAATACCGCAGTGTCTCAAGAATAAGGTCTTTGACCAGTGTGTGTTGCCAGTGATGACTTACGAAACTGATACATGGTCGCTTACTATGGGCCTCATAAGAGGGCTCAAGGTCACCCAAAGGGCAAAGGGCCCGCAGCCCCGCAAGTACCCTTTCGCTGCTCTGCGTAACTACATTAGTTGCAATACTGTAGGCTGCTATATTGTAATTATGTGGTACTACCTACCATCCGTCCTGCCGTTAGTCCGCCCGTCTTTTCGTGCGTCCCCCCGCCCATCTGTCCGTCCGTCCTTCTGTGCAGTGCTTCCTGTGGCAGTTATCACGGAAGCAACGTACATGAATAGTTCCGTGTCTTGGACCACAAATAAATAAAATTCTTTTATTATAGACAACAAAAATCCATTATTGTGGTTAGCGAATACATTAAATAAATATATAGTTTACATTTAAATAAAAAATTAAATAATAATCAAATTATGTGTCAGAGATGATGATCCTTGTAGAACGCCTATCAGGCCAGTCATCTCGGAGGACAAAGAGCAACGATCATGAAGGTACACCAACTAGTAGCATAGTTAGTATTTGAATAGTTTTGACTGCTAGGAGTAGGGAGTAGGTATATCTATTTCTCGACCGTTTCAACTTCAGTGCTTTGATTTTTTTAATCCACAATTGGTAAGCCCCTGGCATCATCTCACCTGATAGTAGTGACGTTTTAGATATACTATAAGTAACTAGATTTTGCCGCGGAATTACGCGTATGGCTATTGTTTTTGTGACTGTTGTCGAGGGCGCAAGCGCGGAAATGATTTTTCCAGGATAAAAAGTATCGTACTCTTTACTTTAGCTATTTAACGAATTGCTTTTGTTAAATAATTACTTTTTTTGGATGATCTGTGGTATTTTCCATCTTCTTTCTAAGCCCCTTGTCAAATGTCAATAAAATCGGTTGTATAATTTAAGTGATGCCTAGTTGGAATCAAGGCTCTTTAACACGTCACCGGTTTTCTTTCCTCCGCAGCCTTGCAATGTTTTTGTTTCTCGGTATGTATGACTACCGATTTCGAGTACAGGTAGTAAAAAATAAAAGATAGCCTATGTCTTTTTCCTTGCCACAGGCTACGTGCATGTGAAATTTAGTCCAGATTGCTTGAGGCATTGAGGCGTGAAGAGGGAACAAATAAACAAATAAAGAGATATCGCACGGAAATCACTTAAAGCGGTCCCTAGACGCTAATGCAGCATGACATGCGTTACGTGCTGTCATGCACGCATGATCGTTTAATTGTATTGATTGATGCGAATGACATGCAGACTACATGCTGGCAATGATTGACAATTCCTTTATTCTTTTCATCCTGCAAAGTACGATTGACATGCACGCATGAACGTCTTCGAGATTGGCATGTCATGCAACACCTCAGTTTGTTCGGAACGACAGCGCATGACAGACGACCTTTTCACTGTACTGCTCGGGCTGAAGTGCAATAAAATATTTGATCATGCTGCATGAAAGTCCATCATGTAGCATGATCAATCACGTTAACGAATTCATGCAGCATGATCGTCTAGGGTCCGCTTAAGAAATCGAGATCAAACACAGCTGATACCAACATGTCTGCCCTGCACTGAGACCGGGTTTTTGTTGTTCCGATTTCGGAAGCTTCCAAGAAAACGTGAACGATTAATGTCCGTACGAGTATAACTAATCTTTGTTTTGCTATTGATTGTTTTTGTTTCTTTGTATTGACGTCAATCTGACAACACTATTTTTACATAACTATGCTGTTATGGATTATTGCAGATAGCCGGTCCAGTGAAATCCTTAGAGAAGTTTGATGCGGAGTTGACTGCTGAGGAAATATTCACACACCGCGTCAACAGTTCCGGAGTAGCATTCCACAGCAAGTACATCGCGGCGGCGGCACCGCTGCTGCGCAAGAGCCTCGAAACAGTGATCCCACAACCGAAGCCACGTTCCACGCGCTGGGTGCCGTCTTCACTGCCCGAGGAGCAGTGGAACTCGGAACTGGGTAAGATTTTTTTTGTTTAAAATTTGAGTGCGTTTGGCTGCACCTCACCCGATGGTAAATGCCGGTGCAACCTGGGATGTAACACGCAAGCTCAATAGTACTTATTCATAATATCAGCTAATATACCTCCCCAAGTCCCCACCGAGGGGCTCGAGCCTACCCTGAATTAGGGCGATCGGGTCTTAGTCGACCACGCGGGCCCAGAGCGGGTTTGTCGACTTTACACACAACCTTCCAGTACCAACGAGTTTTTCGAAACTTACGTATATTATACTCACCGATTGCTTTAACGGTGAAGGAAAACATCGTGAGGAAACCTGCACACACCTGCGAAGAAACTTATTCACTGTCTTCTTAAAAAATCCTAAATTATACGAATCGGGAACACAGACACCGGTAGGGATTTCCACTGCTTGGCCGTTTGCATAAAGGACGACAAAGCGAAACGCTTTGTGCGTTGAGGTGGAACATTAACAACAAAGAAGTTGAATCGCCCTCTGTGTCTGGTCGTCCGATGATGGAATAAGTTCTTGGACACATTCTCTGAAATAAATCATGTAGCCTTCCCACTTACTGCCATCAGTGAGAGTGCAGTGACTTGTAAGATGGTGTGTTTGTGTCTGGTTGCAGGCAAGCAGTGCTCAGCGGAGTACTTTGTGAACAACCTAGTGTCGCCGGTGCGGTTGGCTCGGGCTCTGGACCAGGTGCCGGCGTGCGCGGTGGTTGTTGAAGTAGCACCAGACTCTCTGCTTTTGGCGGTGCTGCGCCGCGCACTGCCGCACGCTACGCACGTGCCGCTGGTGCGTCGCCACGCCGCCGACGCCGCGTGTTACCTGCTGGCAGCGCTGGGCAAGCTGTTCGCGGCGGGCTGCCAGCCGCGCGTGGGCCACCTCTACCCGCCGGTCCCGTGGCCAGTGCCGCTCGGCACGCCCTCGCTCGCCTCGCACATTCACTGGGATCGTTCCCTCGAGTGGAACGTTGCCAAATTCGGTGCACCGCAGCGTTTCGGTGTGAACATCATCGAGTGCGATCTCTCGCGCGGTGAGGACGCCTTCATTGCCAGATACAACGTCGACGGCAGTATTCTCTTTCCCGCTACAGGTTATCTCGTGAGTTCCACTTGTACATAAAGCATTTGGTAGGTATTCTTATCTGTGATTTATCATACGCTCTTCTCCACGTTGCAGATGTTAGTGTGGCGAACGATTGCAAAGCTGCACAACAAAAACCTGGCAGAAACCAGCATAGTGCTGGAGGAGGTGCAAATCCGGCGGGTGACGGTAATGTCGCGTGATGCACCGGTGCAATTCATGGTCAACATCCAAGGAAGTGGCAATTTTGAGATTTACGAGGGTAGTAGCGTGGTGGTTATTGGCACTGTGCGGCTGGTGGATGAGCGAATTGCTGAGCGGCTGGCGCCCGCCGACCTTCTAGCGTCGCCTGCGCCTACTGACGCCAAAAACGACTTACTGCCGCTCGACACCAACGATATCTACAAGGAGCTTCGTCTGCGCGGCTACAACTACGGCGGTGTCTTTTGTGGTATCCGCACTTCCGACTCGCATGGCACCACCGGCCAGCTCGCCTGGTACGACAACTGGGTGTCTTTCATGGACACCATGCTGCAGTTTGCTACCATTGGAATGGACACGCGTGATTTTCACCTATGCACGAGACTGCAGCGTGTCATTATCGATCCCGTAGCACAAGTGGAGGCACTTGCAAAGGCTGACGGCATACTTAAGGTGCAAATGTACAGAGACATCAACGTCGTTGTATCGGGCGGTGTGGAGATGCGTGGCATCAAGATGAGCCTTACACCTCGATGTCTCAATCTGCAGTCGGCACCGAAGCTTGAGAAGTACGAGTTTGTACCGTACGACACTGCGGCTTTGAGATCAGATGATGCATTGAGAACGAAGCGCGATGCGCTTGCTGTGAGCCTGCAGCTAGTGCTGGAGAACACAGGCTTGCTCAAGGTGAAAATAATGGAGGCAGCGCTCGGGCGAACGCCCGAATCGTTGTTGCTGCCGCTGGCTATGCAAATTCTTGAGAGTGAGCCGTTGGTGTGCGTTGACCCTGTACTCGCCGCTGGCGCCGCAGCTGCCAACTACGCAAATCTCCAGGATTTGGGTATAAAGGTAAGTTGAGAAGGACGATTTGCTATTGTTTTCTAGGTTCCAAAGCAATTAGTATACCTGTCATGGAGCACTCAAATAAAATATTTAAAAAAAAGCTGTCATCCCTAATAGGCTGGCTCCGTTACATCAAGTACGATGCATTCCACGTCATATTACGAGTAGATTCACCATCTCCAACTCTCTTGTCAAATCACACCTACTTTATTTATTAGAAATCTGGGGCAGCACCTCCAAAACTAAAATTCTTGAACTCCAAGTAGCTCCAAACAAATTAATCAAAATGATTTTTGATTATCCTTATCTAACATCTACCTCAAAAGTATATATTTTTTTTATTATATCAGCTCATATACGTCCCCACCGAGGGGCTCGAGCCTACCCTGAATCAGGGCGATTAGGCCTTAGTCGACCACGCGGGCCCAGTGCGGGTTGGTCGACTTCACACACAACCTTCGAGTTTCTTCGCAGGCCCTGTGCAGGTTTCCTCACGATGTTTTCCTTCACCGTTAAAGCAATCGGTAAGTATGTACGTAAGTTTTTTAAAAACTCATTGGTACATTGGCCGTCCAGATTTGAACCCGGTACCTCTGGTTAGATGGACCGAGTCGTTACCGGTTGAGCCACCGACGCTTTATATAAAGAAACAAAATTAATGAACCTTTAACAACTTTATACTTATAAAACCTGCCTACTTGTCCGCAAAGTCCTTAACAAAACTATAATATTCATACAACTATTTCACTTATAATTCATAATTCATAATATTTTATTTGCAATATTCATTACACGTCAAAAAAAAAAATTATAATATAATAATAAACAAATTATCACAATAGTCAATACTTACAAAAAAGTCATAATAATAATAAAGGAAATAATGTAAAAACAATAATAATAATGTATTATTTTATCACAGTTTGAGCGCAAAAAATTCGTCTAAAGTGTAGAACGCCTTTTCGATCAGCCAGTTTTTAAGTTTATTTTTGAACATCCGTTCACTCGGCACATCGGAAATGTCTAGGGGCAGATGGTTGTATACGCGCGCGCCCAGCACGTGTGTCAGCCGCGCGGACTTCGCGAGCCGGTGCGGCACGCTCGCCAGCCTGCTCGCGCCCCGGGTGTCGTACCTGTGCCTGTCGCCTCGTTTCGTGTATGCGTCTAAGTTACGCCTAGCATACAACGCGACTTGCATGATGACTACGCAGGGCAAGGTAAGTACACCCAGAGACACAAAGAATGGTCTGGCTGAAGTGAGCCGCGACACCTTCGCAATTGCCCTTATTGCCCGTTTTTGGAGCCGGAAGGCTCGCTGCCAGTCGGCAGCACATCCCCACAGCTCCGCACCATATTGTATTAGGGAGTGAACGGTGGCATGATAGCAGGTGCGCACAACATCCTTTGGGACTGTGCATGCTAGGCGCCACAGTGCAAAGCATGCACCTCCCAGTTTACTACACAGTTTGTCGATGTGACAATCCCAAGTGAGCCCGCCATCAATTTCAAAACCCAAGAACGTTGTGGACTTGACTTCATTGATTGGAGTACCATTAACAGCTACTGACAGCTGGTCTGTGCCCCTTCCTGCAAGGTTTAAACGCATGAAGTGAGTTTTAGCCAAATTCAGCGCTAAACCGTTTGCGGTAAACCACTCGGCCAGCTGTCTTGCCACCTCATTCAGCCGCACCTCTAACTTGTCGGAGCTTTGCGCAGTCACCACGGCCGCGACGTCGTCGGCGTACATATAGATGTCGCCACAGCTCACCGTATCTGGAAGGTCATTAAGGAGTAGGGAGAACAGGATGTTCGACACTGAAGATCCCTGTGGAACTCCCATCGTTGTAGAAACAGGGTCTGACTTGGTCTTTCCGTTATCACCTACCACAATTTGACATCTATTTCTCAACAGACTACATAGCAATGCATGTGCTGAGTGTCTAAAACCATAATGCGTAAGTTTAACAGCAAGCACGTCATGATCTGCCACGTCAAAGGCTTTTGAAAGGTCACAGCATATAACCGCAACCTGTTGGCCCCGTTCGCGTTCTTCTAACATGCAGCGCACTACATCTCGAGCTATAGTTGTAGTTGACAGGCCGGCTCGGTACGCATATTGTTTTTCAGATAATATGTTAGACGCATTTAAAAAAGTTATTATTCTTGTGCACAATCCATTTTCAAATATTTTTGCCAATATGGGTATAATGGATACAGGTCTATATCCATCTATCGCTTCCCTACTGCCTTTTCCTTTAAAGAGCGGTGCCACTTTACTTTTTTTTTAGTGCGGTGGGGTATATCCCATGTTTCAAGCACTTATTAAAAAGTGTTGCAAGCGTGTTACTTACCCAACTAAGGCTTGTAAGTTACAAGTTGTAACTAAAAGAATAACGAGACGCGCTAGTTATCTGATTCTACCGAAGGCACGAACTAATTACGGTAAAAAATGTTTACTTTTGAGGGGGCACAACTGTACAACAAAATACCCTTACATGTAAACAGTCATTCAACTCATTTAAAGGTAAACTTTACCAATATATATTGGAACTTTTAAAGAAATGACAAAAAAATGACCCACTAGTTTCTTTCCTTGACATATTTTAAATAATGATTAATAAATTGTATTCTTGGTTATAAAATTATTCCAAACGTTAACGTTGATGTTTGGCGGCAAGACTATAATATGATGGTGTTAGATAGCTGGGCGAGCTTAGAAAATTCCCTACAACCAACACCCGCGACCTCCTGGTTTGAAACGAATTGACTACAAATGGTGATTTATTGAGGTAAATATTACCTGTCTTCATGGGTTTAAAACCACTGTGCTCTCAAAATATCTAAACAATAGGCACGCATTTACCACCATTTAATAGGGATGACGACAGCATCAGAAATAAATTATGAACTCTTGATTACTAAATTGCCCTCCAACTTAAACTTCGGAAAACCCTACTCGTTTTGTTCTTCATCAAGTCTTCGATTTTTAATTTATCAAAATCACAAAATGAGTACATAAATGACTTTGCAAAACTATGACGTCACGCCTAGGTATTTCAAACATTTTTAGAACAAAATGTCGTTTTTGACAGATGATAAAAAGTAACTCAGATGACTAGCATTCGTCATCCCTATTGCTAATAGTCTAAGGCTCTTTTGAGAATACATTTCGTTTTATTAACTATTTTTAAATTTTAAATTTGTTCTTTAAACCTTTTTATATCGACAATTTCATACTTAAACACCTTATTATTATCTATTTCAACATATTAGCTCGCTCATATACGTCCCACCCGAGGGGCTCGAACCTACCCTGAATTAGTGCGAGTGAGCCTTAGTCGACCACACGGGCCCAGTGCGGGTTGGTCAACTTCACGTGCAACCTTCGAGTTTATCCGTAGGCGCGCGCAGGTTTCTTCACGATGTTTTCCTTCACCGCAAGAGCGTTGGATAAACGTATAGGTACAAGCAATCGAAATTCTAAAACACATTGGTACGTGGAACCATAACCTCCCGGACAGGAGGTAGCGGGCCTTGCCATTGCGCCACCGACGCTCATGTTATCTATTTATTTATTTGTAATATAATATATTAAGTTACTCCTGTTTGTTTTCGGTTTTTTCCCTTTACTTGAGACCTACCAAATTACATGATTCTAAGTCGACGGGTAGTATTATATAGGTTTTGATTAATCATTATCATCATCATCATCATCATCATTCCAGCCGAAGGACGTTAACTGCTGGACATAGGCCTGTCCCAAGGATTTCCACGACGACCGGTTCTGCGCTGCTATCGCATATAGCGGCTTCCCGCTTCATAAGGTCATTGGCCTGCCACGCGCATCCGTAGCGTAATGATTAGTCCATTCGCTTCACACCAGGAGGTCTCGGGTTCGATTCCCGTTGGGGTCAACTTGTAAGACTCGGTTTGGTTGGTGGTAGGGCGTTTTCTAAGCCCGCCTGGCTAGCTAACACCATATTATCTAAGTCTTGCCGCCAAACATCGGTGTTAACAACATTGATGTGTTCCGGCTTGATCATAAGATAGCCAGTTCTCCACTGCGTTGGGGAATCTTGGTAAACCCGCTTTCATCTACGGCATTATCGTCACTTACCATCAGGTGAGATGATGCCAAGGGCCTATGGACTAGCTAGGAGGTCATGACAAATCTGGTAATGATAAAGGAAATGGATAAACTTAGATTGAAAGGATAAATGGCAACCCACTGATGTTAAATATGTCGGTCTGCCTGCGCAAAGTGGTTGCGTCATGTACTTATAGCGCCTGAAAAGCTAGTTATCGTGACCAAAAAAAATATAATAAGGAATTAAAAAAATAAAAACCCGACTGCATAAAAATTTAACCTCTCTTGTTTGGCCACTCGGGTAAAAATGTATCCTATATCACTCGCGGGATCAAGACGAATATAATGACACCTTGCACTACAAAAATTCCTCAAGCCGTTTAGGCTACAGAGAGCTTGCCAAAGAAATATACATACATACTTACATGCATACATACACTCGAAAAACACAACCCTCCTTTAACGTAGTCGGGTTAAAAAATATGAAATCTATTTCGACTCCGTCCGGCAGTTCTATCAAACCAATTTGATTATTATTTTTCAAATGAAAGTCATTGCGGTACACTTGACATCGAGCTTTCAAAATCACCAAACTTTCGCCCCCCTCAAGTTATACCCAAACTCAATTTTCATAGCTATCTTTCTCAATATCTCCGGTTTTTATTGAAGTACGCGGTTCGTTTTGATATAAGAACATTAGCTGGAGGGAGCTCTTTTATTTGAGCTATTGCATACTTAAATTAGTAGAGTAATTGGAGGTAAGCTAGGTGTGAACATTCAAAGCGCACATTCGCGCACACCGCGCAACATCGATCGCGCACCATCGATGGTGAGTCGCTCGCGGCTCTCCCACCGCGCACCTTCAATATCCATAACTAAAAATACCTATAATACTGCGGAGCAGCACGGCTCCTCCTCGCTTAATTAAATTTATGTGAAATTAGTATATTATGTCTCTTTCTGTTTTTTTCTTCACTACTTATATAAACTGTGTTACTCGTGTTTGTATATCCAATAGAAGTAAGTTTTAAAATATAATAAATAAATAAATTCACGTTCTATCCAAGAACTAAATTGCAGGTGACAGACAAAGACGTCCGGTCTGGTGTGACGGGAACCGAATACCACGTGGTGCTGGCAGCAAACGTGGTGTCGAGCGACTCGGGTGCGCTGCCGGCGCTGGAGGGCGCATTGGCGGCGCGTGGCACACTGCTGCTTCAAGAGTCGCTGCATGCGCTCGACGCACGCGGCGCCGCCGCAATTGCTGCCGCCGGGCTCGTCGTGCTCTCGCGACAGGTGAACATCACCCACCCAAGCTACTGCGAGTATAACCTCCACCCAGCTGATTAATGACAGTTACATGTGCACGTGATCGGCAGGTGGCGGCCGGCAGCGAGTTCGTCTTGCTGGGCCGACGTGCGGCACTAACTACTGCGCACGAGGTGGTGGAGCTGACGGGTGTGAATGAGTTCACGTGGCTGCCACGGCTGCAGGCAGCGTTGCAGCGGGCCACCGCCAAGGACTCGCGCGTCTACCTGTGGTCCCGGGAGCGGGAGAGCGGTATCCTGGGGTTGGTCACGTGCCTGCGAGGCGAGCTGAATGGGCGCGCGTTGCGTGTGTTTTACATACCTAACGCGCGTGTCGCTTTTGCACCAGATGCGCCGGAGTACGTGATGCAGGTGAACAAGGACCTTGCCGTGAACGTGCTGTGCGCCGGAGTGTGGGGCTGCTACCGCCACCTGCCACTCGTCACGCAGGGTACTACGCCGCTGGTACAGGTCTGTACGTACTGCTATCACTGTGGCATCGTTGGAGGGAGCATCTTCACTGATGGCCTTTCTTTCTCGCACATAGGTGGAGGACGCGTACGTGAATACCGTGACACGCGGTGACCTGTCTTCGCTGCGCTGGATTGAAAGCAGATTGCGGCATGTAGCGGAGCAGCCGCTACCAGAGGGCACCAACATGTGCTACGTACACTACGCGCCGCTCAACTTCCGTGACGTCATGCTGGCCACCGGCAAGCTGCCGCCCGACGCAATGCCCGGCAAGCTGTCCGGCCAGGAGTGCATCCTCGGTCTGGAGTTCAGTGGGCTTTCTAGTCGTGGCGAGCGCGTCATGGGCATGGTAGAGGCGTGCGGGCTGGCCACCAGTGTTCTGTGCAACGAGGCGTTTTTGTGGCGCGTGCCAGACGCGTGGTCGCTCGAGGAGGCCGCGACCGTGCCGATCGCGTACGCGACTGCATATTACGCTCTGGTAGTGCGTGGACGCATGCGGCGTGGTGAAGCGGTACTGGTGCATGCTGGTGCAAGCGACATAGGGCAAGCGGCCATTGCGATCGCACTGCACGCCGGTTGCTCCGTCTTTACCACCGTGGGCACGCCCGCCAAGCAAACGTTCTTGCTTGCGCGCTTCCCCGCGCTTCGCCTTGAACACGTCGGCAACTCGTGTGACACTTCCTTCGAGAAACTGGTGATGCAACGCACGTACGGTCGAGGAGTCGACTTAGTGCTCAACTCCCTCGCGCACGACCAGCTGCTCGCCTCCGTGCGCTGTCTTGCCAAAGGCGGCCGCTTCCTGGAGCTCGGCAAGCTCGACCTCTCCGAGAACAACCCGCTGGGCATGTCTGTCTTTCTAAGAAACACCACATTTCACGGTATCCTGCTGGATGCACTGTTCGACGCCGGCGGTGACGACGCTGACAGGACTGCCGTGGTGCGCTGCATTAGCGAGGGCATCGTCAGCGGTGCCGTGCGTCCGCTGCCCGCCACCGTGTTCTCCCCCCGGCAGCTAGAGGAGGCTTTCAGGTGAGTGTCGCCGTGCCGTGCGGTTGCATCTTGCATGCAGCGTGGGCGAGTAAGTATAGTTCTGCAATGTCGACAGGTACATGGCCGCCGGTGAGCACGTCGGCAAGGTGGTGATCAGCGTGCGCGAGCAGGGCTGTGCCCCAGCTGTGTCTGTGTGCGCCGTGCCACGCACCTATATGCGCGCACACAAGAGCTACGTGCTGGTGGGTGGGCTAGGCGGCTTTGGACTGGAGCTTGGCTCGTGGCTAGTGGCGCGTGGTGCGAGGCACTTAGTGTTAGTGTCGCGCAGTGGCGTGCGAAGTGGCTACCAGGCACGCTGTATACGGCGCTGGCGGCAGGCGGGCACGCGCGTTCTGCTGAGCGCGATCGATGCAAGCACACCGGAGGGCGCGCGCCGCCTGCTGCGGGAGGCGCATGAGTTGGCGCCCGTTGCTGGCCTCTTCAACCTCGCTGCTGTGCTGCGGCTCGGCTTCCTCGAAAACCAGACTGAGGAGGATTTCCGCGCTGTCGCCAAACCCAAGATTGACAGTTTGTTACTTCTCTTATCTTTTTTTTAAGTTATATTTGTAACTTAGATTGTTCATTGTAACGATGCAAAATAATATCGTTACATTTGTTTAAAAAAAAAAGAAAAAAAAAGAGATAAAGTTAGGGTTGTTTATAGGCAATGAGTGTAGAGGAAGGTAGGTAGAGAGCATGAGAGTTTGTAGTATAGAGTCGAAAGAAATGGTGTAGTGAATAGAATAAGTTGTAGAGTAGGTAGTGGAAGAGGAAAGGTGTGTTTGGTATAGAGGCTAGAAGAGTGCTAAGGTATAAAAAGTTTGAAGGTAGAGCAAGAGTATATAGAGTTGAGAGGTAGGAATAGTAGGAAGGTGGAAAGAGTTGTAGAGTGGGTGGTGGAGGAGTGAAAGAGTGTTTGGTATAGAAGCTAGAAAAGTAGTAGGGTATAAAAGTTTGGAGGTAGAGCAAGAGTGCATAGAGTTCAGAGATTAGAAGATTGTAGAGGTAGGGAAGGATGGGAGGTGTGGGGTTTGTAGCCCCATATAACAAATATTAGATATACAACCCTACAAACCCCACACCTCCTTCCCTACCTCTACAATCTTCTAATCTCTGAACTCTATGCACTCTTGCTCTACCTCCAAACTTTTATACCCTACTACTTTTCTAGCTTCTATACCAAACACTCTTTCACTCCTCCACCACCCACTCTACAACTCTTTCCACATTCCTACTATTCCTACCTCTCAACTCTATATACTCTTGCCACAGTATATATATTAGTACTAACGTACTCTTGCTCTACCTTCAAACTTTTTATACCTTAGCACTCTTCTAGCCTCTATACCAAACACACCTTTCCTCTTCCACTACCTACTCTACAACTTATTCTATTCACTACACCATTTCTTTCGACTCTATACTACAAACTCTCATGCTCTGTACCTACCTTCCTCTACACTCATTGCCTCTGAACAACCCTAACTTTTGCTCTTTTTTTTTGTTTTTAATGTAACGATATTATTTTGCATCGTTACATCATGAAAACATTATTCCAGTCACCAGAGCCTTGGACATGGGGAGTCGCGAGCTAGCGCTGAATCTAGATTACTTCGTGGTGTTTTCGTCGGTGGCGTGCGGGCGTGGCGTCGTGGGCCAGTGCAACTACGGGCTCGCCAACTCCGTCATGGAACACATGATGGAGCAGCGTCGGGCCGACGGGCTGCCCGGCCTCGCCATACAGTGGGGGCCTATCGGTATGTTAATTTAAAAAAATGTGCCATGTGAAAACTCTGTCAATTTTTAACCTAAGGCACATCTACTAATTTAGAAAAGTTTTCTTTGCGGTGGTTTATGTAGGTTCTTAGGTCGATTAAATTTACGCATATCTAGTTAATTGTTAAAGTGGATCACTGAATACTCAACAGAAAAGTCTTAAGGTATAGAATCTCTGGGAACTCTATCTGTGTGTATCTGGAGATCAGAAGAGAAAGTCAAATTGTTGTTATTATAGAGTAAACTTATGTGTGGCTGTATATCCTTCTCCTTCATTGTCCCTTAGGTATCATATTTTAGGCCCCTGATTTTTTCTGTTAAAGATTTAACATCACGGTTGTTTAGCACTTGTGCTGATGATTCGTGGTCTTTTGGCCAACCTTATTTCACGGAATCCGACACAGTTATCGACACCGACGCTTTGGGTCCTAAGGATCGAAAGACCAAAACATGTATTAAGTTAATATCAATAGGCCAATACAGTGTTTAGTATAATTACAAAGTATCATTGATTGATATGATAAGTGATAAGACTGGCGTGTCTGAAGAAATATATATTTTTTAAATTAAAAAACTCTACTAATTGAAATGATATTACAAGTATATAGACGCGCGAAGTGACTGTTACAGAAGCTATAAGAAGTCAAATGCGGAATGAATGTTTGCTAGTTATGCTCTTATGTAAAGACCGCGAAGGTATTATCCAAAGTTTTTTTTCTAAAGGCGAGGTGGGTCTGGTGGTGGAGACGATGGGGCATGGCAGCGAAGTGGCGGAGATCAGCGGCATGGTGCCGCAATGCGTGGTCTCGTGCTTGGTCGCGCTAGAGGCACTGCTGGCTCTACCGCATTCCATAACTGCCTCCATGGTGGTGGCTGACAAATGCCGCCAGGCGTCGACTCCCATTCAGAGCATAGTGCACTCCATTGCCACTATTCTAGGTTCGTCTTTTTAAAGTTTGACATAAATTTGTGTTTCTTTATACAGTTCTGCTGTGAAAGTATTTGGCTGTAAGAAATTCTTCCGCTTCACGTTGAAAAGGTAGATATTCCCGGCAGGTGCGATATGTCCAGTCACCCGACGTGGTTCAACTACAAATAGTTGGAAGTCGTATTTTTACTCATCATTGAGGAAATGTCATTAGCGCGATGTAGCTTCTTCGCTTGTAAGTTCTTAATCCAGCGTCAGGCTCTTAAAAATTTTACACGGCACCCCATGCCATCTACTGAGATAACTTTTGTCTTGAACGCAATAGGCTGATCAATAAAAAGTGCATGTATTCATTGTAGCGAGGCACAAATCTAAACCCTGTGTCTCGTGCTCGCAGGCATCAAGGACCCAAGCAAGGTGTCGCAGACGGCGAGTCTGGGGGAACTGGGCATGGACTCGCTGATGAGTGCAGAGGCGAAGAAGACGCTGGAGCATAGGTACGACGTGGTGCTGAGTGTGAAGGAGGTCAGCGCGCTCACGTTCGCACGCCTTCACCATCTGGCCGACGACGTTAGCGCGCCCGCGCCTGAAAACTAAGAGCGCTTCGACAATGGCTGATCTCATAGTCAATATCGGGGGGAGTTACACTCATTATTGTAGATCCGACCTGTGGAGACCGTATTAACAGCCATTGATAGTGTTGTGAGCTACGTTTATCCTGTATAGTCAAGTCTCTAGTTAAGCGTAAATTGCAGATAAAATATGCTATCTTTTGCTTGCTAACTAGACTAACTTAATTACGTACAAAACTAACAAAATTCATATAGTACGTACATCTTAGCCCAAGGCGCTAGTGGTAGTGGGTGCAGCTTGCTTACCATAAAGTTTTAAGTTATCATATTTTATAAAAAATAACATGCTTAATAATAAGCTACTTAGATAGCATATTAAAACAAACTTATACCTAACTCCTACACCAAACGATAAAAATTTACGATTCCAATACAACTACATTGTTGGAACGTAAATACGATACTTCATGCACATTTTGAGGTTCATAGCGGTTATTATAGGCCAGCTCTTCATGCAATAATGCTTCATGCTTCTTCATATAATTGGAGACGCTGAACACGTTAAAAAAACCAACTTCCATCGCAACAACTTAATAAATTTTGCATTATTAATTTTTGTTTCTTTGTTAATTTTCTAAAAAAAATACTAAGTAAGTAAGTAATTTCTATGGGACCAACCTGGCAGCATACTCTATCGAATAAACGAAGTATCATGAAAATCGATTCACAATCTGCGAAGATATCGCGGAACAAACATACAAAAAAAATATATACAGTCGAATTGAGAACTTTTTCCTTTTGAGAAGTCGGTTGAAAACAAAGCCACCAGCCACTTGTTTTACTTGCCATTATAATTGGCTAAACCTGCTCCGATATAGGTTATCAGATATCAGCTATTGTAGCAGAGCTGGCTCAAGTCGGTTGTAGTCAATAATTATTTATTTTAAACTAGCTTTTGCCCACGGCTTCGCCCACGTGGATATTGTTTTTATGACTGTGTGACTTCTTCCGCGTGGAGATGGTTCAGACGCATAGATTGGGTTTCAGTAAACATTTTATTTCTTATGTACCAGTGGTGACGTATCTTGGAAAGTGGATGTATGTTGGACAAGCTAAAACTCTTTTGAATTAAGTCGAAAGTTTACAGAATAAGTTTAAAGAAATCAATATTTTAACTGTTGCTAGTCAATTTATATATGAAAACATCATGTACGTTCGTAAGAATTTGCATTTATTTACTAAAAACAGTGACAGGCATAATTTGAATTTAAGAAATGTAAATAAAATAGATACAGCCTTTTCGAGACTGAGTAAGGTTAAAAAGTCATTTGTGGGGCAGTGTATAAGATTCTACAATAAAATTCCAGGAAATGTAACTAGTTTGTCAGAGAATAAGTTCAAGACTCATGTCAAAAAAGTTTTGTGCTCTAGAGGATATTATAAAATAATAGATTATGTAAATGACAAAGATATATATGTTGATTCTATATTAAATACCATTACCTGAGACTGTAATCTGAATCATGACATTATTTGTAATATACTGTAATTTTTTTTTTGTTTTGACTATTTAAAAGTGTGTGTAAACACCTATTTGAAATAAATTGTTTTTGATTTTGATTTTGATTTAAAAACTTACAGCTGCCAACGGAAAAAACGCTCTTAACCGTAGATTTAATCTTAACGATAGTAAATTTTGTAAATATTAAATACTTACATAGAGAAAAGACTAAAAAGTGTGTTGACTAGAAAATCAGTAGTGCTAAAACTGACTACATGTTTTACGATTTCGGCAGTTTCTCCGGTTCTACAGGCATAGTACTCGATTGTGATATAAAATTAGTAAGTTCCGACTTTCGGTACCTCCGCTCATTCAGACAGTGCAATGATGATATAGATCGGCATGTCAAACACCAAATTGGCTCAGAATTAATGAAAGGGCGACAGGTCACGGGGACGATATGTGATCCACGAACGATCCATGAAGTGAAGGGGAAAATTTATATAACTATTATACGACCTGTCGTCTTGTATGGATCTGAATGTTGGGTCACTAAAGCAATGGATGAAAAACGACTACATGCAGCGAAAATGAACAGTCTCATTGTGCAAGGTGGATGTGTTGAGTAACGATAAGGATAGATAAGATCAAGAATCCTTACTAATGTTAAAATGTGAAATTGTGTTTGTTTTTGTTACGTTTTCACGCTTCGATAACTCAACCAATATTGGCAAAATTTTACATACACGCAGCCTGTGTCATAGACAAGGACGCATGCAAATAGCATAGTCATATACAATTTATGAGGGAACTTGAAAAAATACTCTTTTTTTGATTGATTTCCTTAACATCGCAACGGAGCAACGGATTGTTGTGATTTTTTTGCACAGAGATGGTTTAAGGAGGTGGGAAATGACATAGACTACTAATTAGCAAAGCTCGACATAATTTGTAAAGGATTTGGGGTAAACTGATTTCCACGCTCGAGCACCTCGGTGGGCACTTTTTTCATAGAAATAGTTGAGGGGGTAGGAAGTGCCATAGATAGGGATCTGCAGAAAACTCATGTCTACGCTCACACCACTAAACCTCAAAGACGATCATAAAAAAAGATGATCACACGGGCGAAGCCGCGGGCAAAAGCTAGTGAGTAAATAAGGGGAAGTTTGAAATTAGCACCAGTTATTGAGAAATTGAGAGCAAACGTTTGTTATAGTTTAGACATGTAATGAGGTAGGATGAAAGAGTTTACAAAAAGAGTGACGAGTATGAATGTGGATGGGTATAAAAGGAGAGGATGGGTTGAATGTTCAGGTGGTGGTGGGTTACAAGGATGGATAAGATCAGGAATGTGTACCTAAGGGAGAATTTGATATTAGCACCAGTTACTGACAAATTGAGAGCAAATCGTTTGTCATAGTTTGGACATGTAATGAAGAATGATGAGACATGTGACAAAAACAGTGACGAGTATGAATGTGGATGGGTATAAAAGGAGAGGAAGATCACAGAGAAGATTGATGATGTAAGAGAAAAAAATGCGCTGACCCCAAATAATAATTGGGACAGGGCATTTATTTAGAGAAAAAAGGTAAAAACTCATATCATGGATTAATAACACTTAACTAGAATGATACTGACTTTGGTAGATGAAATATATATCTTTTGCACGGAGCTGTTGTTTAGATTTGAATATTCAGAATTGGATAAGCAAAAATATATTATAAATTAAACACAACATACACAGACCTAATAATGGTAAGCAGGTCCCTATCCTTTTGTTAAATAACGACAGGCCGCATTTTGTGAAGAAACCTTTAGACTGATTTTATTTTGAATTTCTATTGCCTTGCCTTGGCCACAACGTGGATTAAGGCGAATTCAGGGACACCTCAATTGTGTAAATCAATTCCGTATTTAAGGCTTTGCATTCCGCCAACAGAAACATATACACTCGTACACATACATATATCCATACATAGCCTATAACATTCACAACTCTTCCTGTTAGTGGGTAAACGTACTGTTAACTAACTTGAACGGTACTTTTCCTGAAAAGTTTTAGCATGGACAACATACTTAACATCTACTTCCCATAATACCTATCACGGCCAATCAAAACAAATCCTGACACTTGGCCAATTTTATTATTTGTTGTGCTACTTCAGTGTCTTTGACCAGTGTGTGTTGCCAGAGAGTTCTTTTTATTCCCTCGGCACAGCGTAAGGATCCACACAGTGGTCCAGCTTCGATGTTAGCGTCATAGCTGACATACTATTATATTATCACTAGCCACGTACTCCGCCGCCTGAATGCATTGATTGTAATGAATGTCCCCATCTTCTGAACAACGGTGAGTATGGAACTTGGAGCTTGGCTGACCATCCTAGTCTCTCCCTGGCCCCCGCACGATTGCCCAGTCTAGACGTCTCCGTTGGACGACTGTATGGTTTTTTAGACTGTGCCCTCGGCAACCTTTCGATTGTCCGGTGTCTAAAGTATAATATGTCGTACCTAAAAGGTGCGACTATATTAATACTGGATATGCCTAATATAAGTTTCATCTTAATACATTATTAAGTCATTACAGATACCGTTTTGTTCATCTCTTGCGAGAATCTTTTGATTATCCACGATCAAGGTTATGATGTGATAAAATACAATAATAATAATATTTATAATTAATTGTTATTTTAATTTTGTCAATTTTGTATGGAAATGACACACACACAGATATAGAACGTGTGAAATTTTAGTAACTTTGATTAATACTCAGATAAGAACCAAACAACGATTGTATAGAGTATACTGTGAACACACTCCATGAAGTGAATTTAAAGTAATAATTTTAATTTGTGTTACTTTAAGATTTTCAAATGTAAAACAAAGTACCACAGACTTACTCGGTTAGGATTTTCCCATTATTATTATAATTATTTCCAACGTCGTAAATTACAACTTCATTAGTTTTATAGTAAAATATATTGTATTTAATTATTTTTGATAGTATAATAATAAGTAGCGAAAAAAATTATATAACAACTAATTTTCAAGAAAAAATAAAATTCAGTGGTATTTCTCAATTGAGTTCAGTGGCCACATTCAAATGCAAAAAATATCGACATTAACTTGGTGCAAGTATTGATTTAACTTTAATAAGCTATTTATTGTTTTCTTGCCAGCGTTTTTATGATCACATAGTTACGAGTAATAAAAAAATAACTTTTTCAATACAGTTGCTTGAAAAGTGGTATTTTATATGCTAGTTTATTGTGCGCAAAATTTATGGAACCACGCTTGTGCCTTTTTACTTTGCCGCTTGTTTTACACTTTGTAGCTCTGAGAGACATTTCTAGCAAATAAAAAATATAGTAGCCAAAGATACACAATCTTCATAAAGACTTTTGAAAGGAGGATTTCAAAAGAGATTGGTTGTTACTCCGTAAGGTTAGTACATAACACTAGCTGATTAGAATTTGTTAAGAAAGGAGAATAAATATGAAGCGCATAGGTTACAGGATGGAATAGGTCATCTTTTCCAAGCAGGTTTTAATGCTTACATGACTATTATTCCAAGCCTTATTGTAGTCTATTTATGGTAATATTTAAAAAAATAAACGCATTTGTACGTGTGCCTAGCTAAATTAAATATGGCGCAATTTTCGTTAAACTGAATTGAGTTGTTTTAGTTGTGAATACGAATAAAATTATGAATAGGTGATAGGTATACGTGTAATAAATTACAAATATACTCACGAATAGGAAAAATAAAGTGAGATTACTCCCCGGATATTTAAAATGAGCCAAAAGTCGCCTAAAATGAACCTTTTCACAGTCGTTTTTAATTTTACCTGTTTTCTCACAACTGTATTGAAAAACGTCGTATGATACATGGGTGTGAAAGAAAGTAACAAACTCGTGACGGTGGTAAACCCTTGCCTGCGGCTCGGGCTAACAAATGTCACTCGTTTGTTATTTACCTTTTTCCAACCCTTGTACTATAACTTATTACTGACTTGTACTATAACCCTTGTACTATAACTTATTACTGACTCATCTTTGAACTATTTTTAGGTTCTTTCGTAGAATGTAAATATGTGCACCGGCATGTACCATCAGGTGAGGTGCAGCCAAACGCACTCAAATTAAAAAAAATAATAATTTTAGTTTGTTTATTTCATTTGTTTCTTTTATTGTATTTGTCATATATATTTGTTAACTTTGCACTTACAGAAAATAACATCAAGTTCATCTTAGTACCTGTAGGTAAACCTTTGTTTTCTCATTCGTAAATGTAGCATTGTATGTTTAGTGATGGTATTATTACTTATTACACGTCAACTTGTAACATCATGTAAAAACTCAATAATTTTAATGTAGCTTAATGCCCTGCGGGTCCAATACAATAACATATTCAGGACGCTGCTGGGGTTGCCTCGTTTTTGCAGAGCGTCTGCTATGTTTGCTGAGACTCGAACAGACGGCTTTCATGCTATATACGCAGAGATTTGTTACCATAGATGGGTTATGCACTAATAAACTACATTTGAAAATCGAAGCCATTTACACACACAACATTACAAGCAGTTCGCTTCCGTTGCATCGATGCTACTAAGAAAAGAGATGCCAATTGGCATCTTTTTTTTGCTTCACTTTTTGGATGCACGTAACCTATCTACCTCCCTTTATATATAGCATATCTCTGTATATACGCAAAAAAATAGCATCGCTACTGTCAAGAGTGAGAAACAGCAACAGCGGCGTCCTGAAAGTGTTTTCCGACAAGTATGATTGTCCCAATGTTAAGCATTGGGTCAATATACTTATCAATAAATGTTAATTATGTTTTTATTTTTATTTTCTGTGTGTTTTTTATTATATTTATTAATTACTAACATAGTTTATTAAAGTTGTGTGTACTAACAAAAATGGACTGAAACTGTCTGAAAGAATAAAGATATATATGTCGGAGGAGCAGCTCGCGATTCGTGGTAAACCCCAACATCACTTGAACGTCTAGGTTGTGTGGGCCTCGAAATGGGTGAATGCAGGCGAAGGAATCGATCCATTATGATGACAAGTTTGTTTTATTTCAAATAACAACACTTCAACACAAAAGCACTTCAACACAAAACTAATTAATTTAAAATAACAGTACTGTGATACAAAAGTGAGAACAAGCCGGTATCGTTGCTACCAAGTGAATGGCGCTCCGCTCGGAACGCAGCCCCTTATATAGGAACGATCCATGACCAAAACAACACGTGTTCCGAGCAGGTGTTACGAGCACGTGTTCGTTGTTTTCCTTTTTTTAGATTTTACATTAGAACTGTGTTAACTAATACTACTGTTAAATAATACTAGGGTCCTCTCCGACACGGCCTTCCTGATGATTCACACGTCCTCGTGTGATGAGTGTGAATCGATATTACCTGTGAACAAAAGAAAGAAAAGAAAACTGGGTAATCTTGCTCGGCCAAACCTGACGAAAGATAGCCTCCGCTACACAAAGTAGCCTCCGCTACACAAGGTAGCCTCCGCTACACAAGGTAGCCTCCGCTACACAAGGTAGCCTCCGCTACACAAGGTAGCCTCCGCTACACAAGGTAGCCTCCGCTACACAAGGTAGCCTCCGCTACACGAGGTAGCCTCCGCTACACAAGGTAGCCTCCGCTACACAAGGTAGCCTCCGCTACACAAAGTAGCCTCCGCTACACAAAGTAGCCTCCGCTACACAAAGTAGCCTCCGCTACACGAGGTAGCCTCCGCTAAACTAGGTAGCCTCCGATACACACACACGTACACATCAACGCGTCTTCTTACCTTCACACTCAGTGTCGCTCAAACAAGGATCCAGTTCATCCGGGACATATGGTTTGGGGAGTGGGCGTAGACGTTCACGTGCATATTTATAAACACGATTCGAGTCACCCATCTTGGCAACTCCGGGCCACCTCCATCCGGTGCCCAACCAAACTCACAGTCGCTCTACCCGGCGACTCTCAGACACCCCACGGTGCCCGCCCAAACTCAGTCACCCTACCTGGTAATCTCTTGGACCACCTCCCTCAGGTGGTGTCCAACCACATCATCGCATCCATCCAGCGATTTCGAACCTCACCTATTTTTAGTAACTGCCAACATCATCTCCCCGGTGATACGCCCGCAAGCCAAACGCACGCCACACACAATTGTGGCCGCACAGCAACGAGAAAATGAACTCTGTGTTTCACGCCTACGTCTACGAATGGCTGAAGCCATCGGCATCCAAATGCGAAACATCGTGTACGTCTAAGGTTCAAAATACAAACCAGTGAACGCCAAAATCACGGTCAAGTACAAAAGTCCTTACTCTGCACTAGTAGATGGTCGAGGTTCAGTCTCTCCATCATCAATTCTGTCCAAGTCAATAATACTGTCACTATCGGGCATTTAACGTAGTCTGTCGTAAGCGTATTTGTAGGTCCTGTTTGAACTTAACGCTCTATGGACATAACGGTCTCCTTCCAGCACCTCAATAACTCTGACGGTATTTGATATCTAAAGTGGTCGGTTACGCTTCTACATTTGTAACAACACAAAGTTAGGTAACTTATGAAACTAAGCTTTAGTCTAGAAATCAGCCAGTGGCGCTGCCTCAGAGCAGTATACCAACCCATTTCCTCCCGAGGGTTCCACAAGAAATAACTAAGAGACCTAAAATCTAAGGATCAGCAGCATCCTTCACACTTATTCTGTATCGCCAACCCGCCTGCTAAACGTAGCGTTTTCTTTTTACAATTGGTAAAACCGCCTACACATGGTGGAGGCCCATATCTAATATCACATCAGCAGCAAGCTGATTAACAACTTCGGTCACTTTAAAAATTACAACAAGTATACTCGACAAACATGACATTTAGAGGTCGAGCTACTTTACTTATAAGCAACTCCAAGGGGCTGTACCTACTTCGTAACTCGGTAAACCCAACAGTTCGGTTGGTGCGAAATGATCATCATGGAAGAACTTGTGAAAATGTGAAATGAAATCTCATTACTATACTCAAAGGAAGTGAGCAAATTTTAAAGGATACTTAACTATGAGCACCAACGTTTAAACGCACTAAGATTCACCAACTAAAATCAACTAAAGCGTTTATGAACGTGAGTGCGTTCAAGAAAGTTGAAGCATTACGTAGATCGAATGACACGTGGACGTATTCGAACAGACCCTCCGGAATTACAATATCAGTCATTTCGATTTAATAGGGATAGAATGCACCTGATGTAACAACTAGCTATGCCTGACGTGGTAAAATAGTGACCACGTATGAAGTAGCCAGCTATCAGAGAAGCAATTTCCGTTCAGGCATGTTGTTGTCATTTCATTCACGGTTATCAACACACTTGCGTTCCAGGCCATCCTTTTTCTTTACCAGCATGATAAGGCCGTCAAAAAGCAAGTGACTTTCGCAGCTTCCAGCCCATAAATCCTGTATCATCATCACATCAGCCGTAAGACGTCCACCACTGCACTCCGCATACTACCCCGTTATTATTATCTTTTTTTTTTTTTTACAATTGGTAAACAAACTATTTTATTGGGGTCCCCGAAACTCATCTACCTACATAGGGTCTATACGATAGCGGGGCATTAAGGATGCCCTCGACAAATTCATCGCGAAAGCTATTAAAAATAGGCAACAACTTTGGCCTATGCTCAATGAGAATATCAGTCCCAATACTACGAAAGCTAATAAAGGTTTTTAACTCCATGTAAAGATGTCAGTCTCAATATTATAAAAGCTTAAAGGGGTTTCAATACTTTCTATCCTGGTTTAGGTTTGTATAACCGACACTTTAGTTAACCAAATGAATCGTCATATTTACAATCATGAGTCCTCTTTCTAAATCTTCCGTTCAATGACGACGTTGTGTCACAAGTAATGATCTGAAAGCACGTGAAAGACTACTTTGAAGGACAACAAGGCATGATTTTGGTTGCTAATGCAATCACCACTAGAAGGGTAAGGGACTACCCTATTCGCATTCTTTCCGACAGTCGAGTTGTTTTGTTATTGACAGACTCGTTTAAATATACCCTCAAGCCTAGATTTAAAATATCTGAACTGATCATAATATCGTTCGGCACGTTAGTATTGCCCTCACTCTATATTTGTTCTGTACAATAAACGTAAGCGTTGCCTACAACAGTCAATCGTGCGTTAGTATTGAACACACTCCTGAAAGTCTATACATGAAACTTTCTTTGGAGAGAGAACACTCGGTACCACCACAGATTAGGTAATAGTACTACTTTCGTACCACTACCACTATCAAAACAAAAGGGGTACGACTCACCGGATTTTCGTAGCACCGCGTACATCACGCAATTCGTAGAAGCCGCACGCGCTGCTCGCGTGCATCTCCGCTGCTGCAAGCACAGCCCACGCTGTCATCTCATTCCAATGGTCGTTCAGACTGTGTCAGTACGCCGGAGACAAGCCTCAGGTTACAAAGGTCTACTCGACGCTCACTAGGTTTTGTAGTTGCTGTTGTCCCGGTTGCTGTTGTCCCGCTGCTACTGCAATATATTCCGTGTTCAGATCTTTCCATTGTAGCATTAGTGATGATAACAATCTGTTTGCATAGGCTGCTAAACATTCGCCTTCTTTTGGTTTGCTATTCATAATCCGCAACAGAGAAGCAGCTGGTGTTTCGAGAGATTCGAAACGAGAGAGAAAAATATCCTGGAATTGGGAACACGTGATACCAGCATAGGCAATTTGAGCAAACCATGATGCAGCCGAGCCCTTCATAGCTTTATTGAGTGTAATAATCAGTTTACTTCCCTGAAGTGGTTGTTCCGTCATGCATAAGTTAGCAGTAGAACACCAGGCACGTGGATCGCTGTTGACGTCATCAGGATTGAATTCCGGTAGAACAACTTCAGTCAATTTGGATGGTCCAGGAGTTTTCAAGGTTTCCACCAGTTGAGCCATATAGCGTGTTTGAGCCTCGAGAAGTAGGCCCAGCCGTTCATCATGAAGGCTCCTTTCCGAACACTTGGTATTTTGATTTTGAAGTTCCTCAGCCCGCAGTGATCCCACTTCTGATGTCGGAGGAGCAGCTCGCGATTCGTGGTAAACCCCAACATCACTTGAACGTCTAGGTTGTGTGGGCCTCGAAATGGGTGAATGCAGGCGAAGGAATCGATCCATTATGATGACAAGTTTGTTTTATTTCAAATAACAACACTTCAACACAAAAGCACTTCAACACAAAACTAATTAATTTAAAATAACAGTACTGTGATACAAAAGTGAGAACAAGCCGGTATCGTTGCTACCAAGTGAATGGCGCTCCGCTCGGAACGCAGCCCCTTATATAGGAACGATCCATGACCAAAACAACACGTGTTCCGAGCAGGTGTTACGAGCACGTGTTCGTTGTTTTCCTTTTTTTAGATTTTACATTAGAACTGTGTTAACTAATACTACTGTTAAATAATACTAGGGTCCTCTCCGACATATATATAATAAAATCGAGTACCCAAATATTAGGTCATAGTAATGTAATTTTCTTAAACATGCTTGGAAATTTGAGTATTATTTTGACAACCTTCTTCGAGATAAATCGAAATTGCTGTACTCGCCAAATAAATGCGAGCCGCGGCCGGCAAAAGTTGTATGAAAATCCATATTTGTCGTGTTTAGCGGTCAAATAAATAACTATGTAATGTCTGTCGTGTATTTTAAAAATGAAACTATATTTTACTCCGAAACATAGCAACCAAGGAGGTAACTTAACAAAGGTTTTATATAAACTTCGAGCTGACTTGCAAATAGAACGCTGTTTATTAAAAAAAAAGTAACACGTTGGCGCGTGAAAAATTATTGTTGTTCGTTTTTCGTCATTGATTTTGAAGAGTAATTATTGAAGTTTTAATTTCCACGCATTATTTGAGAAAAGTACTATTACAAGCCTTGGCGACAACTAGGCATTGATGGAATAGGGGATCGGACTGCTAGTCATTTGAGTTACTTTTTATGATCTGTGAAAAACGAAATTTTGTTCTAAAAATGTTTGAAATACCCACAAGTGACGTCATAGATTTTTAGCGTCATTGACGAACTTATTTTGTGAATTTGATCAATAAAAAATTGAAGACGTGATTGTAAAACAAAACAAGTAAGGTTTTTTGAAATTTCAAGAGGAAAGCAATTTAGGAAATCATATTTCAGAATTTATTGCTAATGCAGTCCGATCCCCTATTACGTTCGTCCATCAATGCCGCTTTTGCTGGCCGCTGCAGTAATGTACTATTATTAATGACTAGCTCTTGCCAGCGGCTTCGCTCGCGTGAACATAATTTCCATGACTGTGTTCGAGGACGCGCAGTGCGGAAGAAGTAGCCTAATCTGTCTACCTACCAAATTTCAACCAGATACGTTCATTAGTTTTTGCGTGTAAGAGTAACAAACATCCATACATACAAACTACCGCGTTTCTAATATTATTAGGACTGGCTTTTACCCCGGCTTCACCCGCGTGGACAACGTTTCTATGACTGTCTTTGAGGGTGCGCAGTGCGAGCGTGGAAAAAAGTAACCTATATTATGTTAATCCAGGTCCTAATCAGTCTTTCTACCAAATTTCATCCAGATACGTTCAGTAGTTTTTGCGTGAAAGAGTAACAAACATCCATCTTTACACACAAACTTTCACATTTATTTAGTAGGATTGTTTTTAATAATGACCTAGGTCGTTTTTTATAAATATTGAGGCATCAGTTGTGTAAGGTTATGTCTCGAAATAGATAGGGCTCTCTATAATTTGATTTAAAGAACATTGAGGTTGCCAATAAGTCTGCTTTGGTATGTGATGATGATGATGATTATTAACCCAACGACGTCCACAGTTGGAAATAGGTCTCCCCCAACTTAGTGGGTTTTCCGTAGTCGCCACGCTTGTCAGGCAGGTTGGAGATCGCAGCGTGGAGTTGCACAGTGCTGGCACAATATTCGGGAGAAGGACGCTGCTGTCCATCCCCAGGTTTTGGTCCTTGAAGCTGCGCATCCACCGTGTCCTTCCGGATTTGCCAGACGATGCGGAAAGAAGGACAACAAGGCACAATATTCGCGATAAGGACGCTGCTGTCCATCCCCAGGTTTTGGTCCCTGAAGCTGCGCGTCCACCGTGACCTTGCGGAAAGAAGCACAACAACAAAGACCTGCACATGATGAACAAAATTGATGTGGGAGCTTTTGACTGGGGTTTTTTCTCGTCATACTGAACAATTTTTCGCTAGAGATCCATAATCAATTCACAAATAAAGATACAATTCTTCATACAAATCAATCAGCTGAGTGACGAATGTAAAGAATTTTCATATGGAGCATCCATTTCTTTTTTGATAATTGACTATGGGGGTAAGTTTTTCGGTATGGTAAGTCCTTCCTTATCAGCTTATATACGTCCCCACCGAGGGGCTCGAGTCTACCCTGAACTAGGGCGATCTGGCCTTAGTCGAATACGCGGACCCAGTGCGGGTTGGTCGACTTCACACACACCCTTCGAGTTTCTTCGCAGGCGTGTGCAGGTTTCCTCACGATGTTTTCCTTCACCGTAAGAGCGTAGGATAAACGTACATCATCATCATCATCATCATATCAGCCACAAATCGTCCACTGCTGGACAAAGGCCTCCCCCAAGGATTTCCACGACGACCGGTCCTGCGCTGCCCGCATCCATCGGCTTCCCGCGACCTTCACCAGGTCATCGGTCCACCGCGTGGGAGGCCTGCCTACTCATTTAGCTCGTAGAACAGATGGCCGATGGGGCAGTAAAGTTCTCGAGTGGCGACCGCGCACCGGAAACGTACATATGATATCGAAATTCGAAAACACATTGGTACGTGGCAGGATTCGAACCACGGCCTCCCGGACAAGAGGTAGCGGCTGTAACCGTTACGCCACCGACGCTCTTGAGTATGATGAGTACAGGCGCTAATTAACGAGTCCTACATCAATTTTGTAACACTTTGTACAACCATACAGCGTTGTCGGTGTCTCTTTGTGTATGAATGCCGTCTCGGTGGACACTAACAAAAACTTTCAATCGCCTCTCAGAATTGTCGTTGTATGAAGGCCAAAATTAATAAAATTTTGCCAAAATATAACATTAACTAAGTCTCCTCTAAATGGTTTGATTTTTCTGATTTTTGCATTTTTTATTTCTTGTTGTATGGCAGCTATTCTTAACTGAACTTCTTAACTGTACTGACAACCCAGCCAAAAAATATTTAGAATCCTTCGAATTTTTTTTGTCATAAGACTTGATCCTAAAATTTGATTTTAATTGGACCATTCTAAACCAATGCATGTGGTTTAGGACAGCAAACATTTTTTTTAATACTAGTGGTATGAAACTGATATTATGGGTAAAATTAATAAAAAAATGTTGATTATTACTCTTTAATTCTACTTTTTGTTATTGTATCATTATAAATTAATTAATTATTTCTAAATTTTTTAACTTTATATAATTTTGTATAGTAAATTTAAAAAGTTTTACTGACGTATTGCCTTGTATAAAATATATAATATGGGAACCTTGTATAAGGTATATGCCTGAAATAAAATACAATTCATTTATTTACATATTTGTACGTTATTGTTTACTGTCCTTCTAGCGCTCGGTCGCTCGAAAGTAAAGAACTGAGAAGGTGTTTGTGCAGTAACGGTGGGGGTCGTGGCAAAGGGTACGCAGGATCGAATTTTAGAATCTTTTTATAAGTAAATGTGTTGGTCCTACTCGGTGGACTGATGACCCGGTGAGGGTTACAAGAAGCCACTGCATGCGGCAGCGCAGGACCGGTCGTTGTGGTAATCCTTGTTGAGGCCTTTGTTAAGCAGTGGATGTCTTTAAGCTAATATGATGATGCGTTTCGAGCGATTCGATGGTGAGTTTCTTTACGGACCGCTTCTTCTCATAGACATAGACGTTTTATTTCATAATTATACAAGTTATTATACAAGTTAAACATTACTAAAGATTATAAAAAAATCCATAAAATTATACCACATTGTAATTTCATTCTAAAATTCATCATCATCACCATCTTCATATCCCCCAAGGATTTCCACGACGACCGGTCCTGCGCTGCCCGCATCCATTGGCTTCCCGCGATCTTCACCAGGTCGTCGGTCCACCACGTGGGAAACCTGCCTACGCTACGTTTTCTGGTGCATGGTCGCCACTCGAGAAATTTACTGCCCCAACGGTTATCTGTTCTACGAGAAATGTGCCCCGCCCACTGCCACTTAAGTTTAGCAATTCTGAGAGCTATGTCGGTTACTTTGTTTCTCCTACGGATTTCCTCGTTTCTGGTTCGATAACGCAGAGAAACTCCGCGCATAGCAAGCTCCATTGCCCTTTGGGTGACCTTGAGCCTTCCCCCAGATCTCAGTAGTCTTACCGAGTAGTCTTACCTCCCCAAATGAAACGAATAAAAATAAAATAAAATAAAGTAGTACTATTGGGAGTTTTCTAGGCCCATAGTAAGCGATCATGTCTCAGTTCCGTATGTCATCACTGGCAACACACACTGGTCGAAGACGTTTCCTTATGTTGATGTTTTTGACGTCAGTATAGTCAGACTGCGGAATCGACAGTATTGCACTTCCAGTGAGGAATCTTCCAGAGTGGATCTTCAAACAACGAAATCAGGTGGATGGAATTCATGCAAGTTTCATCTTTCGAAAGCATGGTCAAAAAAGCTTCGTATGTGAGCTTTTGATCTCCCAGGACTCGACGTAAATGATGTTTCATAGACCGCTGCTTCTCATATTCCACCGGCGCTAAGCCATGCTGGACAATTAAAATGCCATTCCACGTTTAGTTTGTTTATTACATCAAAGAAATCCGGCGACATTAGCTGTTTGAAGTCGTTGAACTCGTCGCGCAGAGCTTTTGCTGCGCCAACAAAATTGGCTCCGCAGTCACAGTACATAAGTTTAGGTACTTCTCGTCTCGCACACATTATTTGAAAGGCAGCTATAAATGTTTCTGAGCTTAAATCAGATACCAGTTCAATGTGAAAAGCTTTGGTACATAAGCAGATAAAAATTGCTATGTATCCTTTGGATGTCCTTGCGCCTCGTTCTTTGTTTAGTTTCACGTCTACGTGCCCAGTAAAATCTACACCTGTGTATGTAGACGGGCGCGAGGGCGTAATTCTCTGTTTAAATAAATCACCCACTATTTGATAGGTATCCTTGCATTAAAACGATGACAGCGCACGCAGTGACGTAATCTCGCCTTGACAGCTCAGTTTCCATCTAAGTGTAGCGATACACCTGCCGAAAATACGGCGCCGAAAGTTCAGCGGCTGCAGTTTCAGCCGTAATATTTCGTTGCTATGACAAAACAAACGCTCAGAACGCGGCGTCTTGTTCAGCGCGCTACGCGACGGAAAATTACATGGCGTCGTCGTCAGTCGGCATCGGCACTGCCGGTGTGCGGTTGTGATATATTGAATTGCCCAGAAAAATGGATTTTATTACAATATTGGCTAAGAGGGCTTCCGCAGAAGCACAGCACACGCCGAACGTTCAGCTACGCACGCCGAACTTTCGGTTGCGTAACGCGTCGCGTAATGTGTCGCTTGCTATGCAAAGTACATTGAATGCGTTTTGGCTGAAATAATCGCCCGAAGGAAGGTTAGGTGCTACGCCGAACGCGACGTAATTTCGTCTGATGTGTCATAGGAGACTTTAAAAAACACTGAGCGTATTCAGCCGAACGTTCCGCGCCGTACTTTCGGCAAGTGTGTCGCTACACTAATATCCAGTAAAACTGCCGCATGTAGGCTAAAGTTAGTCTTAGTGTACCGACACACCTGCCGAAAGTACGGCGCCGAAAGTTCAGCGGCTGCAGTTTCAGTCGTAATATTCCGTTGCTATGACAAACCAAAAGCTCAGAACGCGGCGTCTTGTTCAGCGCGCTACGCGACGGAAAATAACGGTTCGTACTTTCGGCAGGTGTGTCGCTACACTAGACCTCCGTGAAGGACTTTCAAATGGGCATCATCGATGATAAGTTGCGTTAACTTTCCTTTATTCGACAAGATAATGGGGTTTTTCATGTCAACTCGTAGGTTTGAGATTACCGCTGCCTCAGACAATAAATTTGTAATATTGCTATACAGCCTATCTATTAGACTGTTGTAGTCCAGATTTTTGGCATTCAATTGGAAAGTCAATTTTACTTAAACGGGCGTGACACAACTGATAGTATTTGGTTGTCTGTTGTTTATCTCGCTCTCCCCATAAAAGAGGCATTGGCAGTGGTAGGTAATTTGGTCTTTAATGCGTTTTGTAAATTTTTCATTGGTGGAAACTTTTGAATGGCATTGGTTTTATCAATTTAAGTTTGTTTAAAGTTTTATTTGACTGTAGGTTTTCCTAAAACAAATAAAATAAAAAAAAACGCGTAGTCGAAATTTTGTGATTAAAGTAGGTTGTTCTTAACGTTTAAGGTTATAACTTAAGGTTGTCAATTGTTTATGTTCGTGATTGTCAGGCTAAGGTTTTTTTATACGCGTATCCGCACACCCGTGCACCCCATACACCCTCGCTATCCACGGGGCAGAAACCGCAGGATTTATATTTTTGTATGGAGAGTCTTAAGCTTTTTTTGCTACGATTATATTATAGAATCGTTGGTGAAAGTTGCTCAGTATCATAAGTAGTCTTATTACCATTAGACACTTTTCAGCAGATGACAAGATAAAAGTTTAAAAACCTAACCATTCCGGGAATGCCGAAAGAAGTGAAAACGTTTATTAATTTATAAATTGTAAAAAGTTTTATAAGTTTTGACCATCCGAGTGTTCCTGGTTACGGTAACGGTAACAGGTAACGAATAACGGTAACAGTTTCGCGATTTCAATGTTTTTTTCCCATAACTTTTTACAGTTTTATAAGTTTTGACCTTTTGAGTGTTGCTGATTACGGTAACGGTAACAGTTTCGCGAGTTCAATGGTTTTTTCCCATCTCAAAAATTTCCAATGCGCCTAAAGAAGTTTTTACTTTAACAAATAAAAAAAATGCGAGTTAGAGCACAAGAGTGACTTTCAGAGAGACGTTACTTCCTGCAGCTTCCAGTTAAAAAAAAAGAAACCGCCAACATCACCTGACAAGTCCGCATGATGAATTACCAAAGTCATCAAGATCAGATACGTAAGACTTCTGACTACGGCCGATAGTCTGGAAGTCTTTCACGTAAAATAGAAAAGAAAAAAAATATTGGTTCCAGTACCAACCCTTTATAACGTATACCACAGATAAGAAATCAATTCGCTGGCGCTCATACTAGTAACAGGCAAAAACATAGGATTTCTCTCCTTTTGCTTCGTTCTGATGCCGACGTGCGCGAGACTGGAAATGAGTTTTTCACAGATCCCTCGGGAACTATATCGGGCTATGCTAATTAGTAGGTAGTCTATGTCGTTTCCCATCCCCTCAACCAACTCTGTGCAAAAATCACGACAATCTGTTGCTCCGTTGCGATCTTAAAAGAAATAAACCAAAAAAGAAGAAAGAATAAAGGTTTTCTGGAAGAGATTGCTTTTAGCAATAAGACCGCCTACTGTACACTTCATTATAATAACTATATGTATTAGCTTTACGAAATTGTTTTGGTGTACTATAAGTGTAAATAAATAAATAAATAAATAAATAAAGAGTATTTTTTCTAGTTCCCTTAAAAACTATTCCGGACTATGCTATTTTCACAGGATAAAAAGTAGGTAGCTTATTTCCTTCCTAATCACACCTGCATACTAAATTTCGTCAAGCTTAGTTGAGGTTTTGAAGCATTAAGAGGTAACAAACAAACAAACACATTTTCACATAGTAAGTATGTCCGTGTCGCACCCATTAATATGAAGGTTTGAGATTCTACACTCGAAGTTGTTGAAGAATATGTATACCTGGGACAAACAGTCAAGTTAGGTTCAATTAGAAAACGAGATCAATCAAAGAACCCAAGTCGGCTGGGCAGCGCAGCGTTCGGGAAACTTCGCAATATCTTCACGTCTCAAATACCGCAGTGTCTCAAGAAAAAGGTATTTGACCAGTGTATTCCAGTGATGACATACAGAACTGAGAAATAATTGCTTGCTATGGGCCTCATAAGAAGGCTCAAGGTCACCCAAAGGGCGATAGAGCGAGCTATGCTCGAGTTTCTCTACGCGATCGAATCAGAAATGAGGAGATTCGTAGGAGAACCAAAATAACTGACATAACTAACAGAATCAGGGTTTTATAATGTTTATTAGATCATTTACTATTCCACCGATAAAATAATAAGCTCAAAAGAAGCAAGAGCGTTTTCTATATTCGTTGGCGCTTTTGATTTTACTCATGATTAGCACTTGAAGCGGTTGCTCCTTTTAGTTTATTCCCCCCCATGGTAGGGCCAGCTCCTTCTGAGGTATCGTCATTTCCTGTGCCGTCTCCGCCGGCTAGCTCCAGCAGGCGCTTGAAGGTAAGCGGCCGGATCTCTTGCACGTCCAGTACCAGGTTGTAGTCGCATCCTAGTGTTTGCTGAATCTCGGCGCTAATCAGCGAGTCCATACCGAGATCCGCCAGGCTCGTCGTCTGTGACACCTTGCTTGGATCCTTGATGCCTGCGGGCGCCAGAAACAAAGGTATAAATTTCCATCATAGAAAATAAATTGACAACTACGCTGTGCACACTTTCTAGCGTGTATCACAGTTTATCATACAGAAATCAACATTAAAATAACTGGGCTAGTGCGAGTTGAACACGCGTAGAGAGGGTCGCATACGTTGATTGAGAAATTTTCTACGTTACTTTAAATGCCATGGACTTCTCATAGGTTTTCTGTAATTTGTAGGTAAGGAACTATTATCTTTATTTTTTTTTCGAATTTTTTGGTTTTGGTTATAAAGGGGGAACGGTAAATTTTTGCCTATTTTGAGAAATTTCTTGTTACTTTAAATAAACTTTTACCTTGTTTTCCTGTAATATTCAAAATTTTAAGCCCAGAAGTATCGGTGATAAGGTGGGGAATAGTAATTTTTTGCCTATTTTGAGAAATTTCTTGTTACTTTAAATAAACTTTTACCTTGTTTTCCTGTAATATTCATAATTTTAAGCCCAGAAGTATCGGTGATAAGGTGGGGAATAGTAAATTTTTGCCTATTTTGAGAAATTTCTTGTTACTTTAAATAAACTTTTACCTTGTTTTCCTGTAATATTCAAAATTTTAAGCCCAGAAGTATCGGTAATAAGGTGGGGAATAGTAAATTTTCGCCTATTTTGAGAAATATTCTTTGATTCTTTAAATACCATAGACTTCATATAGGTTTTCATGTAATCTATAGGTAAATAACTATTATCTGTATTTTTTTATATTTAAGGCCCAGTAGACTAGCTAATTCGTTAGCTTACAGTATTTTAAATCGTACCAACTGCATTCTGTCGGTATTAACTTGCATAACGACGGAGCAGCCCGCCGCTGGTGACGGTACCGCAGGTATAGCACAGGCTATAAACGTACTCGACTTTGTTATCGTTGCACGGGATAAGAAGTCAGCACTGTTATTTGCACTGCGAATGTATTCTATAGTATAATTACAGGCGCATAAGAATATACTATAGCGTTGTAACCTGTTTACTGTTAGGTAATTCTGGAATTCCTCGATGCGGTCCAAAAATATAAATAAGGGGTTTGTAGTCCGTTCGTAAAACAAAAAGAGTTGATCGCGCGTATAGGTATTGGTGAAACCGTGTTACACCAAAAAATATTGCAGTAGCTATTTATTGAATCTGCGAGTTTTTTTCGGAAGCGCTAAATTAGTAGCCAGTCGATAGGTAGGTACGCTCTGCGCGTGCGCTTAACAGTATGGCTCGACGTTTCACTCCTGCTTTGTCCGGTGATTCATCCACATCATTAGCGATAAACCATTGATTTATACGGTTTTCATACGTTTCCCATTCTTGATTTTCATGATTTAAACCCGAAATTATTCTAAAAGCCGTTGCGTAAGCAGACATTTTATTTGACGATTCCGACTGTGGGTAGCTCGTCGCCGCTGTTAGATCCAGGACGGCAGTCAAATGAAACGAACGGAGTCCATTAGCACACTGGTTTAATCTGTCTATAGGACAACAATTATAGATGTACGCACACCACTACATCACACATCTTCTTCTTCGTCGTTCCCTCACTGCTGAGGATCGTGACCACATAGTGTCCTCCACTTGACACGATTTTGGGCCAGGTGCCCAACATCACACATACGAATAAAAATATAACAATGAGTGACGAAAATGGCCGTAAAATAGCCATATAATGCAGATATTTGTTACCACATATGATGTTATGCACTAGAAAAGTACATTTAAAAATCGAACTTATTTACACACACAATATTAGATATAGTTAAGTAGTTCGCTTCCGTTGCACCGAATGCTAAGAGATGCCAATTGGCATCATTTCATTTGCTTCACTTTTAGGACGCATGTAACCTAGATAGATTCCCTAGATACCTCCCCTTTTAAATAGCATAATTCTGATATATTGTTATTGTTTTGACTTAGAAGCTAGAATTGTTTACAGCTTCAAGGGACTATAGACTATAGTATTAATTTATATTAATTTCAACTTGATACTTTCACGCGTTCCTTAGAAAAAGGGTCTTGACAGACAGATAGACGGACAACGTAGTGATCGTATAAGGGTTCCTTTTTTGTGTGGTACGAAACCCTAAAAAGGTTACCGTTTGTTATAATTTTTTTATAGAGTCACCATGGTGAACATGAAAACCCAAAGGCCTCAACCCGCCGTATCATTACCAGGTGTGACATAAAAATGGGTCTCGATAAAAAATACGAGAGTAGAGAAATACGAACCTAGAATATTGGCGACGCAGTGCACTATGTTCTTGTTAGTAGGCGTGGAGCGGCGGCGTTTGTCAGCCAACACAAAAGAGCCTACGACGGCGTGCGGGCTCGCCAGAAGTTCTCCCAGCGTGTCCAGACAGGAGGCCATGTTCTGTGGCACCGTGCCGCCAATTTCCACCTCGGGGCCGTCCTTCGTCATTGCCATCGCCAGACCCACCTGACCTGAATAAACGAAACTCTATTACCTTATCGCTTCGATGAAACAAAATGAAGTTTAATTGCGGACGTCATGTGTCAATGTACTTATAACCCGTACAGATAAAGAAACAATCTGTAAATGGCGGCCGGCGGTCATACTATCTCGCTCACACATATATCTATACTCACACATCACGGAGTAATGAACAACAATAAAAAAATAATCGGTTTTCAGAATTATAATTTCATTCCATTCAATTTAATAGTTATTTAATTTACGTTGGGGAAACCTACCTTTGTTTGTGTTGATTTGTGTACCTAATCTGTATCTGCCTATTTATAATGATTCTTATAAAAAGCTGTTGGTTTTCTGAAATAAATGAATATAAATAAATACATTGTTTACACTTCACTGTCTATTTAGCTGACGCTAGCGGAAGTAGCCGCCGCTATTGACAGATTGTTTCTTTATCTGCACGATTTATACCAATGGGGCCAAACTGTATGGCGAGGCCGGGCAGTCCGTCGGTCCTGCGTTGCTCCATTATGCGCTCCATGGCGGAGTTGGCGAGCCCGTAGTTGCTTTGGCCCAGGTTGCCACGCCCGGATGCCATAGAAGAGATCACCACAAAGTACTCAAGCTCTGGCGCCAACTTCCGACTTGCTAGATCCAAGGCTCTAGTAACTGAAATTAATATTTCAATGAAATTTTCCTACTAAATAAAAGAAAAATAAAATAAAATCCAAGTAAGGTACATACTCGTACATTTGCACATCAAATTTTCCAAAGAATCGACTTACTATCTATCTTGGGTTTAGCAACGGCGCGAAAGTCAACCGTGGTCTGGTTCTCGAGGAAGCGGTCCCGCAGCTCACCGGCGAGATTGAAAAGGCCGGCAACGGGCGCCAGCTCGTGCGCCCCTTGCAGCAGGCGGCACGCACCATCCAGTGTGCTCGCGTCAACTGCGCTCAACAGCACGTGCACTCCTGCTTGCTGCCAACGACGCACGCAGTGTGCCTGATAGCCGTTATGCACGCCACTGCGCGAAACTAGCACCAGGCACCTTGCGCCGCGCGCTACGAGCCACGAGCCCAGCTCCAGCCCGACGCTGCCCAGCCCACCCACCAGCACGTAGCTCTTATGCGCGCGCATGTAGGTGCGCGGCACTGCGCATACCGGTACAGCGGTGTCACTGCCCTCCTCGCGCATGCGCAGCACTACCTTACCGACGTAATCACCGGCAGCCATGTACCTGTGAGCAAAGCAGCTCTGTATTCACTTGTTATGTCTGCAAGCAGGCGCACGGCGCAGCGGCACTCACCTGAAGGCCTCTTTTAGCTGCTGAGCGGAGAACACGGTGGTGGCTAGCGGGCGCACAGCGCCGCTGGCGATGCCATCGCTGACGCAGTGCACTACGGCGGCCCTATCGGCGTCGTCGTCGGCGTTGTTGAATAGCGCGTGCAGCTGGATGCCGTGGAAGGTGTTGTTCATGCTGAACGGCACGTTTTCAGAGAGGACGAGCTTGCCGAGCTCCAAAAAGCGGCCACCCTCCGCAAGGCAGCGTATGGAGGCAAGCAGCTGCCCCTGCTCGAGCGAGTTTAACACGAGGTCGACGCCGCGCCCACGCGTACGCTGCATCACCAGCTGTTCGAAGGAGGTATCGCGCGAGTTGCCAATGTGCTCGGGGCGCAGCGCGGGGTAGCGCGCAAGTAAAAAGGTGCGCTTAGCAGGCGAGCTCACGGTGGTGAAGACAATGCAGCCGGCGTGCAGTGCAATCGTAATGGCCGCCTGCCCCACACCACCCGCACCCCTGTGCACTAGCACCGACTCTCCGCGCCGCATGCGACCGCGCACCGCTAGCGCGTAGTATGCAGTCGAATACGCAACCGGCACGGTGGCAGCCTGCTCGAGCGACCATGCATCCGGCACGCGCCACAGGAATTTCTCATCGCACAGCACGCTGGTGGCCAGCCCGCCTGCTGCTACCATACCCATGACGCGCTTGCCGCGACTTGAGCGGCCGCTGAACTCCAGCCCAAGAATGCTATCCTGACAGCTGGTCAGGATAGCATTCTTTGGCCGGAGTTCAGTGGTCAGCTTGCTCGGCAGCGCGTCGAGTGACAGCTTGCCGGTGGCCAGCATAACGTCGCGGAAGTTGAGCGGCGCGTAGTAAACTCGGCACAGCTCGGTTCCCGCCGGCAAGGGTAGCTCCGCCACGTACTTGAGCTCGCTCTCGACCCAGCGCAGCGAAGACAGGTCGCCGCGTGTTACGGTGTTTACGTACGCGTGCTCCACCTGCGTGCGAGAGAGAGACCATAAGTTCATTGTTTTCTCCGACGATGCAAAAATTACAGATTAAATTAAAGTTATGTTTAATCTTAAACATTGCCACGTCGTATACAATTTATTACCATAGACTATACATAGGTACGTCGTTTACTACAATCTATATAATAAAAATAATAAAATAAAACTGTAACGGGGCCGTGTCTGTACATGGAATATTTTTGGAAGATATTAACTGTGGTGAACATTAATAACGATACAGAGGCCAAAACAACAACTTTCTGTCTGTCTGTTTGTCTGTCTGTATGTTCGCGCATCACGCAAAAACTACCCGGAAAATTCAAGAGTTCCCACGGAAAAATCTAAAGTATTCATTTATAGAATGGCCCACCACGTAAATGTTGCTTGACCTATTACAATATATTTTACACGTTGATAACCTATATCGCGAACTAAAACTGGGACATTGTAAATCCCAAAAAAATCAAGGGTACCTGCAGGAAAGAAAAAAAAAAGTATCTTTAGAATGGCTCAACGTCACAATATGAAACCTTTACATTGGGATGGGGTGTTTTCACAATCATCGCATAGTTGGGTGTTCTTTATCCCGGAAAACTAAAGAGGTCCCGTGGGAAAGTAGGTCTATCGATACTTACAAAAACAAATTTTGTGTATATTCACTTAACGACATGCAAGTATTTAGGCTTTTATATGCGAAAACATTTAAGTGGTTTATAGTTATTTTAAATAGTCGTCACTAACTGTTATGTAATAACCGTTTGTTTTCCAAATATAATAAAATAAAATAAATAACAATAAAGTACTTTTTCCCCATATTAGCTACACATACCACACATTATAATCATAGCAGCAGAATGTCAATAGATGGCGCTGCAGGGATAATAAAACGCGCTTAAGTTGTATAAAAATATTAAAATATTATTTCGTACTTTTGAGTGAATTGAAGATGCAAGGGAGTCATATTCGGAGTAGGAACAAAGGAAAATAACTGCAAGGGACTCTTAAACATCACATGTACATCAAACAACAGCGATTACACATTCGAAGCAGACGTGTATATCATGAGAAATTTGATCAACAATCTACCTAACCACACTTTCAAGAAGCCGAAATGGCCTTATTTGGAAAGCATTGAACTAGCAGATCCTGAATTTAACATCAGTCGCCCGGTAGATCTATTGCTCGGAGCCGACGTTTACTCAAATATCATGCTAGATGGAATTATCAAAACTGAGAAAACTCAACCTATCGCACAGCAGACGCGTTTAGGCTGGATTCTCTGTGGCAGAGTTCAGACATTGCAATGTAATGTCGTCATCAATAATATCGAAAACATACATCGATTTTGGAATATTGAAGATATCACTGTAGAAAACCCAAACTGGTCAGAAGAAGATCTACAATGCATCAAATATTATCAGGAAACTACCAAACGGAGCGAAGACGGAAGATACGTGGTAAACTTACCCATGACAGAAAATTTTGAGGAAAAACTTGGAAAATCAAAATCCACAGCTCTGGCGCAGTTCAGACAGCGGGAGAAAAAATTCTTGAGACAAGAAAAAATTGCACAAAAATACAAAGAATTTATCAACGAGTACAAGGAACTAAACCACATGGTTGAATGTACCAGTAACACGACACCCAGCTGCTACTTACCTCACCACTGCGTGCTACGACCGGACTCCACTACTACGGCGCTACGCGTAGTCTTTAACGCGTCATCAAAGACATCAACGGGTTACACATTGAATGACTTAATGAAATGTGGGCCTAACTTACAGCAAGATTTAATGTCCTTGATACTCAAATGGAGACAATATAGATTTGCATTCATTGCGGACATAGAAAAAATGTTCCGTCAAATATGGGTAAATCCAGAACATCAAAAGTTAAAAAAATAATTTGGAGAGATTCTCCTGATCAACTCCTGCGTGAATATCAGCTTACTACGATCACATTTGGAGTAAAGGCAGCGCCCTTCCTGGCCATGATGACCTTGAAACAACTATCAATTGATGAAGGTCATAACTACCCTGATAGTCCAGCATCCCAGGTTCTACAAGAAGACATGTACATGGACGACCTTCAAGGTGGAACCCACTCCATGGAGCAAGCAAAAAAGCTCCAAAAAGATTTAATCAACCTGTTGAAATCTGGAGGATTCAATTTAAGAAAATGGCGTTCCAACTCTAAGACTTTAGAAAATATCAGTGAAGTACCCGTCCCTAAAAATCAAATAAAAAATGAAGCCTTTGAATACAAACAACCAGAATCAACAAAAACACTCGGCTTGAGATGGCTGCCTGAGAGCGATGAGTTCACCTTCAAACTGCCATTCGACACCACAACAGCAACTAAGTGGACAAAGAGGACATTATTGTCAGAAATCTCCAAAATATATGACCCTCTCGGATGGCTATCACCTGTAACAACAAAATTGAAGCTTCTATTCAAAAGGGTCTGGTTAGCAAATCTACAGTGGGATGATCAATTACCAGATGAAATCAGCAAAGAATGGCTCAAGATAAAGATTGACCTTCAATCCATCAATGAGATTAAAATACCAAGATGGTACCAGTGCCATGAAAATGACAGCATCGAACTACACGGCTTCTGTGATGCCTCTACTAAGGCGTGCGCGGGCGTCGTGTACAGCAAAACCTACGACAAAAATCAAACACCCTGTATCACACTTGTGGCGGCGAAAGCAAGGCTTGCCCCTGAAAATAAAAATCTCACTTTACCACGCCTGGAGCTGAGTGGAGCATAACTATTATCAGATCTGATGAGAAAAGTCTATCAAGCCCTATCAAAACATAACATAACCATGTACGGTTGGACTGACTCTACCGCAGTACTGGGTTGGATACATGGTGATGCAATCAAATGGAAACCATTCGTAGCCAACAGGGTCGCGCATATACAGGAAATAATGCCCCTTAGATATTGGCGTTACGTAAAATCAGAAGAAAATCCATCAGACTGTGCCAGCCGAGGAATATTAGCACATCAACTGCAGCAGCATCCTTTATGGTGGCACGGTCCCGATTTCCTCATATCTAAATATCAAGAACAAAAGAAGCAACCTGTATATAGCACAAACGAGGAATTAAAAAATACGAAGCAAACCAATGTAGCGATGCAACAATGTGACGACAATAGCAGTATCATACTACAAGTTATTTGCAAGCAAAGCAGTTTCACCCGCGCGGTACGTGTATTGGCGTGGATTTTGCGCATAACTACACGTGGAAGCAATTTAACATCATATTTAACTATCAAAGAAATGAGAAAATCAAAGAATATGATTATCAAAACTATACAAAGAGAAGAATTTTCGAAAGAAATACAAAATCTAAAAAATGGAGAAGAACTTAGCTCAAAAAGCAAAATTTTGAGTCTTACGCCATTTTTGGACACAACCGGCCTATTAAGAATCAGAGGGAGGATACAACATGCAAATATTGACGAAAACATGAAGCACCCTCTTATCATACCACATAACAGTCACTTGACTTCTCTTATCATAGAGCACGCTCACAAAATGACGTTCCATGGAGGAGCGCGCATAACACTATCATACATAAGAAAACAATATTGGATAATTGGAGGCACTCGTGCGGTGAAAAGCCATATCCGTCGTTGTGTAACATGCCGGAAGTGGAACCCTATTATGCAAAATCAACTTATGGGAGACCTCCCTGAAGCAAGGGTAAATCAAACTCGCCCATTTTACCATACCGGCGTGGATTACACAGGTTACGTGGATATCAAGATGAACAAAGGACGTGGAGCAAAAACAACAAAAGGATACATCGCGGTATTCATATGTATGGTGACAAAAGCAGTCCACCTTGAGCTGGTCTCAGACCTAAGCACTTCAGCATTCCTAGCAGCCCTCAGAAGGATGTCATCCCGCCGCGGAAAGCCACATCACATGTACAGTGATTGTGGTACTAATTTTGTCGGCGCTAACAGAGTCCTACAGGAAGCTTGTTTCGACTTAAAACAAATACAAACAGATAATTTCTTCTCGGAACTGGAAGAAATGGAGATCAAATGGCACTTCAACTGCCCCTCATGGCCAAGCGCAGGCAGATTGTGGGAAGCCGCGGTCAAGAGCCTAAAGTATCATTTAAGACGTGTCGTTGGAGATCAGAAGCATACCTTTGAGGAATACTCAACCCTGGTTTCTCAACTGGAATCGTCCCTCAACAGCAGACCATTGAATGTCTTAACGGAAGACCCTGATGACCTTGACTATCTCACGCCTTCACACTTCCTCGCCAGCGGTCCTATACTATCAATCGTTGAAACGGAAAGGGATGAACGAACGAGATGGCACATGACACAAAAAATATATCAAGATATCTGGAAGAGATGGAAGACTGAGTATCTAGCTCAGTTATCAGCAAGAAGCAAATGGCAAAGGTCACAGCCCAACATTAAGGTTCACGATGTCGTACTGATACACGACGCCAACGTACCACATGGAAGGTGGGCCCTGGGAAGAGTTATTGAGCTTCATCCTGGGAAAGACGGATTAGTCCGTGTAGTATCATTAAAAACAAAAAACGGCACTATCAAAAGGCCATTAGTAAAATTATCAGTGTTGCCAACAAAATCAGCAGAAAATATGACAAAATCACAAAATGACACAGCCGAGCCCCAGAAAACAAGGCCTATCAGATCATGCCGGCAGAAAAAAGGAATCTTAGCCTCGATGGTCATCTCATTCCTACTCTTCATGACCTTGGCTACGTCATCATTGGCAGCATTCAACACAACAAAAATCTCGAAAGCCATGTATTTCGACAGAATAGCAAACATGCAACTTATCAGAGACGAGTGGAAATTAATCATCTATTACGATATGAATCCATACTGGGCTGGACTCACAGCATTCGTGAAATATTCAAAATATTTGGAAAACATCTGTTCAAAAACGCAGAGAAAAACTCATTGCGACATGGTTCTATCACAGTTAAATCACGCCCACTCCGAGCTAGACTACAATAATCGCCTACTGCTCGGTCAGCAAAATCAAGCGCGTGCACGGAAGCGCCGCGGCCTAATCAATGGAGTTGGCAATATTGCTAACAGCCTCTTCGGGATCTTGGATGACAACTTTGCAAATCAATATCAAAAGGACATTGATATTATCAGGAAAAATCAAAAACATTTAGCAAACTTATGGAAAAACCAGACCTCAGTGGCTGAAGCCCAGTACAATTTGCTGAAGAGAACCGAAGAAGCCATCAATAAACAGCATAAAATCGTTAATGAACATCTCAATAATTTGGATAAGGCAAACAACGGCTTGACTCTCGAAGTACTGGACATGGAACTTCTAAACGAGTTTGCCATTTCAAGTATTATCACTAATAACATGCTTCTAAACTTGAAAACTATACAAGAAACTCTTTTGGACACAATAACAGATATTCATCATGGAAAATTCAATTATCATCTTCTATACCCTCAGCAGTTACAAGACGAGCTCAACATCATATCCGGACAGCTCTCACGAGATTTATCTCTACCAAAACAGAATATTCAAACAGGTTTATCTCAAATCTATCATCTCTTGGCCATAAAGGCAAAACTAACAAAGGAATACCTAATCTTTGAAATCAAAATTCCACTTATAAGCAGAGAGACTTTTGACCTGTACAGAATATTTTCTGTTCCAAGCAAACACGAAGAAAGCATGGTCACCCTAACGCCTATTACAAGTCACGCAGCAATAAACTTACGCAAGGACACCTTCGTATCAATGACTGATAACGATGTGCAGCAGTGTCTCCAGCGGGACTCACAGACCTACTACTGTCATTCGCAGCGTCCCGTTTATCAGCTGAACGCAGATGAAAATCTATGCATCAAGGAAACGAAATCAAATAAATGTCTAATGACTATTCATACATGCAAAAATGAGTGGATAGAACTCAGTCAAACAAATACATACCTATATTTTTGTTGCGACGAGTGCCGACTCCGTATCATATGTGAAGATCAGGTTACCGTCGCGCGGCTTATCAGCGCCGGGTTAATAACACTGAGCCCGGATTGTATTATCAAAGGAGAAGAATTCTCAGTGTTCTCTCATAAATATCAGAAAAGTGAAATGAAGACTCAAGCAAATGTGCACATACCGCAGATAGCTCCGATAAATCACATCTTAAACTTTACGATACCACTGACTGAGATAAACACCAGTATCATCGATAATCACCAATCATTTGAGAAAATAAGCCGCCAAATAGAACAAATGAAATCCGAGACGCCCCTGTCAGATGAAATATCTTATCACGACGTCCACCACTACACGGCCATCTATTTCATTTTGGTGGGAATTTTAGCAGCGGCAGCGTTATACGCTTTGCGGCGGGCGAGGAGCACGCGGCGGCAGGCCAGCGTGACGCTACTTGCGTCGCTCCCTACGACTCACGACGCCCCCACGACCACCGCCGCCAACGAGAAGGTCAGCGGTGGAGCAAAAAGCACCAGCGGTGATCAGATCAACGGACAATTAAATGAACTACATGTACTAACCGTGAATCATAAGTCTACGTCACCTATCCCTCACGAAAAAATGTTTGTGACTAGTGAATTTTAAACTTAGTTTTCTATAAGCATAACAATGTTATTTAAGTTCCATTATCTATAATCATATCAATGTTATTTAAGTTTTATTATCTATAAGCATATCAATGTTATTTAAGTTACTTTATCATCATCTAAATCTCCTCTTCTCTCGCCCGGCAGCATGTACGGTCTGCGACCGCACATCGCGCCGTCAGCAGTTTACGCTAACTTCATTTATTAAGTGTAATATCAATTAGTATACGTTCGGTCGCCGTACCGCGCCCGCGTACCTACTGAAACGCAAACTATCGTTTCGAGCCGATCTCATTTCGTGCGTTTCATAATTAAATTCTCTTTTGATTTTGTTCCTCTATGGAAATTTAATTTGAAAATATTGGTGACTTTTTTGACAAATCGTTAGAAACCCCAGGATCACAACTCGTCAACTTCGCAAGGGGAGTGGAAGAACCCTACGGACATATATAGATCTAGTTCGCAGCAGTACCAAAAATACACGCAAAGCGGTTTCATTACACAAATTACTTACCACTGAATAAAATAGTGGGCCTCAACGAAACGTTAATATAAAACCAAAAATTTAAATACTCATCACTGTCAAAGAGATCACGGTCAACCTTTTCTTTTCCTCTTGTCAAAAAAGTCACCAATATTTTCAAATTAAATTTCCATAGAGGAACAAAATCAAAAGAGAATTTAATTATGAAACGCACGAAATGAGATCGGCTCGAAACGATAGTTTGCGTTTCAAAATACCCACAAACTCACAAAAAAAAGGCGAGAAGTCCAAAAATTTTTTGAAATTTGGACAACCCTATGGACGTTGGACAGCCCTGAAGAAGAAAAAATAAAAACTCTCTAAGTAACTAGTTAACTACAAACGTTTACTTGAAGCTGGTAGAAATTGACATTTATACACGAAGCTACACATACAAACGGCAAAAACTCCATCTAAAAGTGAACAAACTTAATAACCCCAACAACACACTAGTGTTAAGGGATCGCTGTGTATTTGAACCTAAAACTAGTCACTTAAGAAAACAGGAGAAACCAAAAACTAGTAAAACATTAAAGACCAATAGGGTTGACAAAAACTGAAAAAAACTTGCAAAACATTGTCGGTTACCCCAGCGAAAATGTGGACAAAAACGGTAAAGGCGGATGCGTGAAAATCCGACTCACGGATAAAATTAACACCGGAAGTCTGAAACGCGATACGCAAGAGTCTAAAGGGACAACTCTACCGAAAAATAGGCCATTTGAGGTAAGACAAGGGCAAGATTAATGAAAGAAATTTGAAAAATGGAAAATTGTTATAAGACCTCAAGAAATCTAAACAATACTGTGGAATACAGAAACGTTGTCACATAAAAGTGAACAGGGTACGCCAAAAATTTAAGGAGTACCTCGCAAAGCAACGCGTAAAAATATTTCAAACAGTAACCCTTAAAGATTTTTCCCTTAAAACAACGTTAAATAATCGTGAACTAAAAGTAAGTCTGTCCAGACTTTCGATTGAAAGAAATCTAGAGTCTGGCCATTGACTACTTAAATAAAAATTCTCTTGGAATCGTAAGGGAATACACAGGCAAAAACAACTCATCAACACGTAAGCAATTATCCGAAAGAGGTATAAGGATATGTGACAAAAATACACGCAAAGCGGTTTCCTTATACAAATTACTTACCACTGGTAACAATCTTGTGAGAAACCCAAGTAGTTTTTCCAAGGCCAATCTTATCGGATGAAATATCACTAAAATATTTTATCGTATCTTGTAAACGTATTTCCTGTGATTCGGAAAGCTCACTTCTGGGGCGTACACATGAAACTTCACCTACAGTAATAGGAGAAAACGTTTCTTTATTGAGTGGGACACGAAGGTTACCGTTTACTTGGTTAACAAAAGCGGTACGTAATATATCAGTTAAACCAAAATCATTCCAGAAGCCGATACCTAAAATAAGTTCTGAAGAAACTTGATCAGCAACTAAAAATGTGTGCTTTAAAGTTCTCGAATTAAATGTTATCGACATTTCCGAAGTACCTAAAATGTTTATCGGCGAGTTGTCAGCTGAAATAACAGCAGGACAGCATTCCTTATTATTCGACAAAAATAATGGAAACTGGGGATAAAAACATTAGTTCGGGCGCCATAAATATGTGACAAAAATAAATGTCACTTGGGATAAAAACCCTTACGGAATTTGCCACATATGATACGTAAGATTTAGAGGTTCGGGCCTAAACGGAGTTTTAAGAAAAAAATATTATGGGGTAAATTAGAATATATGTATTTTATGATTTTTCTAAAAAGAAGGAACAATATAAGTACTAGAAAAAGATGTGATTTACATTGGTTGACCGTGTTGATTTAAAACAATAACCTAATATATTTTTGGACAATTTCCTGAAATAAATCTAAAGTGACAATTTTATTTGAATATAAAAAGCTTATTTTATAGAATGCCGGTAGGCAACGATCGTCGTCGTCCCTTTGGTACTTAAATAAGTTACTAAGTTCTAAAATAATTAAATTTCACTTTGGTCTGAATTACCCTATCGTTCTAAAAAAAACACGTATTAGGTACAAAACATTTTTAAAATTTAAAACAAATAACTAAATCGTTAGAAACCGGAGGCAGGAAATCTTCTAGGACCAATGGCCAGAGAGTCGCTCGGGATAAAAGATAAATTAAGCATTCACTTCCCTTTTGGCAAGCAGCTGGGCGGGCAGTGTAAAGGACTGGCTGGTGGTCAGCACAGCTCCATCCCAGGATCAATCCTTAGTCGGATGAACCTTCGGGGACATCAACTTCGCAAGGGGAGTGGAAGAACCCTACGGACATATTATATAGATCTAGTTCGCAGCAGTACCAAAAATACACGCAAAGCGGTTTCCTTATACAAATTACTTACCACTGAATAAAATAGTGGGCCTCAACGAAACATTAATATAAAACCAAAAATTTAAATACTCATCACTGTCAAAGAGATCACGGTCAACCTTTTCTTTTCCTCTTGTCAAAAAAGTCACCAATATTTTCAAATTAAATTTCCATAGAGGAACAAAATCAAAAGAGAATTTAATTATGAAACGCAACAAAAGAGATAGGCTCGAAACGATAGTTTGCGTTTCAAAATACCCACAAACTCACAAAAAAAGGCGAGAAGTCCAAAAAATTTTGAAATTTGGACAACCCTGTAGACGTTGGACAGCCCTGAAGAAGAAAAAATAAAAACTCTCTAAGTAACTAGTTAACTACAAACGTTTACTTGAAGCTGGTAGAAATTGACATTTATACACGAAGCTACACATACAAACGGCAAAAACTCCATCTAAAAGTGAACAAACTTAATAACCCCAACAACACACTAGTGTTAAGGGATCGCTGTGTATTTGAACCTAAAACTAGTCACATAAGAAAACAGGAGAAACCAAAAACTAGTAAAACATTAAAGACCAATAGGGTTGACAAAAACTGAAAAAAAACTTGCAAAACATTGTCGGTTACCCCAGCGAAAATATGGACAAAAGCGCTAAAGGCGGATGCGTGAAAAATCCGACTCTCGAATAAAATTAACACCGGAAGTCTGAAACGCGATACGCAAGAGTCTAAAGGGACAACTCTACCGAAAAATAGGCCATTTGAGGTAAGACAAGGGCAAGATTAATGAAAGAAATTTTAAAAATGGAAAAATGTTATAAGACCTCAAGAAATCTAAACAATACTGTGGAATACAGAAACGTTGTCACATAAAAGTGAACAGGGTACGCCAAAAATTTAAGAGTACCTCGCAAAGCAACGCGTAAAAATATTCCAAACAGTAACCCTTAAAGATTTTTTTCTTAAACCAAGGTTAAATAATCGTGAACTAAAAAGTAAGTCTGTCCCGACTTTCGATTGAAAGAAATCTAGAGTCTGGCCATCGGCTACTTAAATAAAAATTCTCTTGGAATCGTAAGGGAATACACAGGCAAAAACAACTCAACAACACGTAAGCAATTATCCGAAAGAGGTATAATGCAATTAAGCCGGGAAAAAAACGACCCGTGTGAAGAGAAGTAAAAAAATACCGTGCATACAAACAAAAAAACCACACGTTTCCAAGAAAACTGCACGATTAAATTAAGTAAGGGTCTTGAGGTATTAAAACTTGAACCATATTATCCGGAAAACGGATACACCCACGAACGACAAAAAAACGGGTTCGTTAGGGAAAGAGAAATAGCATAAATAGGGATAAAAATATTAGTTCGGGCGCCATAAATATGTGACAAAAATAATGGAAACTGGGGATAAAAACATTAGTTCGGGCGCCATAAATATGTGACAAAAATAAATGTAACTTGGGATAAAAACCCTTACGGAATTTGCCACATATGATACGTAAGATTTAGAGGTTCGGGCCTAAACGGAGTTTTAATAAAAAAATATTATGGGGTAAATTAGAATATATGTATTTTATGATTTTTCTAAAAAGAAGGAACAATATAAGTACTAGAAAAAGATGTGATTTACATTGGTTGACCATGTTGATATAAAACAATAACCTAATATATTTTTGGACAATTTCCTGAAATAAATCTAAAGTGACAATTTTAATTGAATATAAAAAGCTTATTTTATAGAATGCCGGTAGGCAACGATCGTCGTCGTCCCTTTGGTATTTAAATAAGTTACTAAGTTCTAAAATAATTAAATTTCACTTTGGTCTGAATTGGGTGTATCCGTTTTCCGGATATTATGGTTCAAGTTTTATTACCTCAAGACCCTTACTTAATTTAATCGTGCAGTTTTCTTTGAAACGTAAGGTTTTTTTTTTGTTTGTATGCACGGTATTTTTTTGGTTCTCTTCACACGGGTCGTTTTTTTTTCCGGCTTAATGGCATTATACCTCTTTCGGATAATTGCTTACGTGTTGTTGAGTTGTTTTTGCCTGTGTATTCCCTTACGATTCCAAGAGAATTTTAATTTAAGTAGTCAATGGCCAGACTCTAGATTTCTTTCAATCAAAAGTCGGGACAGACTTACTTTTAGTTCACGATTATTTAACGATGTTTTATAGGAAAAATCTTTAAGGGTTACTGTTTGGAATATTTTTACGCGTTGCTTTGCGAGGTACTCCTTAAATTTTTGGCGTACCCTGTTCACTTTTATGTGACAACGTTTCTGTATTCCGCAGTATTGTTTAGATTTCTTGAGGTCTTATAACAATTTTCCATTTTTCAAATTTCTTTCATTAATCTTGCCTTTGTCTTACCTCAAATGGCCTATTTTTCGGTAGTTTTGTCCCTTTAGACTCTTGCGTATCGCGTTTCAGACTTCCGGTGTTGATTTTATCCGTGAGTCGGATTTTTCACGCATTCGCCTTTACCGCTTTTGTCCACATTTTCGCTGGGGTAACCGACAATGTTTTGCAAGTTTTTTTTCAGTTTTTGTCAACCCTATTGGTCTTTAATGTTTTACTAGTTGTGTGGTTTTTCCCTCGAGAAGTGTTAAGCTTGACAGCCCTACTTGCCTATTGTGCGAAATGCTTCGTTTTTTTTTCTTCTTCGTTCTCTCTTTATACTATCTAGTTTTAGTTAGTTGTTTAGTTATGCTCTTTCCTAATTAATTGACTAGTTTTAGGCTGTGCATAGCGATCCCTTAACACTAGTGTGTTGTTGGGGTTATTAAGTTTGTTCACTTTTAGATGGAGTTTTTGCCGTTTGTATGTGTAGCTTCGTGTATAAATGTCAATTTCTACCAGCTTCAAGTAAACGTTTGTAGTTAACTAGTTTCTTAGAGAGTTTTTATTTTTTCTTCTTCAGGGCTGTCCAACGTCCATAGGGTTGTCCAAATTTCAAAAAATTTTTGGACTTCTCGCCTTTTTTTTGTGAGTTTGTGGGTATTTTGAAACGCAAACTATCGTTTCGAGCCGATCTCATTTCGTGCGTTTCATAATTAAATTCTCTTTTGATTTTGTTCCTCTATGGAAATTTAATTTGAAAATATTGGTGACTTTTTTGACAAGAGGAAAAGAAAAGGTTGACCGTGATCTCTTTGACAGTGATGAGTATTTAAATTTTTGGTTTTATATTAATGTTTCGTTGAGGCCCACTATTTTATTCAGTGGTAAGTAATTTGTATAAGGAAACCGCTTTGCGTGTATTTTTGGTACTGCTGCGAACTAGATCTATATATGTCCGTAGGGTTCTTCCACTCCCCTTGCGAAGTTGACGTCCCCGAAGGTTCATCCGACTAAGGATTGATCCTGGGATGGAGCTGTGCTGACCACCAGCCAGTCCTTTGCACTGCCCGCCCAGCTGCTTGCCAAAAGGGAAGTGAATGCTTAATTTATCTTTTACCCCGAGCGACTCTCTGGCCATTGGTCCCTGTTCGGGCGCCATAAATATGTGACAAAAATAATGGAAACTGGGGATAAAACCCTTTTGGAATTTGCCACATATGATACGTAAGATTTAGAGGTTCGGGCCTAAACGGAGTTTTAAGAAAAATATTATGGGGTAAATTAGAATATATGTATTTTATGATTTTTCTAAAAAAGAAGGAACAATATAAGTACTAGAAAAAGATGTGATTTACATTGGTTGACCGTGTTGATATAAAACAATAACCTAATATATTTTTGGACAATTTCCTGAAATAAATCTAAAGTGACAATTTTATTTGAATATAAAAAGCTTATTTTATAGAAAGCCGGTAGGCAACGATCGTCGCCGTCCCTTTGGTCCTAGAAGATTTCCTGCCTCCGGTTTCTAACGATTTAGTTATTTGTTTTAAATTTTTAAAAATGTTTTGTACCTAATACGTGTTTTTTTTAGAACGATAGGGTAATTCAGACCAAAGTGAAATTTAATTATTTTGGACTTAGTAACTTATTTAAGTACCAAAGGGACGGCGACGATCGTTGCCAATGCCTGCATCGTGAGTGGTTTTGGTGATGAGTTACCTCCGGATTTGCAATCTCTACAGCGCCAGGTGTCCTTACGCGTTTCAAGTTTTCGGTAGTTCTGCTCAGTAGTACCAGAACACTGATAGTCAAGATGACGATGACAACCACTGCATTTTACTCCATCCGAGAATTTGCTCTTACAACTAGCACAGGTGGACATTTCGCGTGATCGTTAGTGTGGCTGGCACAGTTTGGGAAACACTGATTTTGCGCAAGGGAGCATGTGTCTCTTATGCGTATCGAGCGAAGACTAAACTATCGTTACCACTACCACTACCAATACCACTACTACTACCACCACCACCACTAATGTACAACTACACTACCACTACCACCACCACTACATTGGTGGTAGTGTAGTGGTATTGACCACTACACTACTAGTACACTACACTACTTTTTGTAGATATTGCAGGAATTTTTAAGCATTTTTTTACACCTTGGGTTACATTTTTAAAATTTTAAAAGGATCCCTAATTTTTTGAAAATATAATATAGCCTATAGCGACCGCGAATAGTGTAGCTTCCCAGCGGTAAAAGAATTTCTCAAATCGGTCCAGTAGTTTCGGAGCCTATTCAAGACAAACAAACAAACAATCGAATCTTTCCTCTTTATAATATAAGTGTGGATGAGGAAGTGTAAAAGTGTAGATGTAGATAAGTATAATGTAACTCAGGGTCAGCTACATTAGAGACTTAGGAATAACCCTCGGATTCACAACTTAATCTTCACCAGATCGTCGGTCCACCGCGAGGGAGGCCTGCCTATGCTACGTTTTCCGGTGCGCGGTCGCCACTCGATAACTTTACCGCCCCAACGGCCTCTGTTCTACGAGCTATGTGCCCTGCTCACTGCGACTTCAGTTTAGCGATTCTGTGAGCTATGTCGGTTACTTTGGTTCTACTGCGGAACGCTGCCCAGCCGAGTAGAATTCGTTGATTGATCTCTTTCTTGAAGCTAGACTGTTTGTCCCAGGTATACATACGAGGGCGGTTTGATAAGTCCATGACTTTGGAAAGAAGAAACACTCTTTTTACATATATATATTTTTATTTTTCTGCATAATCTCCTTTCAACTCTACGCACTTAGTCCAGCGATGTTCCAACCTCTTACACCCATCAAAAAAATACTTTTTGTCAAACCCTGAAAAATAGGCCTCAGTTTCGGCTACCACCTCTACGTTTGTTGAAAATCTTTGCCCGCCAAGCCATTTCTTGATGTTTGGGAAGAGGAAAAAGTCACAGGGGGCTAAATCTGGCGAATACGGAGGGTGTGGCAATAGTTCGTATCCTAATTCGACAGTTTTTGATGTCGCGATTGCAGACGAGTGTGCCGGTGTATTATCCTGATGAAATAGAATTTTTTTCTTTGCTAGATGCGGTCGTTTCTTGATCAAATTTTCATTGGATCTATCTAACAATGCAGCACAGTAAGCTCCGGTTATTGTCTTGCCTTATCCAAAAAATCGATGTAAATAACCCCTTGGCTGTCCCAAAAGACTGTGGCCATCACTTTACCAGCCGAGCATACAGTTTTTGCCTTCTTTGGGGCACGTTCCCCGGTAGAATTCCATTGCTTCGACTGTTGCTTAGTCTCTGGTGTATAATGATGGACCCACGTTTCGTCAACTGTTATGTACCGACGCATAAACTCACTCGGATCGCGACTAAACATGGCTAGGCATTCCTCAGAAGCTGTTACACGATTTCGTTTCTGGTCGACTGTTAGTAAACGTGGCACCCATCTTGCAGAAAGCTTTTTCATGCTCAGAATATCATGCAAAATATAAAAACTCGTTTAGTCGAGATGTGCACAGCATCACTTATTTCGCGTATCTTCACTCGACGGTCTGCCAAAACAATATCATGTATTTTCTTAACCATGCCCTCCGTAGTGACCTCAATCGGCCTTCTTGGGCGCTCCGCGTCATTAGTAGTAGTAAGTCCACAACGAAATTCAGTGAACCACTTATGTACCATCCCATGAGAAGGCGTACTACTTTTCATAATACATTTCAATCACCATAATACTTTTTCAATTTGTCTTCGGTCTGCTTAATAGTTTTACCACGTAAAAAATAGTGTTTAATTAGCACTCGAAACTCGCTTTTCTCCATTTTCAAAGAATACTTAGAAGTCGCCTATCTTTTTTGTTTCTAAAAAGCTTGTTTTCGCGCCAAATTTGAAAAAAGAACGGCATGCGCTTTGTAGTGAGTTTCCAAATATGAGACGAAAAAAATATATTGAAAAAGTTTTTATTTAACCTTAAAGTCATTGAGTTGTCAAACTGCCCCCGTATTTGTCACATATATTGCAGTTTTATTTACTCTATGTATGTTTAAATGTGGTTGTGTGTGTGCATGTGTGTGTGTGTGTGTGTGTTTGTGTGTGTGTGTGTTTGGGTTTGATTTGGGTTAGTGCGATTTAAACGGTGTACATAAACAAACAGACCTGCACCAGTGGTGCGGCGTCACGCGCGGCGAGCGGCAGGTGGCGGTAGCAGCCCCACACGCTGGAACGCAGCACGTTTACGGCGAGGTCCTTGTGCACCTGCTCTGCGTACTCCGGCGCTTCTGGTGAAAACGCTGAGCACGCGCCCGGCACGTAAAACGTGCGCAGCGCGCGCCCGCCCACCTCGCGACGGAGGCACATGGTCAGCCCCAAGATGCCGCTGTCCCGCTCCCGGGACCACAGGTAGAGGCGTGAGTCCTCGGCGGCGGCGCGCTGTACAGCAACCTGCAACTGCGTCAGCCAGGCAAACTCTTTGTCCCCAGTCACCTCCAGCACCGTGCGCGTAGCGGGCAGTATCGCACGTCGCCTCAACAGGATGAACTCGCTACCGGCTGCCATCTGCCAAAAGCGTGCCCACTTGCTATTAGTGATTGCTCTATTGAGCATACTAATTGCCTATAGGGATGACGACAGCATCAGAAATAAATTATGAACTCTTGATCACTAAATTGCCCTCCTACTTAAACTTCGGAAAACCTTACTCATTTTGTATTCCATCAAGTCGTCGATTTTTAATTCACCAAAATCACAAAATGAGTACACAAATGACGCTGCTAAACTGTGACGTCACGCTTAGGTATTTCTAACATTTTTAGAACAAAATGTTGTTTTTGACAGATGATGACAAGTAACTCAGATGACTAGCATTCGTCATCCCTATTGCAGTAGGGTGGGTGATTGATGCCGACCTGTCGCGAGAGCACATGGAACCCGGCGGCAGCAACGGCAGCGGTGGCGTCGCGGGTGTCGAGCGCTCGGGGCGGCTCCTGCAGCAGCAGCACGCCGCCCGCCGCCAGCGCACCCGCTAGCGTTGGCAGCGCGCCCAAGTCGTGCGACACCACATCCGCCGCCAGCACCACTTGGCATTCTGTTTCTGTTGCGCTGGATTGGACGTTTTTGTTTGTCACCTGCAATTATTAATATGAGATTCAATCAATCAATCAATCAAATATGCTTTATTGTACAATTACAAAATACAAGTACAGAATAAATAGTAAAATTTTAAATTGTACAATGTAGGCGGATGAATCATAGGTTGCAAGGAATTAAATGGCCTACTTAATCATAGAAACCCCTAGCACAGATGAGATACTAGTTACTTCGTAAGATATACTGTACTTCCTTATAAAACGAAAATACCTGCGCATTAATTCACCTACTCTTTCCCATACACGGAAACATGGGTAATAAGGCGCTCAACTTAGCGGTTATAACTGCGTACACGGGTGGCGCGCGAATTGCTACGGCGATAGTACGGCGTGGAGGCCGCGCCAATGTGTCGGCAATTATCTCGCCTGCTCGACCGAGTGACGGGGGCCTACTCCTAGTGTGTTTTGATTAGCTTCCGAGAATTTCCCTTATCATAAATTACACTGATGTTACCGCCAGTGTAACTAGTCTATGATCAATTGCAGTTTGTTTTCATGTCGACTCTTGGGAGTACGCCGCTGTATGTAACTGTAAAAGTGATGAAAGGCCGTGCACGTTGTGCAGTTGAGGAATTTCTTTTTGCTAACGGTATTGAAGATTAAAGTGATACCGGTTTATATGACATTTTATCTCCCGTGGCACCAAAGGTATTTTTTCTCTCCCGTGACACGACCGGTATCGCGGTTATAGTTTCGTAACTGTCAGATCCACCACCTCCAGCCTCGCAAACACGAGGCTCTTCGACGGTGAACCTCGTGTTTGCGAGGCTCCTAATTAACATAGCCCGAGATAGTTCTCGAGGTATCTGGGGTTAACTTATTTCCAGGCTCTTGCTCATCTCAATGTAGCAACGGATTGACGTGACTTTTTGCTTAGAAATAGTTAAGAAGGTGAGTAGTGACAGATTGCTAATAAGAATAGTCCAATTCCCGAGGGATCTGGAGTAAACTTTTGTCTACGCTTGCCAGCTGCTTTCAACTCGCACACCATCACCATTAAAACAGTCATAAAACGATGCCCACGCGAGTGAAGCCGCGGGAAAAAGCTATTATATTGTAAATAATTCGTCACAGAGCTCCAGTTATTTCTCTAAGGCATAACGCACTTATCTTTCTGCCTTTTGGATCAAACTACTTCAGGCGGAATAAGTTTCTTTGGCGAGTTAGAAACGATTTCCGTAACCTTTCTAAAGAGTAAAATTTAGATCTTTGCTATACTAGCTATACATGTACAAGATGGTTGTTGAATCAGCTGTTTTTATATACTTATAATCATTTAATATCGAACTTTTCTCAAATTTAATTTTTAGCGTATTATATGTTTTTGTTTACCCATGTAATATCTACGTTACAATTAATGTGTGCGTTTTGTGTGGCAGTTTGTTTGTTAAGCGACTTCTGCTATAGCATCTGTTACAGCAGCAGGCCTAGACCACCACAGACCCCAGGGCTTTGGGCGTGGAGAAATTTACGACAAACCAGGCTAATCCGATGGAGGATGAACCCAGCAGGCAGGCGTCCCAGACCTCCTAGGTTCTAACTCAGGCGCGGAGAAATCTGCGACCGGCAGGGGACTCCTATGGAGGGTATCGAGGGTATGTTGGGTACTTAGCCTTAGTGCTGGCCAGCATCGACGCAGGCTGTACACTGGTAGGTAAAAAACAAACAAAATCCAAAACCAGCAAACGCGCTCGGGCCCAAGGGGACAAAATACGTCAAATGAGAGGCCCGACCATGACTGAGTGGATCGGGAACATGCTTAGTCAGCGGGTTGTCAAGCACGAAAGGATGCCCCCAAGGAGGTGTACTATCACCGCTACTGTGGAACCTGGTGGTAAATGACTTGATTACCACGCTTAAAAGTCATCACTTCTTTACGGTAGGGTATACAGACGACCTGACCATCCTTAATTCAGGAAATTTCGCAAACATAGTCTGCGATGTCACTCGCTCTGCGCTACGCATCGTGGAACGCTGGTGCACCGAGTTCGAACTGTCGGTGAACTCCAAGAAAACGGAACTTGTATTGTTCACCAACAAGCGGAACCTGGGTAACCATAATTTACCCAAGCTATTCAACACAAATCTCCAACTCTTACCAGAAGTTAAGTACCTAGGGGTCATATGACAGCAAGTTGAATTGGAGTAGTCACCTAAACAGTAAGTTAAATAAAGCTACGATAACTCTGTAGCAGTGCCGTAGAATGGTGGGTAAGAAATGGGGCCTTACCCCAAAAATCATGCTATGGCTCTATACAGCGGTTATTTGCCCTATGGTAAGATACGGCGCGGTGGTATGGTGGCCACGCACTAAACTTTCGACTGTCTTAAGTAAACTTCAAAGTTTCCAAAGGACAGCATGCATGGTGGTCTCCGGCTGCATGCGAACAACACCAACAGCAGCCTTGGAGACAATGCTGAACGTGCCGCCCCTGCAGCTGTTCATCCAGCAAGAGGCAGCCAGCGCTGCGGTACGACTAAAGCTATTGAACCTTTGGAGCAAGGAAGGGGTTCTTCACGTCGAACTTCTGGACAACAATGTCTCGAAAGAACCGCTGTTCGCAGCCATCAACGATAGAATCCCGAAACAGTTCGTCTTTGACAAGAAATACAAAACACATCTCTACGAAAACCCCTGGGAAGGCCAGAACCTATTGGACCTACGGATTTTTACCGATGGGTCCAATGGAGCTGGGACCGGCTGCAACGCTAACGCTAACCGGAGTGTATGGGCAACATTCTGGCTGCTAATGCAATCACTGCTCGAAGGGTACAGGGCTACTCCATTCGTATCCTTTCAGACAGTCGAGCAGTTCTACTGGCCCTCCAAAGTAATGTAATCACTTCGGGGCTAATATACGAGTGTCACCAAAGACTAACAGAGGTATGTAACCACAGCAATATAACTCTGCGGTGGTTCATGGGGCACAGCAACTCACGTGGAAACGATGCAGCCGACGAACTGGCCAGGAGAGGGTCAGAACTTGTAGCTGTAGGACCGGAACCCATTTTACCCCTCCCCTCGGGTTGGTTGAGATCCACCTTGCGGCTGCGTACAAGGTCAGAACATAACCGATATTGGACAGGGCTGGAAGTATGTCGCCAGGCCAGACAGACAATACCCTCTCCTAACGCTGGCCTGACTACGAAGCTCCTGAAACTTGGGAGACTCCAGCTCCGTAAGGTAACTGCGACCATTACCGGTCAAGGTTACTTTAACAAACATCTTTTTACCCTGGCGATTACAGACAGCCCACTGTGCCGCGCGTGCATGGCTGCAGAGGAGACAGCCGCTCACATCCTCCTGGACTGCAGAGAGCCGAGGGCCGAGCATCTCTGAGACACTCCCGGAATTCGTCGGCAACCTGCGGGGGCTACTGGGATTCCTGGAGGAGCTGGGCTGGCAGTGATGCCAGCCAACCACGCAAAATGGGCGCATCAGACGCCTGGTTGCAGAAATCAGACTGTCCTTACAATTACAAAAAATACAATTAGTAAAGAATATTTTGTATGGATAATCTATGAACTTTTTACAAATCCAACTGCACACCTTAACTTGGTCGACTATTACTCCTAAACTAAGAAAGCCTACTTAGCCGTGATAGTTTTTCTTGTAAATTGATTATATGTCCTACTATTTTCAATATTTTTCAGATGATAACGTTTTAGCTGGTAGAGGGGGGGGGGGGGGGGGACGACGACACTTCATTCTAACAAAAAGAGCACTTTAAAGTTTGATATTTCGCAAACCGTTCCCTTAATCGAAAAATGGTTTTAGCAAACCCTCAGTAGTTTTGAAAGACTTATTCAAAGACAGATACCCAACACGATACAAAATAGTCATAAAAAAAATTCACCTCCTCTTGACATGTAGGGGTAGGTACCCTAAACATTTTGTTCTAGATTTTATTGTACCACTTTGTCGGCGTGATTAATATGTATACCTATGCCAAATAGTCTCTGAGCTAAGCCGCGGACAGACGGACAGACAGGCATTCTCTCTCGTATATCTACGCTAAACTATCAGGTTTAGGATATAGCGTCCCCACTCACCGACAGCTAGGTCATATAGTGAGGGCCGTCATTCCTGCCAACGCCGCGGCGTGAGCTGAGGGCAAGGACCAACTACGGTAGGTCCCCTTCGGCCCTCTACGAAACCGGAGTTTCGACCAAGATGCTTGTTTTGGTACTTCTGGCGAATGCCTCGTGGAAGTGAACCACTACCTACTCTCCAGGTAGGGCCCGGAGCTATAGGCACGCTCAACTCCCGCGGCTTTCCTTGCTGGCGGTTTGATCTCCACTCGGGACGCTAGAGAAGTTGGCTCCCACATCTCCAGTGTGGTACAGAAGATGTAAGCGCACTCACTTCCCGGCGCTTATCGCACCTGTCCAGACTTACGCCTATGCGGCTGGATCGGCCGGAGCAGTACTAGCGTAGCTCTACTTGCTGTCCAGGCAAGTGCCGGAGATGCTTCCCCGCCAGTAAACAAACCAGCCGTTCCGCTTAATGGATATCTCACGTGCCCCGCGTTGTTTTCACCCAGAGCCCACATGGCAGGCTACGGCAACACTAGTTAGACAGACAGACATGGCAAAACTATATATATAAAAAAAAACTGTTTATTTCAATAAAACAGGAAACATGATGCCACACAAAAAACGCAAAACGGGTTTCTTGTTAAACTCTGAAAAGACATGCGCGCCGAGCGCGGGTCGCGACTTGTCGGCCGGCCATTTTATTACTTCAATCTGATAGGTGCTGATAAAATGGACCCTATCTGGCTGGATCATAAGCTTAAGCCAGATTGATTCGTACCTCGAACAAAAGAATCCTACTCTTGTTGCATTTCTGGCATAGTACATAAAAAGACAGGTCAATATTTCAGGTGAAAGATGACGGCCGTATTAGCTCCTGCTGTTATTGCTCGTTCTTCCAATGAATTTGTTTTATCAAAGCTTTCAAGAAAACAGAGCCACAGCGGCACCTCCTCTATTCTAACTTCTGCTGAGTTAAATGACTAACCCGACACTATACCGAAGATATCCCGGACGTCAGCCTGTACGAGAATAGAACGGCTCTAGAACAGCTCAAGAACAGTAAGGCACCGGGTGATGATGGAATAACAGTTGAAATTCTGAAGAAAGTGGAACACCGGTACTAAAAGCTCTTCAGAAGTTATTTAATTCCGTTGTACTCGAGGGACAATACCCTGATGAAGAACTACAGACCAATCTCACTTCTGAGCCATGTCTAAAAGCTGTTTTCGACAGTCATTACGAATCATCTCGCTCGCAATTTTGACGACGTCTAGCTTTCCGAACAAGCCAGTTTCCGAATTTATAAATACAGCGAAAAGAAGCGGTGAGAGCACGCCACCATGAGGGACCCTAGCAGATGCAGCACATCATCCGGATAAGATATTGTCAACCCGAACACACTGTCAACATCCATGCAGATAGCTATGAAACCAGAAAATAGTTTATCTGGCAACGTTAAAAGAGCTCAACAACCATACAACAACCCCAATAAGATGTCATGGTCACAGTATTGAACGCATTGCTAAAGTCAAGCAGTGTTAAAACTGTAAGCTGCTGCTGCTCCATACCACGTCTGATGTCATCGGAAATTTTAATAAGGGCAATAGTGGTGCAATGCCCAGGTCGGAAGCCAGACTGAAGAGGATTAAGTAGATTATTTAGGACAAGAAATTGAGAAGTTAATTGAGAAATAAATTTGAATTCATAACCAGCTCTATGTATAACTTATTACTAATTTATTTTAAATGATTTTTTATGGAAAAAATTGAGTTTAAAAAAACTAAAAAACAGGCTTTTAAAGTACATCAGACTAAAAAGTAAAAAATAATTCTTAATGTAAGTTGAAAATAATAATAAACAAATTACAAGTATTATTGTGAAAAAGCGTGGGGCGCTCTGTGCCATATTTTTCGTATATCGAGCAACCCACACTTTTTCACAATAATCCTAGTAATTTGTTAATTATTATTTTCAACTTATATTAAGAATTATTTTTTACTTTTTAGTCTGACGTACTTTAAAAGCCTGTTTTTTAGTTTTTTTTAACTCTATTTATTTTTTAGTTCAAACTTATGAAATTATTATATTGTCGCTGATTCTTGATAAGTCTACAAAGTTTGAATTAAATCTGTCCGTTTAAAGTGGGTCAAAATATATTACATACATACAAACATACATAATAAAAGCGTGATAAAAATATGGCCACACCGACCATGATGGGTCGGCACAACGACGCCGCGAAATGTTTGCCCAGCGCGCATGTCTACTTCGGAATCCTAAAAACTTATTATTGAAAAAGTGTAACTATAACAATAACAAATTTGTGGGTGATAAATTTTGAGGTTCTTTGTTCTTTGAGGGACTTTGATTGATAGTTTTACAAATTCTGATTTTGATGAATTTTATTAGTTTTTCTATTAAAGTTCATTATTTTATATTACCAGTCATAACATTACATGAATTTAGATTGATGACATGCCTTGCTTTACCAAATTTTTACATTCTTCAGTTTATTTTAATTAAGTATGGGTTTTTGACTATAAATAACCTTTTTTTTGTTTATGATGCCATAAGATTGTAATTGTGCTTTAATTTAGTTTTTCTTTATACTGTATTTTATTTTTATCTTTACACATTTTAATTTTATAATTAATTAACACAATGTTGCACCGTTTCTGAATAAATGAACTGAGGATTTTTTGTCTTTTCAGTTTTTCAAAATTTTCAAAATGGCGGAGTCGTGGGAGCTGAACGGTAAAATATCATATTTCAGCCATTTAAAAAAGCTCGCAAGATCTACAGCTCACAGAGCCAATAGTATAGATTCTAGAAAACTTCATCAATTTATCAAAATATTTGGATTATTAGGGGATCAACGTCTGTGCTTCTCACCTTAACACCCAATTCCTGAAGGTTTGCTAAGCTGTCCGGATCGACGCCGCTGGCGAAGAGGACGGCGTTGACGTGCACTAGTAGCTCATCATCCAACAGCTGCATGACCAGCGGCAGCAGCAATGCCTTAGGCGCATGCTTCAGTGCCACCTCCATTATCTTCAGCTTGAGCAAACTCACATTCTCCAGTACTAACTGCAGGCTAACCTTGAGTGCGTCACGCATGGACTGAGAAGTATCCTCAGTGCTCACGGTCGCATTGTCATACGGCACGAACTCGTACTTCTCGAGCTTGAGCCTTGGATGTGGGTTTAGAAGTCGAGGCGCGAGGCTCACCTTGATGCCTTGTATTTCAACACCACCCGAAACGACAATGTTAATGTCTCTTTCTATTTTCACCGGTAATGTTCCGTCAGCCCTCGCCAGGGCCTCTGTTTGTGCTATGGGATCAATTACTACTCGATTTAGTCTAGTGTATAGAAGGAGATCACGCGTATTCATTCCTATTACACTAAACTGTAGCATAGCATCTAGAAAAGAGGTCCAGTTGCCATCCCAGGCGAGCTGACCAGCGTTGCCTTGCAAGACACGGATGCCGCAGAAAACCCCGCTGTAGTTGTAGCCGCGCAGGCGAAACTCTTTGTAGATATCGTTTGAGTCGAGTGGCAGTAGTTCAGCGTCAGCAGACGCGGAGAGCGCGGGCAGGTCGGCGAGCGCCAGACGCTTGGCGGCGCCCTCCTCCACCAAACGCACCGTACCGCTTGCTGCAACTTTGCCACCCTCGTACACCTCAAACTCCCCGCTGCCTTCCAAAATGTTCACCAGGAACTGCACCGGTGCCTCATGCGTCATTATCGTCGTGCCCCGAAACTCCACATTCTCAAACACGATGCAGGTCTCATCCAATGTCTTGTTGTGAAGTTTTGCAATCTCACGCCACACCAACGTCTGTAACGTAGAAGAAAATGAGTGGTACTTCACAGATAATTAATATTACAGTTTTAGTAGAAACAAGCAATAAAATAACTCACGAGGTAACCAGAGGCTGGGAAAACGATCCTGTCATCGATTTTGTGTCCCACGATGAAAGCGTGCTCACCGCACGAGAGGTCGAACTCGATTAAATTCCCAAAGGATTCCTGTTGCGTGCTGAAGTCGGCGACGTGCCACTCGATGGAGTGATCCCAGCGCACGTGCGAGGCGAGAGAGGGCGTGCAGCGTGGCACGGGCCACGGAACCGGTGGGTACAGGCGCCCCACACGTGGTTGGCAGCCTGCCGTAAACAGCTTGCCCAGCGCTACCAGCAGGTAGCGCGCGGCGTCGGTAGAGTGGCGGTACATTAGCGGCGCGTGCGTGGCGTGCGGCAGTGTGCGACGCAGCAGTGCCGACATCAGTGCGTGCGGTGCCACCTCGACTACCACTGCGTGCGCCGAAACCTGCTCCAGCGCGCGCGCTAGCCGCACCGGCGACACCAGGTTGTTCACAAAGTACTCCGCCGAGCACTGCTTGGCTGTAATTAGACAAATGTACGTCATTTTTGCACACTACATGCAACAAGTGGGATAGCAAGCGGCACTCACCCAGCTCCGAGCTCCACTGCTCCTCTGGCAGTGAGGAGGTCACCCAGCGCGCAGAGCGTAGTTTCGGGAGCGGGATTACTTTCTCTAGGCTTTTGCGCAGCAGCGGAGCCGCGGCCGCAATGTTCTTGGTGTGGAACGCCACCCCGCAACTGTGGACGCCTCGTGCGAATATTCCCTTTGCAGTTAGATCCGCATGGAACTTCTCAATGGATTTCGCTGGACCAGCTATCTAAATTAATTCATACCACATCAATTCACTTTAATAGTCGTTGTTCGACGCAAAATTTTTGATATATATACAAACCGTGACGCTGTCGTTGGTATTGTGACAAGCAAGCTCTAAGTCAGGTGGGCAGCGCTGATGGGCCTCTTCCCAGGAGAGCCCCACTGCCACCATAGCGCCCGGCGGCAGCTTGGCATCCAAAACGCAGCGCCCGCGCCAGTACGCGCACAGCACCGCCTGCTCTGCCGTCAGCGCCTCGTCCGCGTAAGCACACCCTGCACCCACCGACACATTATGAACATCGAAAACATAATTAATTTGAATGGAACTTTTGTGCCCATCATGCCACCGCCACCGACTCGGAGGACATCGGACCACCTACTAAGAAGCTGGGGTATTTTCTCATACACGACACATACATATCACATATAATACTATACTTTTGCTAGGTACTCACACCTACCCCTTCTGGCAAGTCGGACATCAGTAGACTGCTAAGGGCGATCGGAAGCTGTCTTTGGTGGGTGAGTTAATTGTAGTACAGTAGCATAACTTTGCATTGTGTCGGAGTTTTAACCATTCATCAGGCGTATGGCCATTTTTTACCTCGAGTACTTGGTACTCGGGCATTTGGGTATTTGACCAAAATAATTGAGGCATCGGGCCCATTACTTGTATGTCGAGGGGGTGGTAAGGTTAGGGATGGCCTTGTGGTTCACGTCTTTAACTATTTCCGTCGTAGGCGTTGAAATAACAATGCAGCTATATCACAGAGGTCCTCCTCTAATAGTCTTGATCATTCGGCAATCGAAATTGTACAGGATGCCTTGGATTACAATGGATGCAAACGCGGTGATCCCAGCGATAGCGTGACACGTCCGTTTTTGCTCACAGATCACCACTACTTGTGTTCTGCTCGACGCTCCGTCAAAAAGTGTCTGCCTCGAGACTGACGTCCAGCTAATATGGCTTCTCCACAGATCCGATAAATTCTCAACCACAGATCTAAGATCAGTGTTCTCAACTCGGTGCTGCCACCTTAATCACAAACAGCCTTCCGTAACGTTGATACGTCATCTTTGCTACCACAAACGATCCTCTCATGAGTACAAGCGATTATCACGCCACCACCGGTTTCACCCAGGTACTAATACCTGACGTTTGATCCAAATAAAATTTAACGATCTATGTAAACGTATCTCGAGCTGGTATTGGTCGCGTTTTCAATGACGCTCCGACATGTATCTGGGGGCACGGTAGTTCCCCGCCAAGACGAGCTAAGCAAAGCGCAAGGATACTACCTACCTTTTCTCGAAACGCTTCGTCGTTTTTTTGAACTCTCATGACTTTTCTTTAGATGATGCTAAATAGTAAAATTTTTCAAGATAGAATGCCATCAGTACAATCATTAAACATACAAAGTTTGAATGCCGTTGCTATTATACTTAGATTAGATTTTATTAATATCTCTAAATCCTCGATTTCGTCACTGATTCACTGACTCACTGATCATCAAAATTGTTAGGGTACTTCCTGAAGTCCTAGAAAGCTGAAATTTGGTATGTAAGCTAATATTCAGCTAAGGTTCAAATCTGGACGGCCAATGTACCAATGAGTTTTCAAAAACTTACGTACATACTTACCGATTGCTTTAACGGTGAAGGAAAACATCGTGAGGAAACCTGCACACGCCTGCGAAGAAACTCGAAGGTTGTGTGTGAAGTCGACCAACCCGCACTGGGCCCGCGTGGTCGACTAAGGCCTAATCGCCCTGATTCAGGGTAGGCTCGAGCCCCTCGGTGGGGACGTATATGAGCTGTAATGATGAAGCTAATATTACTACAAAGACAACAAAAAAATTAAAAAACCTAACCTAACCTATCCCCTGGGAATAGGATGTGGAAGCACAGATTAGATAGTAGTACCTACTACGGTGGAAGTTTCTATGAGACTTGCACTACAATTTGTGCTAAATATATAAGTGAAAATGAATGAAAATACTTCTTATAACAAATAAAAAATACGTACGTCATAATTTTTCGAAAATCATCCCCTAACTTAAAAAATGGGGGTGAAAGCTTAAACACGGTCCGCCGTCACTAGATGGCGCTGACGGTATTTTGAAACGCGGTAACGACTTGTATATCGAGCAGGCTTATCTAGCGAAGTGGTTCCTCAAATCCTCGGCCGTTTACAGTAGTTTACGACGTTCTTCTTCTCTGGTATATATAAAGTACTTTGTGCTTCTTCTGCGCTAGTAAAACTTTGGTAAAGGGATATTCCACTTCGGCCGTCTACGAAACCGGAGTTTCGAAACTGGCTTCGAACGAGGCTTTTGTAGTACTTGTACGTAGATATATCTCATATTGTTGTAGTATACACGGTCCGGCGTCACTAGATGGCGCTGACTATATTTTGAAACGATGTAACGACTTGTATATCGGGCACCGGCAGCCTTATCTAGCGAAGTTGTTCCTCGGCCGTTTATAGTCGTTTACGACATTCTTCTTCTGCGCTAGTAAAACTTTGGGAAAGATTATTCGAAAATATCATATTGTTGAAGCATCGTAAGTTACGATTCGTAAACTATTTTGAACTCTCATAACTTTGCTTTGGATGATGCTAAATAGTTAAAATTTTACAAGATAGAATCCCTTCGGCGGATAATGACCACAACTGAAAAAGACCACAAATAAAAATGTCCACCTGTTAACACTTTTTGTTTGCTTATAGCGACGTCGAATGCAACATCCTAACTTACTAAAAATTATTTTCTTTAGAAACTGGACTGGTGAGATTTCCGACGCGTCAACTTTCCGCTGATGTTGTGTGATTTTTCTGTCCAAAAGAATATTGCGAATACGTCTATTCTTTTTCGGAACATCAAAATAACTCTTCATGAGTTTAAAGTCTTGATGAACTGCTTCCTTTTTTAGTTTATTCACAAATTTGAAAAAAGGAGTCTTTTTTTGGGAGCGGGCATTTATTCGACAGTGCCATCCTTCAACGGGATTCGTTGTGCGATGACGTTCATAAGCACAACTAAGAATACTTTTGTTATTTAATGGCATCCACTGTTTATTGAAATAATCAATAAATATTTTGACTTCATGGGTAAGTTCAGTCTCTCTGATTATAGAAATCCATGTTTCTTGAATCAATCTTCCAGGTAATAAAGGCAGATACGAGACTAATCGTGCAAATTTTCTTCCGTTTCTCGATAAAGTTACGTCGCATGCCTTTGCTTTACGCCATATCGCCTTATTAAAATGGTAGAAACACCCGGTTATTTCGCATCTCGGAAAAACTTTTTTAACAGCGTTCATTACCGCAGTTTCAAAATCACATTTGAATTTCATTATGTCGACCGATAATTTGTCTTTTATTAATTCAAAAAAAAACGTATATATGTTTGTTCGCTCTTGTTTGGCAGTAAGCCGAAAATAATTGGGACTACATTAGTAGTTTTTTCATTGGAGCCAACATCAATGTGCAAGGAATACAGTTGGTAGAACAGATCTGTATGTACACAGAAAAATGAACCATCTCCAAAATACTGCAATAAATTGTCGTCTTGATTTTTAAGATACATTTGAGCTGTAGTAGAACAGAACAAAATTATCTTCTCCGTAGTTCCATCTTCGCATATAACAAAATCTTTACCCATCTGTTTTGGTATATGAACATCTTCAGCCGATTTGTAATTTAACGATTTGGTTTCCAAAAAATTTTTTCGAGCTGTGTATAAACAGTCTTTTTTTGAAGCGAAACTAGGAATATCTTCAATGTCATCAGCGTTGCAGTTTTCCTTTAATTTGTTAATTCTCTTTTAAAATTTTTTTTCCACTGAACTTAAATTACAGCATACTTTTTTTTATAATCATTGACGGCCATAAAAACATCGTTTAATTATTTTTTTGCGAGCACGAATGGGGCGAAGCTCGTAGTACCACATTTCGGGAAGAATTCAGAGTGATGGTAGAGCTGCATTCTCTTCTGTTGATACATCTCCAGCGTGATGTGCCGCTTTTATTTTCTATGCTGAGGTTGTATCTATTCTTACCAATAATTATAGTTTCTTTGCCTTTTTTATTTATTGTAGTTATGATGTCCTCTTCCATTTTTCACGAAAAAAGTTTTGAAATTAGTTTTAGTGATATCCAATTGATTTATTTTTCACTTCATGAAAAAAAAATGAATTACGAATGTCAATTAAATAGAATGACACATTTAAATGACATGTCCCAACTTCTAATCTTAAATTTCTAAGTTGCCAGCTCTTGAAATGAGATAGTAGCGGATAAAATAATTTTATATTAAAACGGGATTCTGAGTCAGCAAGGAGTTTACATATCTAAGTTTAGTATATAAATTACGATTGATAAATGACCAAGGTTAGCATCATTGAGGAAATTTTTAAGTTTACGAAAAGAAATAGGGATAATACGTGATTGTGGACACCTAAAAAGTACCAGGAGACCATACATGCTTAAGAGGTTTTGCCTATTCAACATTTTGGGATAATTTTATACAAATTCAACTTTTTACAAATTCTACATTATGGGGAATTCAACCTTTTAGATTTTTTTTTAATTTTTTAAAACCAAACAAATACATAATGTCGTTCATTAAGGGCTCCATTACTAGTATCAAATACGCAGAATTTGTTGTCATTTCAAGAAGTGGTCATTTCAAGAAGAGGTTATTTCATGAAGTGGTCATTTCAAGAAGAGGTTATTTCAAGAAGTGGTCATATCAAGAAGTGGTCTTTTTCAGTTGTGGTCATTATCCGCCGAAGGGGATATAATGCCATAATTCGAGTTAAGTAGGTAGACATTATTAAAAGATTTTCTTTAATATTTTCTTAGAATTTAATATTGGAAGTTTGAATAGAATTACGTATAGGATTAGTTTTGTTTATAGTAAGGGCGTAAGGTGTAGGTTTAATTGATTTAGATTGAGTATTATCGGTATTCTTCTGATTTTAACATGGTTTCTGAAATTGTTGTACTGGAAGTAGAGGTAGGACCCCGCCGTCATCATGTGGTACACATGCCGGGAGATGGTTCCTGCCTCTTCTATTCGTGACCTATCACTTATTTTAAACAGTAAATTATCAAATAAAAAAGGCAATTATAGAGAGTGGGCTATAAAAAAGGCGTGGCTGACGTGCAAGAAATACACCCAAAAAAGGAACAAAAATAAACAAAAAAAATCCATTAACCAACTTACAAAAATAAATGAAATCCCAAAAAAATATTTTCATGTAAAAATGTTTCCAACACGAGTCTACGTAGCTTACCCTGTGAAAAAATTATCAAATCTCGTATAAAGCCAAGCTCTAAAGACTGCACGCTCTAAACCTACAAGCTTTACACTACACCTTACTCATAATATATGAAAAAGTGGTCAAATCTCATGTAGAGCCAAGATTTTTGATCTATGCGCCCTAATTTTACCAGGCCTACCTTCACAAATTCTAAATTTTTAGTCAAAACGTGTCGCTTGGCCGTTTTGCTACCGTCACGAAGATTTCATAGGCATTCGTTCATAGTGTCTGACGAGGCAATCGGGGTGGGTGTCCTGTGGTGATTTGTCAACCCCCCCTCTTTCCCCTCGGTTGTTACTTCAGTATGGTAGCAGAGACTATTAGGGGCTTTTGTAGATTAAGTTGCGCGGTGTACCGCTTGGGCTTCGATGAGCCTCCCTCGGTCCAGAGGACGTAAATCGAACAAGAAGTGTGACACAAAATCAAACTATCATAATAGAGGCGGTGTTCGAGTTGGTTCCCGAACGATGTATGTGAATTGTATAAGTGCAGGACGGCAGGAGAGTTTGTATGTAAAAAGTGTGTGCCCTTGTTAAGCCTCTTTATTGCACTAAGTAAATGATGGCAGGCAATGTATCAGTTCGCAATGTCAGCTAAAATACTTATTATAAAATTAGTGGAAAATAAACCATAATGTGCGTGCTTGTACAAAGAGATCTAGTTTCATAGAATCGAGAGACATAGCAGCCTTGGCGAACAAACTGAACGCGATTCTTTAAGTAATTGCTAAATAACTTTAAGAGCAATCAATATAAGGAATCGTAACTAAAATATCGCAACGGAATCGCTGCATGCCTGTATTTTTGTGTCGTTAATTTATTTTCAAAAAGGATGTGGCATGTAAAATCATGAACCATGCAGATGATGATAGATGAAGAGGAAAATAGGCCATCTGTCTCAGTCAGCAATGACTTCACTCACCTATTTCACCAACAGAGGCACCGACGATGCCGTCAGGAGTGATGCCGACCTCCTTCAACACGTCCACCAACGCAACCTGCACGGCGACGATAGACACGAACGAGTTGATAACGTTGTCTAAGTCCTTCTCCTTGGTATCGGTGAGCACGTGCAGCAGATCAATGCCGTGCGGCCGGAGCACTTGCGTGGAGCGCTTGATACTGGCCGCAAACACAGGCAGAGCCAGCAGCGAGCGTGCCATGCCTGGCCACTGCGAGCCCATGCCTGAAAACACGAACCATACTGGCCGCGTATCCCCACTGCTGCCGCCTTCCATCTCCTGTGAATAAAAAAAATTAAAAAAGGTCTTATAGCTGTGCCCTAGTGTACAATAAGCGAGGTGCAGCTCAGTGCAGATACTGACCAGAACCTCTTCTTGCGGTGATTCGGTGAGCAGACGGTAACCGCGGTGTGCGTGCCCTGGAATTGGCAAAGCGTGCACGGAATCCAGAAGCGCATGTAGTGCAGTGCTTTCATGGTGCACCTGTGCGTGCTGCAGCAGCGTGTGCACGGCCTCTTTCGTGCGGCCCGAAGCAAGCACCAGACGTGGCAGCCTCGCCTCTCCCGGCGCTTGACCCTTCGCTACGCGTGAGCCGTTCTCTGACTCCAGGATCACGTGCGAGTTAGCTCCACCGAACCCAAACGAGTTAACCGCCACCAAACCGCCGTCCCATTCCATATTACGTGACACCACCTGCAATACAAAACATATTTATTTCTGATCACATAAAATAACACTTCCATAATCGACACTGCGCAGTGTTTCCTTTTTTTACCTGGAGGCGACCGTCACTGAGCGCCGGGATATCTGGGTTGGGTGACTGGAAGTGCAGGTTGCCGGGAATTACGCCACTCTCCATCGCTAACACGATTTTCACAATGGAGCACAGTCCTGCAGCAGCTTCCGCGTGGCCCATATTTGATTTCACTGAGCCGATCAGCAGTGGCTTCTGCCGGTCTTTACAGTAGAGCTCCGCGATAGCATTCATTTCGTTTGGGTCGCCGATCTAAAATAAGGGGTAATCATTTTATGTTTGCCAATAAAAATAACGGACTTGACGGAAATATACCCAGTAGTACCTTAGTGCCGGTACCATGAGCCTCAAAGTAGACGACATCCTGGGGACGTAGGCCCGCCGCCTGGAGAGTTTCCTGAGCCAGCTTGCGCTGCATGTTAGCGGAGGGGAAGGTGATTCCCTCCTCCTTGCGACCGTCGTTGTTGAGGCCCACCCCACGCACGGTTGCATACACGCGTCGCGCCGCGCCGCGTCGTTGCAGCAGCACCGCCACCACCGCCTCGCTGCGCACGTATCCATTGGCACTCGCGTCGAACACCGCACACCGCCCCTCCGGCGACAATACGCTCAGTCGATGGAAGATGAGCGAGGTTTCTGGATTGAGACATATACCGCTAGACGCTACGATTGCCGTGTCGCAGATCCCGGCCCTTATGTCTTTAATTGCGTAAGTTAAAGCGTACATGGAACAAGAGCAGCCAGTGTCTATGGCAAAGGATGGACCCTTAAAGTCAAACGTGTACGATATGCGATTGGCAAACATTGTACAGATACACCCGATGATTTCGTATCCGGTAATTTTGTCTGGCTTGCCAAAGGTCAATTTCTCGTAAGTCTCGCCAAAACAAACGCCAACGTAGACGCCGGTGCGCGAACCACGTAGCTCTACGGGGTTGATGCCGGCATCAATGAGCGTCTCGTGTGTGACCTCCAGCAGCATCCGCATCATCGGGTCCATCAGGTGTGCTTGTTTCGCGTGCACTCCGAAAAATGTAGCATCGAAGTGTGCCAAATTTTTAAGTTTTCCACTTCGCTTCTGCATTCCGTGTAGACCTGGAATATTCAAAACTAAAAGATAATTTATTTCGTCATAATAATTGTATCAAATTAGAAACAAGAACCATATTATACATGTATAAACGAGAATGGTTCATAGTTCAGTCAAATACCCCAAAAAACTACTTTGATGATAAGAGACAAAAACCATGCAGTATACAAAGCTCTAGGATTCCCAGAGAAGGAAAAAACCTTTGGTGTAAACACCTAGTGGAACCGTAAAAACAAGATATATCTGAATCGGTACAACTATGCCTTACTCTGCTGCGAAGTGAAATGAGTTTTTCCCAGATCCTTCGGAAACTATGTCGCGCTATTTTTATTATTAGACTAAGAGTATGTCATTTACCAAACCCTCATTATTATCTCGGTGCGAAATATTACAAAGCATGAAAATTAGTTTTCTTCTGACCCTCGGAACTATATAGCACTATTCCCCTGTCCAATATTTCTATAAAAAAATCACAAGGCGTGGAAATTAGTTTTTTCCAAATCCCTCGCGAATATTGGGCTATTATGATAAGTAGTCTATATCACTTCCTATTCCCCTCAACTATTTCTATGCAAAAAATCACGTCATTGCGTTGTTCCGTTGCGACGCCGACGTGCGCAAGCGTGCAAATGAGTTTTCCCCAAAACCATCAGAAACTATGTCGTGCTATGCTAATTAGTCATTTCCTACCCCATTTAACGCCATAGTAAAACCTTTTACCATGTCAACGCCTCGGGTTTAAGAATAGACACGAACTTTAATTTTTGTGCGAAAAGTATTCATCAAAATTTAAAATCGTTATTTAATCTACACTAATATTATAAAGAGAAAAGATTTGATTGTTTGTTTGTCTTAAATAATCGTGGTATCTTCCGAAACTTCTGGACCGATAAAAAAAATCTTTCACCGTTGGGAAGCTACACTATTCGCGGTTGCTATAGTCTATATTACTCTATATAATTTAGGAATCCTTACTAAAACTCAAATAATGTAACGCAAGGTGTAAAAAATTACCTAAACATTCCTGCAATATCTACAAAAAGTAGTGTAGTGTAGTGGCAGTAGTAGTGTAGTAGTAGTGTAGTGGTAGTGCAGTGGTAGTGGTAGTGGTGGTAGTGGTAGTGGTGGTAGTGGTAGTGGTGGTAGTGGTAGTAGTAGTGTAGTGGTAGTAGTAGTGTAGTGGTAGTGGTAGTGTAATGGTAGTGGTAGTGGTAGTGTAGTAGTAGTGTAGTGGTAGTGGTAGTGTAGCGGTAGTATAGCAGTAGCGGTAGTGTAGTGGTAGTGTGTGGTAGTGTAGTGGTAGTGGTAGTGGTAGTAGTAGTGTAGTGGTAGTGGTAGTAGTAGTGTAGTGGTAGTGGTAGTGTAATGGTAGTGGTAGTGTAGTAGTAGTGTAGTGGTAGTGGTAGTGTAGTGGTAGTGTAGCGGTACTATAGCAGTAGCGGTAGTGTAGTGGTAGTGTGTGGTAGTGTAGTGGTAGTGTAGTGGTAGTGTAGTGGTAGTGTAGTGGTAGTGTAGTGGTAGTGTAGTGGTAGTGTAGTGGTAGTGTAGTGGTAGTGTAGTGGTAGTGTAGTGGTAGTGTAGTGGTAGTGTAGTGGTAGTGTAGTGGTAGTGTAGTGGTAGTGTAGTGGTAGTGTAGTGGTAGTGTAGTGTAGTAGTAGTGTAGAGTGGTAGTGGTAGTGTAGCGGTAGTATAGCAGTAGCAGTAGTGTAGTGGTAGTGTGTGGTAGTGTAGTGGTAGTGTAGTGGTAGTAGTAGTGTAGTGGTAGTGGTAGTGTAGTGGTAGTGGTAGTGTAATGGAAATGGTAGTGATAGTGTAGTAGTTGTGTAGTAGTAGTGGTAGTGGTAGTGTAGTGGTAGTGTAGTGGTAGTGTAGTGGTAGTGTAGTGATAGTGTAGTGGTAGTGGAGTGGTAGTGTAGTGGCAGTGTAGTGGTAGTGTAGTGGTAGTGGTAGTGTAGTGGTAGTGTAGTGGTAGTGTAGTTGTAGTGTAGTTGTAGTGTAGTGGTAGTGTAGTGGTAGTGTAGTGGTAGTGTAGTGGTAGTGTAGTGGTAGTGTAGTGGTAGTGTAGTGGTAGTGTAGTGGTAGTGTAGTGGTAGTGTAGTGGTAGTGTAGTGGTAGTGTAGTGGTATTGTAGTGGTAGTGTAGTAGTAATGTAGTGGTGGTGTAATTGTTGCGGACAGTTTAGCCTGCATTTGAATTTGGCGCTAGTACATTAGATTTTGCGCCGTCATCGATTAATAGTTTAAAACGAGGCTACCAGAGCCATCTGTCTACGTCACAATAAATAAATATTGCCAGTGACATCTAGTGGCGAGGAGCAAAACTACGTAGTCAGCCTACTTCACAATCGAGAGAAATTTCTGGACATACGTCACCTCACTACAAGATGGCACGGAATTTTCCAGATACTATTTTGGTCTCTGGCAGACTCGTGTGTAAAAAGCGATATAGAGAGAGAATCTTTCTAGACTGAACTGGAAAGGGAAGTGGGCGGTATTTATTGCGTCGTGTGCATCAGATGTTTGTATGTGTGCGTAAATTGGAATAATCTACGCTGATGTGGAAATTTCTTTGGCAATATATAAAGCAGTGCAGAATGGCACCGAGACACAGTGTATTCCAGATTCGGTATTGAACAGTGGTTCAAACCGAAAACAAGTGGGACTGGTACCATCCAGTGTAGTGGAATTATACCACGATTAGGGCCCAGTGTGCCTTTTTGTGCCCAAGAGTGCCGTTCGCGTGGACATTGCGTGTGCCCAGTGTGTTGTAGTACCCAAGTGTGTCTCGTATCACCGCTACGAGTTATCGGACACTGGATTTCGTGCCTCCATATCGCCAGTAAAACTTGGACGATTTTTTTGTGTAAATATTTTATAGTGTGCATTTCTCCAGCAGGTCGTCTCACACGCAGGTTTGACGACTTCCAGCCTCCCGATTTAGTACCATAGACCACTTACATATGCTGCGGCAGATTATACAGAAGACCAAAGAGTACAATCAGTCACTATGCTTGGCGTTCGTGGACTATGAGAAAGCCTTCGATTCGGTCGAAACTTGGGCTGCGTTACAGTCTCTCCAGAGGTGCCAAATTGACTATCGATATATCGAAGTGCTGAAGTGTTTGTATGAAAACACCACCATGTCGGTTCGCCTCCAGGATCAAAACTCGGAACCTATCCAGGTGCAGCGAGGGGTGAGACAGGAAGACGTTATATCTCCGAAACTTTTCACCGCCGCCCTGGAAGATGTTTTTAGCTTTTGGACTGGGGTGGACTTGCCATCAATATCAACGGCGAGTACATCACCCACCTTCGATTCGCTGACGATGTTGTGGTCATGGCTGAACTATGGACGACTTAGGCACAATGTTCGATGGCCTCAGTAGAGCCTCTCAACAAGTGGGTCTTAGAATGAACATGGACAAGACGAAAATTATGTCAAACGTCCGTGTCATACCTACTCCTCTGAAGGTTGGAAGCTCTACACTCGAAGTTGTTACCTAATATGTATACCTCGGACAAACATTCCAGTTAGGTAGGTCCAACTTCGAGAAAGAGATCAATCGTTGAATCCAACTCGGCTGGGCAGCGTTCAGTACGCTTCGCAATATCTTTACGTCCCAGATACCGCAGTGTCTTAAGACCAAGGTCTTCGACCAGTGTATGTTGCCAGTGATGACATACGGAACTGAGACATGGTCGCTTACTATGGGCCTCATAAGAAGGCTCAAGAGCACCCAAAGGGCAATGAAGCGTGCTATGCTCGGAGTTTCTCTGCGTGATCGAATCAGAAACGAGGAGATCCGTAGGAGAACCAGGGTAACCGACATAGCTCTTAGAATTGCTAAACTTAAGTGGCAGTGAGCGGGGCACATTGCTCGTAGAACAGATGGCCGCTGGGGCAGTAAAGTTCTCGAGTGGCGACCACGCACCGGAAAGCGTAGTATAGGCAGGCCTCCCACTCAGTGGACGCGGGAAGCCGCTGGATGCGGGCAGCGCAGGACCGGTGGTCGTGGAGATCCTTGGGGGAGGCCTATGTCCAGCAGTGGACGTCTTTTGGCTGATATGATGACGTCACGGTTAATTCTCTAACTGCAAATGTAAGTTGGTAATCGCAAAAAATATATATTAGATTAACTACAAACAGAGAGCGTTGGTAGCGTAACGGCTAGGGCTGCCACCTCCTGTTCGGGAGGTCATGGTTCGAATCCTGCCACGTACCAATGTCTTTTCAAATTTTGATTTTATATAAACGATTATCCGCTGCTGTTACAGTGCAAGAAAACATCGTGAGGAAACCTGCACACGCCTGCGAAGAAACGGTTGTGTGTGAAGTCGGCCAACCCGCACTGAACCCGCGTGGTCGACTAAGGTCCGATCACCCTACATCAGTGTAGGCTCGAGCGCCTCGGTGTTATACAGGGTGTTGTTTTGGTCGACAACGAGCTTTTCAGGGGTGATACAGTTCATGATACTGATGCCAAAAAAAATCATACCTTAATTTTTCATAAGAAAATGTTAGCAAATATTCTTTTATTGTTACCTTATTTTCATACGATTATGAATGAGAGCGTAAGATCGGAGGGTCGGGTTGGGGGCGGGAGCCATCGACGGCCGGCCGGGAACAATTTAGTAATCGTGAACTATACGATGTACTAAGCATTCACTTTACATGTGGTGAAAACGAATCTGAGTGTGAGATTTTGGCGTGAAGAATTCCCAAATCGTTATGAAATAACGCGGTACACATTAAGGACAATTGTTTATAACCTCCGTGAATGGGGTTCTTTCAAATCATGTGTAGTTCCTTTGACGGTCCTAAGCCCGTGAAAAGTATGAAGGAAAAGGTGATCTAATTGACGCGGCAAACTGCGTTTCTCGGAAAAGTTGAATGGAGCCGGCAGCCATTGAGCTTGTCGCCCAAACCCCGCCTTCCGCATGCGCCATACGTCTTCGTTATTTTAGGATAATTTGTAAGTGATTTTTTTCAATAATTTCAAATTATAAAAAAAAGAAAATGTGCTATTAGAACAAGAGTTTTTTATCCTACCACCCCTTAAAAGTCCGTTGTCGTCCAAAACAACACCCTGTGTATGAGCTGATGTGATGAACCACAAATTTACAGTTATCGGATATTTTTCTTTACTGGTGCTGGTGAAACCTTGCTTTTTTCCAAAGTTCAACAGGCAGTACCCTATAGGTTTTGATTTACTTTGAGTATCAAAATATGTGACAAAAATGGTCGGAAAATGTCTTTAACTTTTAGTCTAAGAAGATTGATTTTTTACAGCAGCATCAAGCATTTTTCGTTAATTTACATGATCAGAATAATCATAATAATTTATGGGTGTCAATTAAATGGTTAGCATAGTATTGTTATTTCTGTGAGCAGAAAAATATAATCGGTGAGCAGAAATAGCTAATTGGTCAGCAACTCATGGTCAGCAAACATTTCAAAATCAATCAGCAATTTATGTCATTCTGGATGGCTGTAATTAGTTTAAACATCCCCGTACTACACTCTTCCTACAGTGTTGAGTGGTCGACGGAGCCCCTTCGGGGCTCCTACTTCTGTGTTCTCATGTTAAACCTAACACTACGACTGTGCGGGGAGGCGAGCTTAGCTCGCCTCCCCGCACAGTCTTCGAACCTAACGGATCCGAGTCGGGGTGCTCCGCAAGTCCGAGCTCGCTTCGCTCGCTCCCGCTTCCATTTAGAACTCCCCGTACCACACTCTTCCTACAGTGTTTTCTGCCGCTCAATCATGAAATCTTGCCGCTCAAGTAGTTATTTTGCGGACTGAATGTTTATTATGCATTTCAAATATATATGTATCATAATTTATTGATAAAAAAGGTACTACCCTCTACACGTTCCTGAGAAAAATAGTCTCTACAGACAGACAAACAGGCAGACAGAGACGGATAACGAAGTGATGAACCTGTAAAGGTTCTTTTTTTTCTTTTTGAGGTACGAAACTCTATAAATTAAAATATGTCAATCGAGAGTTGAGAAGGAAAATGTATTCTTCAATCAATATGCAGCGGGGAGCATTTTGACACGAGTACGAGAATTTAAAAGCCACATCTCTGCAATGAGCATATTTCTACTGATCACCTGTAAAACTTTGATCGCCGGAGTCGTGTTCTTTGTCTACAAAGCCTACAAAAAATTCCATTAAGATAGGATGAGACAGCATACGGTAAGACATGTTCTACGGTGTTCTCTCGTACACCGTTATTCCTTAAACCAACCCAGACTTAGCCATGGTACTGTCAAAGTATATAATCCAAAAATGGTTAGTTAAATAAAAAATAGTTAGAATATGAAAAAAGTTTATTTACAGCTTTTCAAAATATTCTCCTCCAACCCCTATGCACTTATGCATTTGAGCAAACCAGTTTTCAAAACATTTAAAAAACGTATCTTACGGGAGGTCGAAAAATAACCACCGAAATTTTTTGACGGCCTCGTCTGCAGTGTTCAATTTTCGCCCTCGAACAAATTTTTGCTACCGTGGGAAATAAAAAAATCGCTGAGCTGTACGGAGGATGGGGTAAAATTTGCACCCCCGAAGTTCTCAAATAGTCCATGGTTCTAACAGCTGTGTGAGCGGGCGCGTTATTTTGGTGAAAAACAATGCCACGGACGCCGCTCCTTGGCACTCGCTATTCATCTCCCCGAAAGCTCGGGGCACGCAAACTTCATAGTACCATTCACTAGTAATGGTTCTACGGTATTTTAGAGGAATCACTGATACTGTTCCACTGCGTCGAAAAAAACCGCTATCATTTTTATATCAACGCTCCGACCGCGAACAACTTTTGTGGGCAACTGATCCTCTTCAAACACCCATTGCGTGGATTGCTGCTTCGTGAAAGGATCGTTGCTGTAGATCCAAGTTTAGTCAGTTTTAAGAATGTAGGATGCATTTTGTGAAGTCTGTCCTTTGAACTTTTGCAGCATAAATTTGCACCAATCAACACGACGGGATTTTTTTTTCGGTGAGAGAATAAGTTGTTCATGGAGGATGCCGGAAACTGCCTGTGATCCAATCTACAGTCCCAATGTGTCATGTGTCTATTCTCCCGCAATATCTACTCTACCCTGATGAAATTTTCATGAGTTACTGCAGTTGGTGGTCGGCCGGGTCATCATTTAGGTTCTGTCGACCACATTTGAATTCACGAAACCAATAAGTTGCTATTGCTAACCCAGGAGCCGACTCCCCAAAAGCACTTTGTTAATTATCGTGAGATTCCTTGAAGGGCAACCCTCGTTCATAATCAAAGAAAATCAAAGCACAAAAAGCTTCCCGCAAGACGTCAATTGTTGCAAACAAAAGAAGTGACAGATAATCTTTAAAAATATTTTAAAAAAGAACTACGCATAGGTGGCCAATAATTTTCTCCAAGGAGATTTGTATTAAAATTAGCCGTCAACTCAAAATAGTTTCAGGAAAAAAGAGATTGTATTTATTGTGTGGCTAACAATTTTCGAAAAAACCTAGGTATAGTACTAACGGACAATATGAATACTACCTGCCGCTCTCTAGATTCGACCTCACCCCACCGTCATGCAGATTGGTTACAGTTTGGTGCTTGTTCTCTTTTGAGTGTTCTGATAGCTGTGGTAATATTACAGTAAATGAAATTTTACCATGCACTACTGGTAGCGCCACGGGAAACGCGCGGTTTCATCTGCCTGACTCTCGTGACCACGCCAGACTTTCTGATAATTTAAATTCCTTACGTGGTTCAATACAGTAGCTTTAGGTGTTCATCTTTTTTTCTACCTGGCTAATCCCGTAACAGGAACATCTAGACGTAAACGTAGCAAGGTCAATGGTGACGCAGGTCCTGTGGCAGCCCTGCGTTTCCCTAATTTTATCCAAGAAAGCGCAGCGTCTGTGGAGATTACAACTCTTCCGCGACGCTGACTAAATCCTCTGTTATAGGCGAAAAGGGCCAATAAAGATGATGACGAAGTTCTTACCTGGCATCCAGCGGCGACTATCGCAGGTGACGAGGTCGACGCCAGCGAAAAGCTGCTCGGCGAACTCCTCGATGGTGTCGCTCTCGGGCAGGCGGCCTGACATCCCCGTCAGCACCACGTCGTCAGCGCTGTCACCGCTGCTCCCTGCGCTCGGCATCTCGTGCAATCACCTGCGGAAGTTATCGCACCGTCTCTCAATTACTTAACACCTACTGTAGGTGTAACACCGCACCAACGGAAATGATTAAAGCGCGGATTGCAATAACTAAGATTTGTAAAAGCCCGACACGAACCTACTTTCTTTGGCACATAAATAATTATTGCTGGCATTATGTTATTATTTATTGTGAAAATAGTATCTAAAAATCAAGATTCTGGACTGGGGTGGACTAAGCATCAATATCAATGGCGTGTACAGCATCCCCCTCCGATTCGCTGACAATACCATGGTCATGACTGAGACTATGGAAGATCTCAGCACAATGCTCAATGGCCTCAATAGAGTCTCAACTGGGTCTTAAAATTAACATAGAAAAGACGAAAATAATGTTAAATATCCATGTTCCACCCACTTTTCTGAAGGTTGAAGACTCTACACTCGAAGTTTATGATGAGCATGTATACCTGGTACAAACAGCCTAGTTAGGTAGGTCCAACTTCAAGAAAGAGATCAATCGACGAATCCAACTCGGCTGGGCAGCGTTCGGGAAGCTTTGCAATATCTTCACGTTCCAAATACCGCAGTGTCTCAAGACTCAGGTCTTTGACCAGAGTGTATTACCAGTGATTTCATACGGAACTGAGACATGGTGCTTACTAAGGGCCTCATAAGAAGGCTCAAGGTCACCCAAAGGGCGATGGAGCGAGCTACGCTTGGAGTTTCCCTACGCGATCATATCAGAAATAAGGAGATCTTTAGGAGAACCAAGGTAATCGACATAGCTCACGGAATCGCTAAACTTAAATAGCAGTGGACAGGGCATATAGCTCATAGAACAGATGACCGTTGGGACAGTAAAGTTTTTCAGTGGCGACAGCGCAGCGGAAGACGTAGCCACGGTGGACTGACGACTAGGTGAAGGTCGCGGAAAGCCGCTGGCTGTGGGCAGCGCAGGACTGGTCGTCGTGGAAATCCTTGGGGGAGTTTATTTCAGATTCCGTATTAAAATTATTGAATTTGTTTAACCAATATGTATTCCAGGATAATTATAATCTACAAGGCCCGCGAGCTAACTTGTCCAACAGTGAACGTCCTTCGGCTGATATGCGTATTCGTAACGAAATTTTTATCAATAAAGTAATATTATGAGTATGATGATGTAAAAATATAAATAATCTGTGAAATAATAAAATCATCGAAATACACTTCCGGACATATATATCGAAACGCCTATTTTTTTTCAGTACATTTTCGAAGAAGGTCCATACAGCAAAGAAATATTTTTTTAAATCAATTAAAGTAAAGAAATTATAAAGTGCAGACAAATTTGTCGAGGAGCATAACTTTCTGCAGTTACTGGGGATCTCAGTAGACTTGTCACAGGAGAGCTAACGGTAGATTGCCTACGGAAAAAATAACGTTCTTCTTATTAGCAAACAAACTGAGTTCCCAAGGCTCTGCAGAATATCGTCCTCTTCTTCAAATTTGTAGCAAAGAATCTCACCTGACGACTGAAGTTTGAAGTTTTTCCTTACTGTTAATGATTTTGTAAAAGTGTTGTTTATGTTTAGATCCTCTCTTTGTATCAAAATGTATTGAGAAAAAATAGGCGGCTCGATTGATGTGTCCGGAAGTGTATAATATAAAAGGCAAACCTGACTGACTCATCTATCAACGCACAGCCGAAACTACTAAACGGATTTCGCTGAAATTTGGAATGCAGACAGTTATGAAGACAAAGGAAACCGCTAAGAAAAGATTTCGGGAAATTCCCACGGGAACACCAAAAAAACGGGATCTGCGCGGACGAAGCCGCGGGCACCCACTATTTACGTATATAGGTATTTCAATTGAATGAATAATTATTAGTCATGTAGGTACAAACCATAATGAGTTTATTTTAGAAATATTTCATGACTCTTCTTCTTCTTCTTATCGTGTGGCTATCCAAGGGATAGACGGTGGTTGCCTGGTGTTGCACTTAGCATCACCCGCGTTCACGTGTAGGATATTTAGATTAACACCTACGGAAGTGTGCAACGCGACCTTCGTACACATCTGGAATCAGATGTGTTGAATTCCTCACGATGTTTTCCTTCACCGTTAAAGCAATCGGTAAGTATTATGTACTTAAGTTTAGAAAAACTCATTGGTACTTTGGCAGTCCGGATTTGAACCCGAGACCTCTGATTAGGAGGACCGAGTCGTTACCGGTTGAGCCACCGACGCTTATATTGGCTGTGCTTAATTGCTTATGGTATAGGTATAAGCTTAGTTGCCCCTGACAACTTGTAAGTTAGGATTTTATTGTATGGAGGACTGTTTAACCCTTATATACCCGAGAGGAAACCATGTGGATTTTCAATATCATTAAAAAATATACAGTTGTACTAGCTGTTTTCCGCGGCTTCGCCCACTCATATCTCGGTGAAAAATTTTCTATACGTATTCTCGGACCTATCGAATATACACAGAAAATTTCATGGAAATCCGTCCACGAGTTTCGGAGGAGTATGGCAACTAAAAGCGTCGGTGTGTCAACCGGTAACGACTCGGTCCATCTAACCAGAGGTACCGGGTTCAAATCTGGACGGCCAATGTACCAATGAGTTTTTCAAAAACTTACGTACATACTTACCGATTGCTTTAACGGTGAAGGAAAACATCGTGAGGAAACCTGCACACGCCTGCGGAGAAACTCGAAGGTTGTGTGTGAAGTCGACCAACCTTGCTGGGCCCACGTGGTCGACTAAGGCCTAATCGCCCTGATTCAGGGTAGGCTCGAGCCCCTCGGTGGGGATGTATATGAGCTGATATAATAAAATAAAAAAATGTGGGTTTATTGGTTACTGACGAAAGATTAATATCGTATGGAATCGGTGAAGTAGCATCTGACATTTTATATAATTAAAATGTGTCATTAACTCAGTCATCCACTACACGTCATGTTCTACCAAACTTGCGAAAATATGAAATACTAGCTTTTGCCCGCGGCTTCGCCCACGTGGACATAGCTTTTATGACTCTTTTTGAGGGTGAGTGGTGCGCGAGCCGCAATCAGCTCGCAAGCGTGGACATGAGTTTTCTCCAGGTACCTCAGGAACTGTATCGGGCTATTCAGATTAGCAGTCTTTGTCACTTCCCACCCCCTCAACAAATTCTATACAAAAAATCACTTTAATCCGTTGCTCCGTTGCGACGCCACCGACGTGCGCGAGCGTAGAAAACAGTTGTCCCCAGATCCCTCGGGAACTATGTCAGGATATACTTATTAGTAAATTATATCATTTTCCACCTCATCTCTGTGCTAAAAATCACACCAATCTATTTTTTCGTTACGATTTTATATAAAACGAACAAAGAGTATTGTTTTAGTTTCCTCAGGAACTGCATCGGGCTATGATAATTTCAACAGATAAAAGGTTGACTATTTCATTCCCAGTGATACAGGCTACCTGCATGCCAAATTTCATCAAGATTGATAGAGGTGTTGAAGTGTGAATAGGTAACAAACAAACAAACACATTTTCACATTTATAATATTAAGTAAGGATTTCTAAATCTTAAATAACATATAGAGCGTCAGTGGCAAAACGGTTAGGGCCAGTACCTCCTGTCCGGAAGGCCGTGGTTCGAATCCTGCCACTTATCAATATCTATACGAATATCGATTTCATACTGGTATGTACGTTTATCCGACGCTCTTACGGTGAGAAAAACATCGTGAGGAAACCTGCACACGCCTTCGAAGAAATTCGAACCTTATGTGTGAAGTCAATCAACCCGCAATGGACCCGCGTGATCGTCTAAGGCCAGATCGCCCTAACTCAGGGCAGGTTGAGCCCCTTGGTGGGGACGTTTATAAACTGATATGATGAAATAACATATACACCTATATTATCAAAAAACTAATTCAAATCATTATAGGTATCAATCTAGTAATAAAATTTCCTAACAATATTAATATGGGTCAAATACTCGAGTCGTATCAGCTCCTGAGGAGCCCAAGACGCACTTCTCGTTGCCGCGCTGGATGGCAATAGACAACCTTAGCAGCAGGTAGGACGTCACATCTCCTCTCTCGAAGGCGAAGGCTAATCTGCTTTGTGAAGGCAAAGGCCTCTGAGGGTTCAGCAGCCGGTTGTCTCACAGACCAGTGGCACAAAGCAGTAATTTGCCTCCAAGACCGAGTACTTATTATGCTTCTTTCTCGCCGGAAAATTGAGCAGCAGTACCGTACAGTGAGGCAGAAAAAGTGGCTTCCCAAAGCAGACACGTTCCTCTCTGCCATAGCACCTGTTTAAACCCTCCAGCCTTTCGCCATCAGATCGACTAAAGCCCGGCCGGCGGCTGCATCAAAGATGGAATATTCCATCTGGCCGAGACCAGTGCCCTCCGAGTGAGGTCATTAAGGAATTGGTGACGTGGGAATCTTCACAAACACGACTGCAACTCAGTGAGTGATGGCCAATTGCCTCCACCGTGGACCCGCAAATACATTGATGAGGTTCACAGATATTGATATTGCAGGCGGAGAGCAACTGCCACACGCAAATAGTCGCCGTGAGAAGAGTTCCCATATCTGTGCCTCCTGTTAAAAGATGCTAAACTCGATTTATGTGTTTTTATTTTTTTACACGATTGGAATTAAAAAAATACCTCTCTGTTCGTCTATGAAACACATCGCTATCGTACTATAGTTCCAGAGTTTAAAGTAGCGTATGCTGAAAAATACATAAAAGAAATCCACTCAAAAGTATGAAATAATATTTTAATGTTTTAATACAACTTAAGCGCGTTTTATTATCCCTGCAGTGCCATCTATTGACATTCTGCTACTATGATTATAATGTTAATATATATAAAAAAGTACTCTATTGTTATTATTGTAAGTATCGATAGATAATTTCCCACGGGACCTCTTTAGTTTTCCGGGATAAAGAATACCCGACTATACAATGATGGTCAAAACACCCCATCCCAATGTAAAGGTTTCATATTGTTACGTTGAGTCATTCTAAAGATATTTTTTTTTGCATTCCTGTAGGAACCCTAATTTTTTTGGGATTTACAATGTCCCAGTTTTAGTTCGCGATAAGGGTATCAACGTGTAAAATTTGATTGTAATAGGTCAAGCCACATTTGCGTGGTGAGCCATTCTATAAATGAATACTTTTGATTTTCCCACGGGAACTCTTGAATTTTCTGGGATAAAAAGTATCCTATATGTTAACCCGGGCTATAAGTAACCACCATACAAAATTTTATCAAAATCGGCCTGGTAGTTTTTGCGTGATGCGCGAACATACAGACAGACAGACAGACAAAAATTCCAAAAGTTGTTGTTTTGGCCTCTGTATCGTTAGTAATGTCCACCACAGTTATTATTTTCCAAAAATATTTCATGTACAGACACGGCCCCGTTACAGTTTTATTATATTATAGATAGATGAAAAACTCGGTGGGGACGTATATGAGCTGATATAATAATAATAAATGGCAACTAACACTGTGACACGAGAATTTTTAATATACAGGGTGTAAAAAAAATATTGTAGGACCCGTTAACTGGGGGTTCTACTCATCATATTGAACAACATTCCCCAAGGAACCCATAGTCAATTCTCGAAAAAAAATTGGACCTTGCATACAAAAATGCATAAAATTGGTCGATCAGCTGATCGAGATGTATAAAGAGTAAACATTTTTTTTTGTGATTTGGTCAAAGTCGTAAAACAAAAGTTGTTCAATATGATGAGTAGAAGCCCCAGTTAACGGGACGTACACCAATTTTGTTACACCCTGTATATAGATAAAGATAGATAGATAGATTCTTGATCAATCATTTCAATCATTTTATTCACAAACAATGTACATTGTATTTGAAATAACAATAATTTAAATATAAGTAATTATGTACATACACAAACAATACAAATATAATATGCAACCAAGGACATTTAAATTATGCAAAATTAAGATAACGCAAATTTGTCAGTTCAATTCATGTCCTAATTAAAATTAAAAATAGTGTAAAATGTAAAATAAAGTAAGAATAACTAAAAATAAAAAAATGTCAATGTATAAAATATGTCAGAAAAAAAATGTATGTCAAGAAAAATAATATTAAGATACAGTAAAAGATTACAGGAAACCATTAAAAGTCACATCACATGTCCATAAAAATAAAATAACAAAAATATTTAAAATCAAGTAAAATGTGCAATAAATTCATTCGAGTGTCATAATTTATATTTCTTAATTTATCATTTAAATAGTCATTTATACAATAGTAACATCGCTTAAACAAAAAAATCTTCAGCTTGTTCTTAAAAGAATATAAGCTCATTTAATTTTTCAGCGATAGCGATAAAGCATTAAAAAGCCTTACAGCTTGAAATTTGGGACAATGCATAGCAACATTTAGTTTAGGACAAATTCTTTGCTGAAAGTCTTTCCGCCGTGTCACCATTCTATTCTTATTTTCATCATCTGTTTCAAACTCATGAAGCCGCTTCTTCATGTCTGTTGGGACAACCAAGATATATAGACTGGGAACAGCGAGAATGCCTATTGTTGCGGTTCAGTGAGTAATTTCATTTTGTCGCACCCTCCATCCCGTCAAAGACAGATCTTAAGATGGAACTATCTGAGGAAAGCGGACAAATCATGGTAAGCCCGCTTTCATATTTGGAATTATGTCCACTTACCATCAGGTAAGATGATGCGAAGAGCTTATCAATTGTGGATAAAAAATAAATCGGATTATTACTTAATTCCTTATGGATTGATTTATGGATCCACGATAATGCTGAAATATTGATAGTAAGCGTGCGCAGGCGTGGCACGGCAACCAAACAAATAAGTTTATGCGTAAGCCGCTGACGGCGTGATGTGCGGTATCATTTATTTGTTTAAATTAAATCCGTGATGATTTTCTTATATTTTCAATCTTCATCTTCATCTAATTAGCTCATATACGTCCCCACCGAGGGGCTCGAGCCTACCCTGAATTAGGGCGATCGGGCTTTAGTCGACCACGCGGGCCAGTGCGGGTTGGTCGACTTCACACACAACCTTCGAGTTTCTTCGCAGGCGTGTGCAGGTTTTCCTTCACCTTACGGTGCAACGTACGTACCATCGGATAAACGTACATATGAAATCGAAATTCGAAAACACATTGGTACGTGGTAGGACTCGAACCACGGCCTCCCTGTACAGGAGGTAGCGGCGGTAACCGTTACGCCACCGACGCTCTTAAAAAACTGTCAGTTTTTTATCTTTTCGTTAAAAAACTGACTTCCATCACAACAAATTTTTAAATTATTATTTTTGGTATTTCCATTTTCTAAAAAAGTATTACACCGGATTTGTTTTTTTGTAAACTCTTTATTAGACGAAAAAAAACACCAACCATCAAAATGAAAAAAAAAAAGATAAAATATATTTGAGACCAACCTGACAAATTAATAATAGCAATCTGCGAAACTATCGCGTAACAAAGATCCAAAAAACCGGCCAAGTGCGAGTCAGAACCGCACACAAAGGGTTCCGTACCGTCATACTAGATGGCGCTAGTTTCTTCACGTTAAAAAAACACGTTTTTTGTATGGAGACCCTTTATTTTTTCACTTTTTCTAATATCTAGTATTTGATATTAAAGCGGCAACAGAAATCCATCTGTGAAAATTTCAACTGTATAGCTATCAGAGTTCATTAAATACAGCCTGGTGATAGACGGACATACAAATAGACAGACGGACGGACAGCGGAGTCTTAGTAATAGGGCCCTTCGGGTACGGAACCCTCAAAGCATACAGTCGAAATGAGAATCTTCTCATTTTTGGAAGTTGGTTGAAAAATATTTTTTTAACCATAAATAATCAAAAGATCTTATTGTTAAATTGTGGCTTTTTATTTTTTTATTTATTTATTTAAAACCATAGGTACATTGTTGAACGCTTGGTTTCGTCATCCTATCCTAATTACACTAAAGTTCAGTTCAGACAGTATCATCACAGAAAGAAAAAAAAACACATGGTTGTGCACAGGTCATCATCACATCAGCTCATATACGTCCCCACCGAGGGGTTCGAGCCTACCCTGAATTAGGGCGATCGGGCATTAGTCGACCACGCGGACCCAGTGCGGGTTGATCGACTTCACACACAACCTTCGAGTTTCTTCGCAGGTGTGTGCAGGTTTCCTCACGATGTTCTCCTTCACCGTTAAAGCAATCGGTAAGTATATTATGTACGTAAGTTTTGAAAAACTCATTGGTACATTGGCCGTCCAGATTTGAACCCGGTACCTCTGGTTAGAAGGACCGAGTCGTTACCGGTTGTGCCACCGACGCTTTTCGCACAGTTCATAGAAGAATCTAAATAAAAATAAGTAAAATAGTATTTATTTCAGGTGTAGAGGGGCCGTGTCTTAAAAAAAAATAATGAAAAAAAATTATAGATCATGATAATAGGCTTATATCTACTTATTACTTAATTGATTTCAAAAGTACGTCATGATTTTGAGACTTTTATATATTATCCTTTTTTTCACGAGCCAGTCTCTTCTTATTCGCTTTAAAATATAAAAGTCAATGTGTGTGCACGTTTCCTATAGAGTCCAAAACGGCTGGAGCGATATTGAAGAAATTTTCAGGAAAGCTTTAGATAAATAACAATAAACGCCCCTTAAGTCGAATACCTATCATTAAAATTTAAATATTTTGAACTAAATTTCATAGTTCTAGTTTTTTTAGTTTCACTCTTTCTGACAGTCATAAAATAAAATAAAAATTAAAACAATATGACCTGAGAAATTATAGGTTCGATAAATATGCGCAAGACAAAGTTACCACCATCTTATCTAAGTCTTGCCGCCAAACATCAGTGTTAACAGCATAGATGGGTTGCGGCTTGAAGATAAGATAGCTAGATACCCATTGCGTTGAGGAATCTTGGTAAGCCCGCTTCCATCTTTGGCATCATCGTCACTTACTATCAGACGAGATGATGCCAAGGGCTTACCAATTGTGAATAAAAAAATAAATAAAAATTATTGAATTTATTATAAATGCCTTTGACAAGAGTAGGCCAGTTCACACGGACAGCACCCGGCCACGAGTATAACGCGAGAGTCAGCCATCGCTCTTCTCGACCATATATTTTTTTTATTCACAATGGGTAAGCCCCTGGCCTCATCTCAGATATTTGGCGGCAAGACTTAGATAAGATGGTAGTAGCTAGCCAGGCGGGCTTAGAAAATGCCCTACCACCAACCAAACCGAGTCTTACAAGTTGACCCCACCGGGAATCGAACCCGCGACCTCCTGGTGTGAAGCGAATGGGCTAACCACGAAGGCGGGTAAAATATTACAGGGAAAGGAACGACTGGCTAGACAAACTGATAAATTGAATAATTGGTTCGAACCTTTTCCAGCTGGTGGTTCAACGACAGGGACCTGGAGCAGCAGAGTCGGTAGGCGTTTTGAAATAGGTACGATTTGGTTGAGATCCGAAGAAGGTGGTGTTACTTGCGATAAGACAACAACGACGGATATTGAAGATCACGCTCACCACCAGCGGATTTATAGAGGCGCGATAACAGCTGATCGTTAGAACCTCATATAATTTCCAAGACACGAATTGATTTAATTTTCTATAAGCAAATAATATTTTTATTACGTGATCACGTATAGTGTTAACAGCATAGATATGTTGCAGGCTAATAAAAATATTCAATAATTATTTCGGACCTAGAGAGAGATATAAGAAATTGAAGTAGTTCGTAGTTAAACACAACATATTTATATACTATTTTTAAAGTCCAGGCTCCAGAAGCAACTAACGTGACTTCAGGCAAAGTAGATATATTAGTACTAACATACAGTATAGACACTCCCTGCCGCTCTCTAGATTCCTACCTCACCCCCTCGTCTCCCAGATTGATTCAGATTGGTAACAGTTTGGTTGTCGAACGTATAGCATTTCGCCGCCATTTTGTTTGTTTCGTCATTCGTTTTTTGAAATGTCATTTCTGGCCCGTTGTATAAAGTGTCCAGGGTGTGCTTCAGGGCATGGTAAACCTATGTTTAGTCGTAATATCGCCAACGCACACTTGGAGCTAGGACGGCGAACCAGGCGTATTTTGAGAAGCATCACGCCACTGTCATTGGTCTTTGATTGATTGATTGAAAACACTTTATTGCACAACATAAGATAAAAAAAAGATACAATGATTAAGGAAGTTGTACATATAGGCGGTCTTATCGCTAACAAGCGATCTCTTCCAGAATCTGTTGATCTTTGTGTTTTTTATTTATTCACAATTGATAAGCCCTTGGCATCGTCTCACCTGATCGTAAGTGACGATGATTCCAAGGATGGAAGCGGGCTTACCAAGATTTCCCAACGTAGTCGGGATATACATCAATACGATTAACATTGATGTTTGGCGGCAAGATTTGGACACTTAAATGCCTTATCCACCATCCAAAACTAGTCTTACAAAGTAAGATTCCGCCACATACCAATCTATAGTAAGAAAATATAATCAGAAACCTCAAAACTAGGTGTTTCCCACCTGGACAACGTTTCTACGACTTTCCGAGGGTGCGCAGTGCGCGAGCCGCGTGGCAAAAAATAGTTATGTGTTAATCCAGGTCCTAATCTGTCTAACCAAATTTCAGCCATATCCGTTCAGTAGTTTTTGCGTGAAAGAGTAACAAACATACATCCATACATTCTTACAAACTTTCGCGTTTAGGTAGGATAGGATAATGTGCGGGAGCACTGCTAGGATCTAGAAAGATGAGGGGATTGAGCAAAAGTAGTCACCCAACACAGAGGCCCAGCGCTGTGTATCTACGTCTAACATCACATCAGCTCATATATACGTCCCCACTGAGAGTCTCGAGCCTACTATGAATTAGGGCGATCGGGCCTTAGTCGACCACGCGGGCCCAGTGCGGGTTGTTCAACTTCGCACACAAAATTAGAGTTTCTTCGCAGATGTGCGCAGGTTTCCTCACGATGTTTTCCTTCACCGTAAGAGCGTCGGATAACTCTTTATGTAAGTATAGTCAAGACTGTAAAAGGGTGAATTGAATACTATTTTTGAGAGTGTGAAAGTGACCTTACGGTGGTAAGGACATAATGTTACGAGAAGATATGCAGAACACATATGAATCGAGTGGGCTGGATTTGGAGATGTCATCATTATTATCCTTATCGTATCACATCATCACACTAATATTATAAAGGCGAAAGTTTGTGAGTGTGTGAGTGTCTATGTTTGTTAATTCTTCACGCAAAAACTGCTAAACGGATCTGGCTGAAATTTGGTAGGTAGATAGATTAGGACCTGGATTAACACATAGGTTACTTTTTTTCCACGCTGCACTGCGCACCCTCGAAAGGTCATAGAATTGTGGTCCACGCGGGTGAAGCCGCGGAAAACAGCTAGTAAGTAATATTTATTAAACCTTATATGTAAACTGTCGCGTCCTGACTGACAGCCGCGGGTAACTATTTAGTAATCTGTGCCGCGGGTGCCAACCTGTGATACGAAGTAACTATTTAGTAATCTGTGCCTGTGATACCAACAGAATACCAGCGCTTCGCTTCCGAGCCTAGCAAATGCTGAGTTGGGGCCCTGTGGTTGCAGTTTCGCCTCATGAATATTATGTATTTTTTTTAATGTTTACCTAAAATGTTGTTACTAATGTATTATGTATGTATTATGTTACTGGAACCAATAAACGTATTTTATTTATTCACAATTGGTAAGCCCTTGGCATCATCTCACCTGATGGTAAGTGACGATGATGCCGAAGATGGAAGCGGGCTTACCAAGATTCCCCAACACAATGGAGAACTCGCTATCTTATCTTCAAGCCGGAACACATCAATGTTGTTAACACTGATGTTTGGCGGCAAGACTTAGATAAGATGGTGGTAGCCAGCCAAGCGGGCTTAGAAAATGCCCCAGCACCAAACAAACCGAGTCCTACAAGTTGACCCCACCGGGAATCGAACCCGCGACCTCCTGATGAACGAACTAATCATTACGCCACGTAGCCAGTTCAATAATAAATTTCCTTCTTTCTTTCCAAAAGACGTGCACTGCTACACAAAGGCCTCAACCAAGAATTTCCACAACGACCGCATCTAGCGGTTTTACCAGGTTTCACCATCAACCTTCACCAGGTTACGCTACGTCTTCCGGTGCGCGATTCTTCATCTTCTTCATCTTATCAACTCATATACGTCCCCACCGAGGGGCTCAAACCTACCCTGAATTAGGGCGATCGGGCCTTAGTCGACCACGCGGGCCCAGTTAGGGTTGGTCGACTTCACACACAACCTTCGAGTTTCTTCGCAGGCGTGTGCAGGTTTTCTCACGATGTTTTCCTTCACCGTAAGATAGATACATAGATAGATAAACCGTTTATTTACCGACCAGGCACAAAAAAAACAAAAAGTAAAAGGTTGGTAACAATAAAGTAAAAAAGATGATTATACTACTAAGACTAACTTATAGCTACTTACTAATAAATCCAATAAAATACAATGAAATTTCAGTAAGTGCCAGGCCAGCGAAAAGGTCCTGGCTCAGCATATGTTATAGGTGAATGCCCATAACGCTGATATTCTGCCAGGGCCCTCACCAGTCTGTGTACCGCGACAGTATACTAATATAGAAATAATAAATCATAAAAAAACCTATAAGCTACCTGCAGATTAATCTACAGTAAAAGCGTCGGATAAACGTGCATATGAAAACGAAATTCGAAAACACATTGGTACGTGGCAGGATTCGAACCTCGGCCTCCCGGACAGGAGGTAGCGGCCGTAACCGTTACGCCACCGACGCGGTTACCACTCGAAATTTTAACAGCCCTAACGATCATGTTATGTGTTGGTGATGAGTTAGAGACATAGAAATTAGGATAATTTGATAGAGATTAGTAACAGACGACAAATGAGATGTCTTGGCAGCATTACTCTACAAGATACTGTAGAGGTGGGTGAATGTAGAGATCGTATAGCTCTGCGTTCGCGCAATTGCACCTCCTTTGCAATATTGCTATACGCGGGTCGTATTAAAAAAAACTAACTTTAAATAGTTACTTAATTCAAACTGGTAGGTCGTTCGAAACCTTTTCTGAAACAGTTGAGTGGCATTCTATTCGTGACCGCGAGCCAGGACAGAGGTTCCTTTATCCGTGATCGAAGTGTATATTCTTATAGCAAGAGTGCAACACTAGCTCAGTCTGGTAACCTCAGCCCAATAATCAGCCAGCCGACGGAGGCTTTTTTTCGATGTGAATAAAGATTGCTCTACGTCTTTCTTCACAACCTAGAAACTGCATTTTCAATCATCAATGTGATCCCTGTGAGCTTTTACTCCCCCTACCGACTCATTGGTGCGTCATAATACTATAGTAGATGCTACTTACTTTATCAGTACCTACCCATCATTTTACACGGGGCTTTGAATCATGATTCAAAAAACTTTTCTCCCGATGACCTCAAATAAAACAGAATGATTCATGATTCTAAAAAACTTTTCTCCCGATGACCTCAAATAAAATAGAATGATTCATGATTCTAAAAAACTTTCCTCCTGATGACCTCAAATAAAATAGAATGAAGGCCAGAAGAATTAAGATTTAACTAAAGTTGTTTTGCAAATGCCGTTATCTACGGTCGTGATTCATAGATGATATGGAATCTGAATGTCTTCATTTAAAATTTATTGGTGAATCTAATGAGGTGGTTGGTTAACAAAGCTAGGATGACTTACAAAGAATTGGGATCAAGTTAAAAGGTAAAAGAGAAAGTAAAAATATTTGAACGTAACTATTGGTGGTAAAACTGATCGTAGTTTGTAGCTGCGATGGTAGCTAAGGTCCCGACATAAAATTGTAGTAGACCAAGATAAATAAATAAAATAAATAACAAATAAATATTCTAGGACAAATCACACATGGTCATCTGGCCCCAAAGTAGGATTCCCTGTGTTATGGGTACCAGAGACTGATATAAATACTCATATACGTTTAAATACATACATATACTTATAGATATATTTAACACCCAGACACAGGGCAAACAAATCTGCTCATCACACAAATGTTTGCCCTGGGTGGGGATCGAACCCACAACCCTCGGATCAGTAGTAAAGGCCACTATGACCAATAAGCCACCGAAATAAACCAATAATATCCACATTTTACTTGCATGCAGCACAATAAATTTCCTTTCATATGTCACGACTACAGAGCATTGAGCGTGTTTATCGAAACCAATAAAAAAATAATTATATCTCTTAACATACAAAACACGACTAAACATAGCTTTATTAGGACATAAATTCACTATCGCAATTTAAAAAATGTAAACTCTTAAATGTGAAAAAAAAATATATAATTACAACAAATTACAACAACAAAATTTTGCTAATTAGTGTATTCTTACGACCTTTTTTATTTAAGTTATAGTAAGTAATGTATTCATTGTGTTTGTTTGTTTGTTCCCTATTCACACTTTAACAGCTCCGCCAATCTTTATGAAATTCGGCATGCACGTGGTCTGTGTCATGCAAAAAGATATAGGCCACCTTTCATCCCGTGAAAATAGCGTAGTCCGATACAGTTCCTAAGAGAACTGAAATATACTAGCTGTCCCGGCGAACTACGTACCGCCTTACATTACATTACACTGCCCTACCCTACCCTACCCTACCCTACACTACACTACCCTACCCTACACTACACTACCCTACCTTACACTACCCTACCCTACATACACTACACTACACTACACTACCCTACCCTACACTACCCTACACTACACTACCCTACACTACACTACCCTACCCTACCCTACACTACCCTACCCTACCCTGCCCTACACTACATACACTACACTACCCTACCCTACAATACCCTACACTACACTACCCTACACTACCTACACTACCCTACCCTACCCTACACTACCCTACCCTAAAATAAAATAAATGTTGGCCGATTCTCAGACCTACTCAATATGCTCACAAAATTTCATGAGAATCGGTCAAGCCGTTTCGGAGGAGTACGGGAACGAACATTGTGACACGAGAATTTTATATATAAGATATATATGTATATATTGGTATTAAGAGGATTGTGAACCTGGGACTTTCCATTAAAACAGCGCGGCGATAGCGATTTTCACCCAATAAAAATGTTAACCGATTTAGACTAATTTTTGATAGCTTGTCAGTCAAAACTATAGCTAGATTTATAGATTTTGTTTATTCGATACAATTAATAGGTTTAATTAGTTTTCATTCAGATTCGTATTCAGGTTTCATTAGGTTCAGATTTCATACAACGGCCATTAATTGTTTACTTTAAATCAATAAGTTAAAAAAAAGAAACCTATAAACCTAGCTTTTTTATAAATGACAAACAATCCTCTTAAACTCCAGACACAGACAAAAAAAGTAAGTGTTTGGTTTTAAGAAACCACGGTAAAAGTGAAACTTTACAGAGAACGAAACGATCATGGCTGCTCTCGCTACGGTATAGAGGACGAAACGATCATACCGACAGACGAAAGCGACCTACACGCGACATGCAACACACAGACGAAAAAATGTGAGACAATGTAATAAAAGTTTCACTTTAATAAACCTAGCTTTTACTCTTAATGACAACCTATCAAAAAAAGGTCAAAATTGGGTTAACTAAATATCTCTATCGCCGTTTGTATGAAAAGTCTAATTTTCGCCATAGGTTCACAATCCTCTTAAACTCCAGACACAGACAAGTAAAACTGTTCGTCACACGAGTGTTTGCCCTAGGTGGGGTTCGAACCCACGGCCCTTGGCAGGAGCGCTGACCACTGGACTACCGGGTCAGGCTATTCCACTTAACGATGACTCAGTTTGTTAAATTTTTTCGCCTGTGTGTTACATGTCGCGTGACGGTCGCTTTCGTCTGACGGTATTATCGGTTCGTCCTCTGTACCGTAGCGAGAGCAGCCATGATCGTTTCGTTCTCTTTTACCGTGGTTTCATAAAACCACACACTTACATTTTTTTATTTATTTCGTTTATATGCATGTTTATCCGACGCTCATACGGTGAAGGAAAACATCGTGAGGAAACCTGCACACGCCTGCGGAAAAACTCGAAGATTGTGTGTAAAGTCGACCAACCCGCACTGGGCCCGCGTGGTCGACTAAGGCCCGATCGCCATAATTCAAGGTAAGCTCGAGCCCCTCGGTGGGGACGTATATGAGCTGATATGATCATATGCATGTATTTATTTGTGCGGTTTAAATCTTGCAATCGATTTTGGAGCGACTTCCATAGGTCCGATTGATCTGAGATTTGGTATGTTTCTGGATTCACGGTGACAATGGATACTTTTAGTATTTTGAAGTTGATCTGGCGATGATCTTTGGACGTGTAGTCATGGCTCCAGAACGGTCTATCGTTTTAAATAATATCATCATATCAGCCAGAAATCGTCCACTGCTGGACACAGGACTCCCCCAAGGATTTCCACGACGACCGGTCCTGCGCTGCCCGCATCCATCGGCTTCCCGCGATCTTCACCAGATCATCGGTCCACCGCGTGGGAGGTCTCCCTACGCTACGTTTTCCGGTGCGCGGTCGCCACTCGAGAACTTTACTGCCCCATCGGCCAACTGTTCTACGAGCTATATGCTATGTTTAAATAATATACTTAGTAAGTAATACGGAAGTACTTTGCTTGTTGTTTTATTACAAGCTTTATACACACCCCGGACACTTCATACAAAGGGCGAGAAATAACATTTCAAAAATCGAATGACGAAAAAAAAAAAATTGCGGCGAAATCCTATACGTTCGACAACCAAACTGTAGCCAATCTGTAACAATATGGGTGACGAGGGGGTGAGGTCGCAATCTACAGAGCGGCAGGGAGTGTCCATACTGTAGGTTAGTACCAATATACGAGTATAATACTTGCTTTATATTTGCTTGCCGTGTTTAGTTAATTTGTTAGTTTTGGAAAAATCTTGGAAGTTAAATTAGAATCACTTCAGGTTCCGAATGAGCTGAAATTAAGTTTGCAGCACAATGCAGGTTTAGCTTAGTGACGTCATTCTTAATTCAATATGACGGACCCCCTCATATTGCTGAGAAGAATAAGAAATAATTAAAATTCTTTTCAAATAAAATCATTTACCTAAATTTTTTAAGTTTTATCGAATATTACTTTATTTGGAAAAAATATTGAGGTTTTATATCTCTAGAGACGCTAGGACGTATTTCCTTTTTATAGCACTGAATTTAAACCGAATTCTAACCGCCCCCGTGGCGCTATTCCATTCGCTTCACACAAGAAGGTCGCGGGTTCGATTCCTGGCGGGGTCAACTTTTTAAGACTCGGTTTGGTTGGTGGTAGGGCATTTTCATAGCCCGCCTGGCTAGCTACCACCATCATAACTAAGTGATGCCGCCAAACATAATTGTTAACAGCATTGACGTGTTCCGGCTTGAAGATAAGTTAGCCAGATCCGTGCGTTGGGGAATCTTGGTAAGCCGGCTTCCATCTTCGGCATCATCGTCACTTACCATCAGGTGAATCATTTGATTTGATTTATTTATTGTATTGCTTATGTACACAAACATAAATATAAAAAAAGAAGAGAAGATAAATAAAAAAAAACATATTTTTTTACCTATAAATACCTACTACTAATACCAAAGGAATATATATATATTTTTAAATACAAAGGGTAACACAAAAGCAATACAAAATGCTTATTATATCAGCTCATATACGTCCCCACCGAGGGGTTCGAGCCTACCCTGAATCAGGGCGATTAGGCCTTAGTTGACCACGCGGGCCCAGTGCGGGTTGGTCGACTTCACACACAACCTTCGAGTTTCTTCGCAGGCGTGTGCAGGTTTCCTCACGATGTTTTCCTTCACCGTTAAAGCAATCGGTAATTATATGTACGTAAGTTTATGAAAAAACTCATTGGTATACATTGGCCGTCCAGATTTGAACCCGGTACCTCTGGTTAGATGGACCGAGTCGTTACCGGTTGAGCCACCGACGCTGTCAAAATGCTTAGCTCAGCGTAATTTTTACCCCAAGGCAAAACGCTGTTATTCTGCTATAGGTGAAATGATATTTATTGTTATAATAAATAAATAAATAAATAAATAAATGCCAAGAGCTTACCAGTTGTGGATAAAAAAAAAAGATATGTTGAAAAAAAAAACATTTCTTTGGTTCAACGGACCTTGATGTTACAGATAACCTTGCCTACATTCGTGATTCGGGACTTCAGGGAACCTCAGATATCGATTTTGGAAGCAATCGGTCCAGTAAATAAAAAGTTCAAAATGGCGGCCACTTTTATCAATTGTGACAACGGATTCGTGATTAGGGACTTCAGATATTGATTTTGGAAGCAATCGGTCAAGTAATAAAAAAAAAAGATATGCTGAAAAAAAACATATCTGTGGTTCAACGGACCTTGATGTTACAGATAACCCCGCCCTGGCTCGCGACACGTTGCTAAAAACAAAGCGTTCTGAAAATTACTTAAGCCTGCGGGTTTTAAAAATTTTAATGCCAGAGACAAAACATACTTTTTCTGTTCGCCTGGGGGCTTCTCCGCCAACGAACAGAAGTGCCTCCCCTTTGCGTTCGCAGCTGTGATGTATTGCAGAAAGGGTTTGGTTTGTCATGTCATGACTTAAGTTTTTTTACCATAACCGTAGTCTTAAATACTTAAAGGTCGTGTGTGAAGTCGACCAACCCGCACTGGCCTGCGTGGTCCACTAAGGCCCGATCACCCTAATTCAGGGTAGGCTCGAGCCCCTCGGTGGGGACGTATATGAGCTGATAAGGTGAAGAAGAACCGAAATTTTTATTAGTACAAATGTTCTGTAATGCCCTAACACAGGCTTTCGTATTTTTTATCATAATCTTCATATCAGCCGAAAGACGTATACTGCCGGACAAAGACAACGCTGCCCTCATCCATCGGCTTCCCGCAACCCTCACCAGGTCATCGGTCCACCGAGTGGGAGACCTTCATACGCTACGTCTTCCGGTGCGTGGTCGCCACTTGATAATTTTATTGCCCCAACGGCTATTTGTTCTACGTGCTATGTACCCTCCCCACTGCCACTTAAGTTTAGCAATTCTGAAAGCTATGTCGATTACTTTGGTTCTCCTACGGATCTCCTCTTTCACCAACTTCAAGTCACTTTACAAGCTTTATATTAGGTAAGGAATCTTAGTAAGCCCGCTTCCATCTTCGGCATCATCGTCACTTACCATCAGGTGAGATGATGCCAAGGGCTTACCAATTATGAATAAAAAAAAGCTCTCTGTTAGTTTGGGACAAATCTTGAAAGCTAAATAAGAACCACTTCCCGGTTTCTGATTGAGCTGGATATTTCATACACGTTAAGTTGGGAGAACCCGTCGTCATGGAAATCCTTGGGGGAGGCCATGTCCACCAGTGGAAGTCCTTCGGTTGATATGATGATGTTGAAGTTGGGAGAACAATGCATTGTTAGCTAAGTGACGTCATTCTAAAGCTAATATGGCGGACTCTCAAAGATGGCGGAACATTTTTTTTAACCCCCATGATAAGGGTATCAAATGAAATGGTTTTTTTGAGAAGAATATGAAATAATTAAAATTATTTACAAATTGAAGCTTTTACCTAAAAGTTTTTTCGAAAATTATTTTGACGAAGGTTGTGTGTGATGTTGACCAACCCGTGGAGAGGGTTCCTTGCGATGCCAAAGTCAAATACAAAATATCGTATTTGAACGCGACGCGAGTAAACTACTACTAGCGCTATCTAGTGGCGTCTTAGTGAACTATTTTCCGTAAGTGAACGTATTTTAATGATTTCACCACTATAATTTCGATTGATAGAATTCTTATAGGTTTACCTGTTATCTACAAGCAAGGAACTATATTTTGTGTTTTTTTAATTAAACTTGTTTTCATGTTATGGGTTTAATTTCAAGTTGCTTATTCTGAAACACCTGTTTTACAACAAAAAAATAGTTATCATGCCTAGATGACCCCGAGCTTCGCTCGGTCACCTAGGTACTTTTCAACCGAATTCCAAAAAGGAGGAGGTTCTCAATTCGACTGTATGTTTTTTTTTATGTGTGTTACCTCAGAACTTTTGACTGGGTGAACCGATTTTTATGTTTTTTTTGACAGCTATTGTTTTCCGTGTGGTCCCATATAAATTTTATCAAAATTGGTGTAGTACTTTACTAGGCAATTAACAAAAATAATAATGCAAAAATGTACTGTTGCGATGGAAGTCGGTTTTTTAACGTTTTGAATTATTAAGCTCTATCGTAAAAACGGTTATACATATGAGCGTGAAACTTGGTGTGATTCTATTTGTGATTCTAACAAAACAACAAAAAACAAAAACCGGCTAAGTGTGAGTTGTACTCACGCTAAGTGGTCCGAACTCAATAAATATACTATTTCTGTCGCTCGCATTGATCTCTTTTGTTTGTAATGTGAGTAGGTATCATTGTCATAGTTGTGTGGAGAGGCGTAGTAGTACGGAACCCTCAGAGCGTGAGTCCTATTCGCACTTGACCGGTTTTTTAAATGGTTTAATCTAATTTTGTTTATTACAACGTATAGTGATAAATAAAAAAAAATAGTAAAAAAAATACGTGTGGCACTTGGGGACTGCCGCGGTAAAGCTATTGTATAGCATTTTTTATCAACTTTTAACACTAAGAAAGTTACATTAGTAAAATTGACTAAGTCCTTTTAGTACCGCAAATCGCTAATAGATGGCACTGTAAGTTTTTTAGACCGCGGTAACGTTACGTCACGCTCGGCCGAGCCAGTAAAATTGACTGTCCTTCTAGTATTAGTACCGCAAACCGCTAATAGATTGCACTGTAAGTTTTTTAGAACGCGGTAACGTTACGTCACGCTCAGCCGAGCTTCATGGTAGGCGGAGTGTGAGGTGTTAGGTTTTTTCGTAACGAAATTTCTTGATTCGGTCGCCGCACTCAAAGCCCGCGATAAAAGCTATGCAATAGCTTAAAAATATCAATACTTATTATTTAATTTGATGTTTTGTTTTTTTATCCAAAATTTGTAAGACTTCGGCATCACAGTTCTTTTACAATGAGAATGTACCATCCTCGACTGCATCATCACTTACCATCAGGTGAGTTGCAGTCAAACGCACTCAAATTTTGAATAAAATAAATATCATTTATTAATATCAGCTCATATACGTCCCCACCGAGGGGCTCAAGATAGTTAGATAATTGAAATTAAAATATTTAGATCTAGAATCCTAAAAATTGGTATCAAGTTTCATAGTAGTTTCTTAAATCGCAGCAACGGGAATTCAAACTGATATATATCTCCAAATAATAGATGATTTTCAAAGGTTTTCAGTTACATGAAAGAAACTGTGTTACGTTTTTTTCTACTAAATGGTTACACCATGCGCGACCCAATAAAGCATGACTTGTGAATATACAGCCCGATAACTCGTATCACGGACTTTAAGTGAAATAAAGGTTCTACATAAAATATTTTTAGATCGTCATTTTATTAGTACCTACCTATTCTTTGCGGTTAGTATGAATATATGGGTTTATTTCATAGGTACTTATAATGGTAATGGAAAAATCATGAAGAGAAAAAAGTATTTGCGGCGTATTTTTTCCTCCAAAAAAATGCTGTTGATTCTAGTTGGGTTTAATTATTATCAGTATTCTTTGCTAGTACACTTTGAGTTTTTGCGTTTGTTCCACGATTAACTTCATTGCCTTATCATAAGCAGACTGTAGATAATGACTTCATTTTTATATCTCATTTACGTCAACGTACATACAATCAAGCGAGATCCATATCTGTAGCTACCTTACAGTGTTTACTTATGAAAATTGACGCATAATTATCAAATAGATAATTTTATAAGTTTGTCCCCATACATCAATATGGTTTGGATAATGTCCCCACTTCTTTGACCAGTGTGTGTTGCTAGTGATGACTTACGGACTGAAACATGGTCGCTTACTATGTGCCTAATAAGAAAGCTCAAGGTCACCCAAAAGGCAATGGAGCGTGCTATGCACGGAGTTTCTCTGCGTGATCGAATCAGAAACGAGGAGATCCGCAGGAGAACCAAAGTAACCGACATAGCTCACAGAATCGCTAAACTGAAGTGGTAGTGGGCAGGGCACACAGCTAGTAGAACAGATGACTGCCACATGTAAAGTTCTCGAGTGGCGACCGCGCACTGTAAAACGTAGCGTAGGCAGGCGTCCCACGCGATGGACCGACGACCTGGTTAAGTTTGCGTGAAGCCGTTGGATGCGGACAACGCGGGACCGGTTGTCGTGGAAATCCTTGGGGGAGTCCTTTGTCCAGCAGTGGACGATTTTCTGCTGATATGATGAATTTCCCCACTGCTAGGGCACGGGTCTCTTCCCAAATTTGGAAAGGATAGGCTTTATTCCACACACGGAGGCCAAGTCTGGATAGGAAGAAGTTTTAGCGTTAGTGGCATTCAAAAGATCTCAAGCCTTTTATATAAAAAAGTTTCATTAGTTAAAATACATTTTAATGAATTAATTAAAATTCCCAATATACAAAAAAAAACTCCGGGAGTGCCGACAGAAGTGAAAAGTTTTTACAGTTTTATAATTTTTGACCCTCCGAGTGTTCCTGGTGAACGACTAGGTTGACAATGTTTTGACCCAGCGAGTTTTCCTGGTAAGGTGTCGGTAATGGTAACAGTGTCGCGAGTTCAATGGTTTTTCCGATCTCAAAAATGCCCAACGCGCCTAAAAAAGTTTCACTACAATTTTTTTTAACGAAAATTAATTTCATCTGATGTTATATATCAGACTTTAATTGAAGGCTACTAATCTCAAATTAATACCTTTATCACACACAGCATAGTTTTCACTCGAAAAAAGCAAAACTTAAAACATAATATCACGTAAGTAATTGAAATTTAATATTTTTTTATCAAACATGCTTGGAATGTATAGCTGCCAAATAAATTACTATGTAAACATAGCAACCAAGGAGGTAAATTATCAAAGGTTTTATTTAAATTTTTAACTAACATGCAAATAGAACTAAATTTTCATTAAAATACTTAATTTTACATTAATTACATTTCTAGCGATCCTAATCATCGCTACACATTAAACAATGCCAATTCTGCAAGGTGCGAGAAAATATATATTATTTATTGAGCTAGCTTGAATCATCCTCGGTAAGACCGTTAAGATGCTTTCCAAGATACTCATCATTGTTATGTAGTATAATGGTTTTATTCTGACAATCCCCAATTTAAAAAAAATAAAAACAACTCTTTCATAAAAATAAAAAATAATTTATTGAAACCTATACAATTACAGAAAGTATCATTTATTATTTAGGAACTCCACCAAATATGTAATTACCAGGCGCTTCAGGGTCATCTGACGTGAAGTACTCCTTGTAAAGAGCCTGGAACTCTTCATAAGATACAGTTGGTTTTCCTTTCGAGATCTTCTTGAACGCTTCCGTTGCTACGTCCTTACTCCTTCCAAAGGACATGATCACTGGCACGAATTCATCAATGTCAACCTTTCCGTCGTTTCCTGTGTCTTGGAGGGAGAAAAGGAATTTGCAATAAAGGGTTTGGAAGTCATCCGGAGACGGAGTCTTGTTCGCATATTCCAACATCATTGCGAGCCATTCGTCTCTTGTGACTTTGCCATCGTTGTCTTTGTCCCCTTGCTTCTGCACGGCTTGCCAGATCTTCGCCATGGTGTCTTTGCATTCCTGGTACTTGGGGTCCTCGGGCTGCCAACGTCGGGCCTTGGCAATGCTCTCTGCCATCATGTCAAAGTCGGCCTTCTCGATGTTTCCGCTCTGGTCCGCGTCCAACACATCGAACCCGCGAGTTAGTTTCTTTTTTCTGTATTCTGACACCATGATGGCAAGTTGATTGGTCTGTCTCACAAACGTAATCAAAGTAATCAGAGCAGGTTACTCGTCACCTTTATATGTTTGGACAATAGATAAAGTAAGTATCTATAAATACGCCAGATTTGGTATGATTACGAAATTCAGTAGAAATTAATATGAGGTGTTCGAATATTATATCAGTTTAGGGCGAAGTTGTTCCTGATATGTATCTATTTCTTTAGCCATTTATCTTTTCATATTATCTTTATTTTATCTGTCATGTTTTCGCAAGTTTGGTAGAACATGACGTGTAGTAGATGACTGAGTTAATGACACATTTTAATTATATAAAATGTCGGATGCTACTTCACCGATTCCATAAGATATTAATCTTTCGTCAGTAACCAATAAACCCACAATTTTTTTTACCCGACTGCAAAGGAAGGGTATTGTTTTTCGCGCGTATCTTGTATGTAATATTCTTTATTACCTCATATCTCCAGAACCGCTGAACGGATTTACATATTATGTGAGGTATTGTTAGATTTGTCTTAGCAGTCCAAGTGTTCTAAGATAGGCGGACGTTAAAAAAAACATGGCGGCTGTGCGACGCCATTGGACTTAGTAAAAAAAAAATATTCGATGCTCCATACAAAAATGCACTAAATTGGTCAGTCAGCTTATCGTTTTGTATGAAGAGTTCAAAAAAAAATTCTCGATTTCAACAAACTTGTAGAACAAAAGTTGTTCAGTTTCATGAGTAGAAGCCCCAGTTAACAGGTTGTACACCAATTTTGTTACACCTGTACATTTATTTATCTTCTATGTACATGGTCTGGCAAAGGTTTTGTCACATATGGAAAGTTAAATGAATGGCACAATGAGTTACGCACTAGAACCATTTATATATCAAACTAGCTGTCCCAGCGAACTACGTACCGCCTTACATTACATTACACTGCCCTACCCTACCCTACCCTACACTACACTACACTACACTACACTACCCTACCCTACACTACACTAGCCTACCCTACACTACACTACCCTACCCTACACTACCCTACCCTACACTACACTACCCTACCCTACACTACACTACCCTTCCCTACTCTACAATACCCTACCCTACTCTACAATACCCTACCCTACCCTACCCCTACACTACACTACCCTACCCTACCCTACACTACACTACACTACACTACCCTACCCTACACTTAACTACCCTACCCTACCCTACACTACACTACACTACCCAACCCTACCCTACCCTACACTACACTAAACTACCCTACCCTACCCTACATAAGAACCTTCTCCTGACAATAACGAACTCGACAAAAAAAGAATTAGCCAAATCGGTCCAGCCGTTCTCGAGTTATGCGCTTACCAACACATTTTGCGATTCATTTTTATATTATAGATGAATGGGTACAAAATGTACAAATTTAAATCATATTATTAAAATTATTCGAAATTTCCTCGTCTTGCTTCGATACAAGCCTTCAATCTGCAAGGCCAGTCATCAATCTGCAAGGCCAGTCATCAATCTGCAAGGCCAGTCATCAATCTGCAAGGCCAGTTATTAATCTGCAAGGCCAGTCATCAATCTGCAAGGCCAGTCATCAATCTGCAAGGCCAGTCATCAATCGAAGCACGCACGACAATCAAGTCAATATCGAAGACAGCTTTAATCAGGGATGCTTTAAGTGACTCCAAGTACAATTTGGGGATCTTCAAGGCAAGAGTGAATAGGCATTATTTGAGTTTGCGTGTACCATCCTCGACTGCATCATCACTTACCATCAGGTGAGTTGCAGTCAAACGCACTCAAATTTATAATAATAAAAAAAAAAAAAAAAAGTTGCTATAGGGTTCAGCACAGACCTTCTCCTCTAAGTACTGCCATATTTTGTAATCCAAGGGATTCAAGTCTGGACTGGACGAGGGCCAATCCTCATGCCTGATAAAGTCGATTCCACGGGTCGTGAGCCAGTTTTGGGTACTTTTGGCCTTATGAGCCGGCGCAGAATCCTGTTGGAATATCCAGTGCTTGTTTTTTTAAAACATTGTTTGTGAAAGGGGTTCCATAATGTTTGTTTTGATATTATATATGATGGCACTGGTTTTCACTATTTTTTCACATAAAAACCCGTTGGACCCAAGTAGGAGACCCCAAGCCAAACCATGAATGCCGAAGGCACATGTCTGTTTGCTTCTTTATTAAAGCAAAGTATATTTACATTAGTAATAACATACAGCATGGACACTCCCTACCGCTCTCTAGATTGCGACCTCACCCCCTCGTCACCCAGATTGATACAGATTGGTTACAGTTTGGTTGTCGAACGTATAGGATTTCGCCGCCATTTTGTTTGTTCCGTCATTCCTTTTTACCGACTTCAAAAAGGAGGAGGTACTAAGTTCGACTGTATATTATTTTTTTAAATGTATGTTCACCGATTTTTCCGTCAATTGTAGACCGATTTTCAAAATTCTTTTTTCATTCGAAAGAGTATACTCCCGAGGGGGTCCCATTGTCACCAAGTCAGGATCTGATGATGGGATCCCAGGGAAATCGAAAGCAACCCTCAATACTGATTACGTAGGCACTTATTACGTGATTCATATGTTTTCTAAAGCTATTATCATACTTGCGTCTGTTAGTCATTATCTCATGTTGATAAGCTGATGAAAGAAGGTACAACTCCTTAACGGTTAGGAGTTGGAGGAAAATTCTTTCAATAGTATACATAGATATATACGTAGGTATGCATAGACCGATAGGTTGTATTCTTTCAGGTTATTCAGATGAGCTTATGATGGACGATTAACTCCATAACTTACATGTTATGGAGTTAAATCGTCCATCATCATCTGCTGAGATGATGATGGAAGCCACAGGACTTTGTATCTGTTAATGAAACACATGTATTATGATTTGATAATTCCTATTGGTGAGTAGGTGATTGGGTTTAACGTTGTTAGATAGATAGCACTATCACTAAAAATAAAGAAAATAAAAATTAAAGTTTGAAAAAACTAAAAACCGACTTCAAAATGAAATTCACTCAAAAGTATGAAATAATATTATTATACTTAAATAAACAACATAAACGAACGAACAAGGTGGGTACGAACTAAATTGGGGGCTTTAATTTTTTTTTGAGGTCGGTGTCAAAAAATAATTGGTAGTGTAGTGTAGTGTAGGTGTAGTGTAGTTAGGGTAGGGTAGTGTAGTGTAGGGTATGGTAGGGTAGTGTAGTGTAGTGTAAGGTGGAACGAAGTTCGCCGGGACAACTAGTAATTATATAAAATAAAGTCGGGTTATTTACACCATTTATAACTCAAGAACGACTGGACCGCTTTTCATGATTTTTGATTTGTTGGATTTGTCTCGATCCCGAATAGCAGAATAACATAGAAAAAAATTAGGAAAAAAAATTTAACTTTCTCTTACATTACCCATACATTTGTAGTGTGATGATGATGATGATGATGATCTATCCGACCGATTTCGGTCATGGCGACCACTTCGACTCCTAGTCGGTTTGCCGCGCATGCGCTCGAAGATGGTTTATGTAGCCAATCTTCGCAGCGAAACTCCTCGCGCACTGAGGGCATTTAAGTATGCCACCCTCGTAATTGTATGAAATGGTCGCAGGTGGTCGGGCATTAGTATTTGTAGTGTATTGTAGTGTCGTGTAAGGGTGCAGTGCAGTGCAGTGTAGTGTAGTGTAGAGTTTGTGAGGCGTTACGAAGTTCGTCGGGACAGCAGTTACATAATAAATAATTTCCGAGCAAGTGGGAGAAAAAAAGCAATTAGATACCAGCCTGTTTACTTTCGTATCAAACTTATTTACTTTGATACGGTTTGTGTCTATCTACCCATGTCTCGTACGGCAGATAACGTGTAAACCATTGTACACAAAGTTAACTAATAAAATTTCGCGGATGGCGGCGAAACGCCGATGCTCTGTATTTTTAGTCCAAGAAGAACAAAATCAAGTATTTTGTGTAAAACTAACTATTGGTACTGAACCTTTATGAATAGTAAATATGAAAAAGTGTGTTTGTTTGTATTTATTTTACGTCGCTACAACGGAGCAAAGGATTAACGTGATTTTACATATGTAAAATTTACGATACCAGTTAAGGGATAAACGAATGAACCGATTTTGATGCGTTTTTTTTCATTAAAAGCTGACGTGATCGAGGTGGTTCTTAGCTATAATTTTTGAAGATCTGTTCATCCATTTGAAGATTATCAGCTCTTATCTAGGTGATGAAGTGACGTGGGCAACTTATACTGGTCTGATCGATTCGAAATTTGGTGCCATGTAACTGTAATAATATTGGAAAATCATAGTAACCTTGACCTGATGCTGCAGCGTCTCCTGGAATCTGCAGGATACCCAGCTCCTCACCAGCTTACAGCAGAGGCATCGCGTAGGCCTCATTGTAATAATCTCAATGAATAGGTGTTAGATAGAACATGGTAACCTTGACCTGATGTTGCAGCATCTCCTGGTATCCACAGGATACCCAACTCCTTACCAACTTACAGCAGAGCTATCATGTTTAAGGTTCGTTCAGTTTAAAAATCATGAAATAATACTTAAAATAAAAATTAAAAAAAACCCCGAAAAAAAACACTAAAAAGTATAAAATAATGTATTTTGGCCCTTTAAGTTTAATATATTTAGTTATGTTTTGATCTAATAGTCATTGCGTAGGAAGACCGCTAAGTAAATAAATAAAAAAGCATACAACTGTTTTACTTTACTACAACTAATAACTAATAATTTCACAACTTAGCGACTGTTAGATCAAAATATAACTAAATATATTAAACTTAAAGGGCCAATTAACATATTATGTTGACTGGCAAAACGACGTACACATTGCAGGAGGTGATCGCAATTTTTTCCGATGGAACAGATGGTCAGATTTTTGGACTTACAAAGTTGTCTAATGAACCGATCGATTTCTATGCTAATTCTATTTTTTTTAAATAGTCTAAAGATTTATTATGACAAGTTGTTTAGTTTCGTCTTTTGATACACCTCCTCCTATTCATCTAGTGTTTGTCGTTCTATCAGTCACCCGTATAATAGGGATGACGACAGCATCAGAAATAAATTATGAACTCTTGATCACTAAATTCGGAAAACGTGCTTTTATTGATTTTTAATCCACCAAAATCACAAAATGAGTACATATAATATGACGCTGCTTAACTATGACGTCGCGCCTAGGTATTTCAAACATTTTATAACAAAATGTCGTTTTTGACAGATGATAAAAAGTAACTCAGATGACTAGCATTCGTCATCCCTATTGATTTAAAACAAAAATTGTCGCTTTCCTACAAATATAGTTTAGGAGTAATACCAAACAAATATAAGATGTGCAGTTGGATCTGTAAAAAGTGCATAAATGTTCTTTATAAAATGTTATTACCAACTACAAAACTTCGTTTTCTTATTACGCATTTATTTTTTGAAAAAACTAAGTAGATACTGAACCCTACTTTGCGCACGGTCCGACACGCACTTGGCTACCTTTTTAAAAGCTTTTATTCAACTTGTAATGTTTGTGTGTATGTTTGTTTAGTTCAAATCTTGCCATCGATTTTAGAGAGACTTTCAGGGGTCTGATTGATCTCACATTTGGTATGAAACCGTATTCCCGGTGACAAATAGATCCTTTTGGTATTTCAAAGTTGATCTGATAATAAAAATTTGGAGGTGGAATCGTAGTCCAAGAATCGCCTTTTATTTTCAATAGAATAGTAAGAAATACAGCCTTTTTAGGGTTCCGTAGCCAAATGGCAAAAAAACGGAACCCTTATGGATTTGTCATGTCTGTCTGTCTGTCCGTATGTCACAGCCACTTTTTTTGGAAACTATAAGAACTATACTGTTGAAACTTGGTAAGTAGATGTATTCTGTGAACCGCATTAAGATTTTCACACAAAAATATAAAAAAAACAATAAATTTTGGGGGTCCCCATGCTCAGAACTGAAGCTCAAATTTTTTTTTCATCAAACCCATACGTATGGGGTATTTATGGAAAGTTCTTAAAAAATGATATTGAGGTTTCTAATATATTTTTTTTTTCTAAACTGAATAGTTTGCGCGAGAGATACTTCCAAAGTGGTAAAATGTGTGCCCCCCCCCCCTGTAACTTTTAAAATAAGAGAATGATAAAACTAAAAAAAATATATGATGTACATTACCATGCAAACTTCCACCGAAAATTGGATTGAACGAGCTTTTGTAAGTAGTTTTTTTAATATGTCATTTATTATATATAATGGTGCGGAACCCTTCGTACGCGAGTCCAACTCGCACACGGCCGGTTTTTTAAAATTTTGGGACCGTGTATTTATATTCATTTGAGCATTTGGCCTTGGAGCATGAAAACTTCCCCATTGCATTGGGGAATCTTGGTAAGCCCGCTTCCATCTTCGGTAACATCGTCACTTACCGCCAGGTGAAATGTTGTCAAGGGTTTACCAATTGTGAATAAAAAAAAAAACTCTTTTTAAATGAAAGCTTTTACCGAAAAGCTTTTGGGTTTTTCGAAAATTATTATGACTGCAATCAAAGGTGCGTGGTGTGACAAATTGTTACTGACGTGACGCAAACATGAGGTAGGGACGGGCCTTAAGACTAAACTGATAACAATACAAACTTACACTTAATTGCAATGAATATATAATGAGATCACTGAGCAAAGATTACATTCCAGCCAACCTTAACAGCGTAACAATAATTACTCACGAGGACGTCAACGCTCATCTAACAGAGATAAAAGCCTTTTATCTTTAATGCAGTCATCAAATTCACTATAAAAGGTCTTGCGGTTACTTTCTCTTCTCATTCTAAAGAGAACATCAATCAAGATGACATCGGAATTCAGGAAAAAGAAGCTCCTCCGTGTATTCAGAATCTTCGATAGTGACAGCAGTGGAAACATAGAAAAAAGTGACTTTGAACTTGTCGTCGATAAGATCACCAAGGCTAGAGGATGGAAACACGGTGATGCCAAATACAAGGAAGTTCAAGACTCGCTCACGAAGGTGTGGAACGGTATCAGCCAAGCAGATAAAGACAAAGACGGAAAAGTCTCAGCAGATGAATGGATTCAACTGTGGTCCGTGTCCACCCCTCTAGAATGGCAAAGCGTTTACTGCAAATTCATTTTTTGGCTCCAAGATGGAAGCAATGATGGAGCGATCGATAAAGATGAGTTCTCAGCTACGATGTCAAGTTTCACTGATGTCTCGAAGGCGGAAGCTGAGAGTGCCTTTCAGAAGCTGTCGAAAGGCAAGGGGAAAGTTTCATGGACTGAGTTTGAACAGCTATGGAAAGAATACTTCACATCAGAAGACGTAAATGCAGCTGGAAACTTTATCTTTGTTAAATACGAATAGGATAAAAAATAAACATCTATTTTAACAAAACAACATGATCTTTAATGTATAGAGCTTGAAGGTTTGTTAAGGTGAATGCAATATTATGCTTATTTCTAAGTGATATTAGCGTTATGTTTTTAATTTATTTTCTATTCAAAAGATTGACAACCATGGGTTAAGTACTTGATAAATTTCAATAAAAAGGTGTCAAATTTTAATCATTGTAAATTTCGTTCTCTTAAAACTTAAATCTTAATTTTAACGTATTAAATCCCTCTTATTAAGGTATAATTACAACATCATGCAGACCGGAAGGGACTAAAAATTACACGAAAATTTGCATTTATGGGCCCTAAAACAAAGAAAGACCCAAACCCCTAAACAAAAAGAGGTTAAGACAGATCCCAGTTAAGATTAAACGCTGTTGGGGTCATAAATAAAAAAATAATAATGTAACAGAACAGAAAATAATGGGGAAAATTTTTGGTAAACGCAGAGTGCTAATTACGAGGTAAATTATCGTTGGGAGTCCGCGCCCGGGGTCGCAGGTCTGGCGGGCAGCGCCGGTCACAAGCGAGGGGCGACTCCACATCGAATGCCATTTACAAGAACACAAAAACCGCCTCCGTAGCTCAGAGGCAAAGTTCACTGGCTTTACACAGGAGGTCGCGGGCGTAGTAACTAATTAGTAATCTGTGTCGCGGGTTCAATTCGCGGGTTCGGTTTGGTTGGTGGTAGGGCATTTTCTAAGCCCGCCTGGCTAGTTACCACCATCTTATCTAAGTCTTGCCGCCAAATATCAATGTTGATATCATTGGTGTGTTCCGGCATGAAGATAAGATAGCCAGTTCCCCATTGCGTTGGGAAATCTTGGTAAGCCCGCTTTCATCTTCGGCAACATCGTCACTTACCACCAGGTGAGATGTTGTTAAGGGTTTACCAATTGTGCATAAAAAAAGCCCCTCAGTTTTTTAGCGACATCTAAATACAACTTTTTAAGTGTTATATTAAACTTGTTGTTCAGAATCGACTGACACGGTGGCTCAGTGGTTAGTGCTCTTGACTACTGATCCGAGAGTTGTGGGTTTGATCCCCACCCAAGGCAAACATTTGTGTGATGAGCAGATTTGTTTGCTCTGTGTCTGGGTGTTAAATATCTGTATGTGTATGTATTTAAACGTATATAAATATGTATATCAGTCTTTGGTTCCCATAACACAGGGAATCCTACTTTGGGGCCAGATGACCATGTGTGATGTGTCCCAGAATATTTTTTTATTTAATCATAGTCCTCACTAGTATTACAAATGCGAAAGATGGTATGTATGGATGTTTGTTATTCTTTCACGCCACAACAGATAAACGGATCTAGATGACATGACAGATTTAGGACCTGGATTAACATATAGACTACTTATTTCCACGCTCGCACTCTCGAAGACAGTCATAGAAACTATTTGGCATGTCATCGTTTCAGCAACTGATTGGCATGCCATCGTTTCAACAACGGATTGGCATGCCATCGTTTCTTTAAAAATCTTCAAATTTTATTAAATTGTTAAGGTTCAGTTTCATAAACTAGTCTGTTAACTTCGATCGCATATTGAAGAACTAGATTAACGGTCTCGCGGTCTGAAGTGACCGAACGTTAAATTATCCTTTATTTCACGGAAGTGTATAATAATATAATGTCTAACAAAATTAGCTGAAACTATTCTAACTGGTGCTTCTACCCATGAAACTGAACTACTTTCTCCATGAAACCCATAGTCAAATCTCAAACAAATTTTTGAACTTCCCATACTAAGTTGGCTGATCAGCTGATCGAGTTTTTTTTGCGATTTGACAATGGGTTTCATGGGGAAAGTTGTTCAGTTTCATGTGTACAAGCATCAGTTAAAATAGTTTCAGCTAATTTTGTAACACCTTAAATATCCTATCAAACGAATTTTTTTTATGTTCGATTTTTATCACAACGGAGATCTAGTTCTTTTAAACTTAATATGTAAACGAAGTCCTAATATAATATACTACACGAGTTCTACATAATAAAATTTTGGCACTTACTGACAAATAGCGCACAGCCTAAAGCAGTGGGTATAGTAGCATAAATATTCTAAAAAATATATACTCAGAAACAGTCATAAAATCAATGTCATCAATCATCATCGTCCAATCAGCTCGTATATGTCCCCACCGAGGGGAACGAGCCTACCCTGACGACGATTGAGGCGATTGATGGCGGCGGAGATTGGGCTTTAGTCGACCACGTGGGCCCAGTGCGGATTGGTCAACTTCACACATATGAGCGTCGATATAAACGTACATGTGAAATCGAAATTCGAAAACACATTGGTAGAGGCAGGTTTGAACCAGGAGCTCCGGATAGGACTCAGGACTCTAAAATCAATATAAACATAGGTAAATTGAGACCAAATATCAAAATCTTCTTTATCGAGCGAGTATAGTAAGAATTTATCAGTTATAATCAACCATATCAACGAATGGATGTCCACTGCTGTACAAAGGCCTCCCCTAAAATAACGGACATAGCTCTCAGTATTGCTAAACTTAAGTGGCAGTGGGCGCGGCACATAGCTCGTAGAACAGTTGGCCGTGGCAATAAAGTCGGAAGAGGTAGCGTAGGTTGGCTTCTTACTCGGTGGACCGATGACCTGGTAAAGGTCACGGGAAGGCGCTGGATGCGGGCAGCGCAAAACTGGTCGTCGTGGAAATCCTTGGGGGAGGCCTTTGTCCAGTTATAATAAACTAGCTTTTGCCCGCGGCTTCGCCTGCGTAGATATAGTATCTATGACTGTTAGGTATAGCTGGTGCCAGTGACTTGGGGTGATGGTTCTCTTGGTTAACACTTTATTTCTAATATATTGTGGTAAGTTATCTTAGAAAGTGGATTTTGAAAAAAAAAGCGTTCCTACTTTTAGAATGCCCAATACACCTACATCGTCTTCTCAAGCTATCTGCGATATTTGACACGCCTGATGGACGGAAGAATAATGGCACACCCTGGACTCTTCATACAACGGGCCAGAATGACGGAACAAAAAAAATGGCGGCTAAATCCTGTACGTTCGACAACCAAACTGTAACCAATCTGTATCAATCTAGGTGACCAGGGGGTGAGGTCGGAATCTAGAGAGCGGCAGGCAGTGTCCATACTGTATGTTAGTACTAATATATAAGATGTAACAAAATTAGCTGAAACTATTTTAACTGATGCTTCTACCCATGAAACTTAACAACTTTCCCCATAAAATCCATAGTCAAATCGCAAAAAAAATTTGGCTTTCCCATACTAACGCGATCCGCTGATCAGCCAACTTAGTATGAGAAGTTCAATTTTTTTTTGGAGATTTGACTATGGGTTTCGTGGGGAAATTTGTTCAGTTTCATGGGTAGAAGCACCAGTTAAAATAGTTTCAGCTAATTTTGTTAGACCTTATATATACTTTGACAATGGATTATTCCGATACCTTCGGGGAACCCCCGATTTTTCGGCAACAAAAGTATATTTTTGTTACTTTAATCAGGTTTTAACATAATATTGAATACCTAATCTAATAGTGGAATCTTAATACATAAGGCCATTCTATATTCCACTCGCTACTTTGACAGTAAACCAGTTAACATTGCCTCTGTACAATTTTTTAATTAAAAATGTAAAAAGTGATTTTTATGAGCATACGCATCACAAATCTATGAATTAACATAAAGTGTACAAGTGAGAGTGTTTGTAACGAAAATCACTACCAAATTATGGAGTTATTGTAAAGAACTGTTATTCACAACACATCATCAACTTTCAAATGAAATACGTAATCTTTTTTGCCCTATAACTAGTGAAAAACATAATTTTTATGGTGATACTTACAAGTGTAATAAAATAACAAAGAAATGTGCAGTAATAAAGTGATCAATTTTAAATTTTAACAAATAACGAACCGCTAAAGAAGGTGACAATAACGCCAAATTTGACCTTTGGACTCGTACGATTAGTAGATTAGATAAACAAAGTTGGTTTACTACTCTTAAAAATGTGTATCACTATTTCGACCACGTTATTATCGGCCTCATAGCTTTGTTGGTAAACGATTGCCTTACTTCTGTCAGTATCGGGTTAAAATCTTCCGACCAATATTTTTTTTTTTTTTTTTTTCCTTTTTAATTATTTTATATTGTTTATGTGACCAGAGAAACTGACTTACGCCTCAAGATGGCGCTTGTATGCGACAAATGTAAACTTGACATCGAGGATAGAAGATTTCTTCAATGTTCAATTTGCAAAAAAATGTTTCACCAGGAATGCACCAGTGTCTCGTGGAATCGTTATAAAATTATGACCGCTGAGCACAAATGTAACTGGAAATGTTCACCATGTTACTGCATTCCTCTGAGTCTTCGTACAGAGGCACTAGATTCGTCTCAAAACTATGTAACTGAAAGGAAAAAACATAAAGCGAACATTCACACGGAAAACTCTTATGAGTCATTGTCAGAAATCGCGGACATTTCAACAGATTGGCTTTCCGAACTAAACAGAAGTTGTCCAGAGCTAGGGCATATTTCTGCCGAGCAAATTGAGTTGATGAAGAGTAAAATATGTAAATTACAGGAAAAACTAGAAATAGCGGAAAATGAAATCGAACTAATGCTGTCAGAAAATCAAAATCTCAAAAAGTTAATCTCAGACTACGAACTGAAAGTCAATCAACTTACTCACATTTGTAAAACTACTCCACTGTGTTTAAATGGTACCACTGCAAAACGGTCAAGATCAAGCAAGGCAAAACGGAAGCACAGGAGCTTTTTAAATCAAACAAGATTGAATTTCTCATCACTGGAAGAAACCTCTCAAGATCAATCCGTTGATTGTACTGCACTACTAGCAACATCAACACCACCTATAGAAGACAAAAATCTTGAAGTGTCGATGTATGCAATAAAGGGCGGAAGCCCCGAAAACGTAAAAGCTCGAGGATCTCAACTAGAAATGATGGCACCATCTTTGGTGGAACAGAGCCTCCTACACAACGATGATCCAACGTCGTCTAAAATTAATGAAGGAAACTCTTCGTGCAACAACTTGGATGTGGCTCAGGAGTCGCACTTACCCAGGAATGGTAACCTCCACACCAAGGAAGTACAACCGACAGAGGGCACCTGTAGTTCTCAGAAGAAACGTGCACTGCATCTAGTTGGTGATGAACAACTTATTGGCCTCGCTTCAGCACTTCTGCAGTCGCGACAAGGAAGATGGAACGATAATTATGCCCCATTTGGTTTTGTAATGAGTGATGCGCCAAATGCTGAAATTTTAAATTACTGTAATAGTATAGCCAAAAATTTGAATTCGAAAGATATTGTTGTTATAAGCATAGGATGTAATGAAACAAATCCTGAAATTTTGCATCATAACTTATGTCTGCTACTAAATGCTTTAAAGAATGTAACGGTTTACCTTATGCCTGTAAATAAAAATCCTTTTTTAAATGAGCGAACCCTTAACTACCACCTTGAGCTCTGGACGCAACACTTAGAAAACTGCACTTTTATAAAACCGCTATATACTAACATGAGGGGAATTGATTTTATAACTTACATAACTAGAAAAATTAATTTGCATATTGATATGACTGAGTACAAATTGAAATTTTTGACATTTAAACTAAAAAACCTCACCTGCCTCAGCAACGCAAAATTGGAAAAATCCTACCACGAAAAGGAACTATTCCTTATTATTTCCCAATAATATCGCCAAAATTGTGTACCGTACAGTTGGAGCCCCCAATTTCATGTGATTTGCAGGGCACTCCAGTGCCAGTTATAACAGAAACAAATAGTGACAAAAAGCATTTTTTTCGAGTCCGAAAAACTGTCTAGAGACACAAATACATTTTCTTTGTTACATCAAAATATAAGCAGTTTTTTGTATAAAAGAGAAAATTTAATTTTAGCTACTCAGCAACTACAACAAATTAAAGACCATAATATAGATGCTATTTGTCTAACTGAACATTTTGTTGAGTCTGGGGATGAAAAATACTTACAGCTAGATGGTTATTTATTGGCTGATTCGTACTGTAGAAAAAACAGTGGCAAAAAGAGGGAAAACAGCAAACGGGGCGGGTGCTGTATCTTCCTTAGAAATGGAATTGAATTTAAGGCTCTAGATTTGAAATCACTTTGTGCTGCTCATGTATTTGAGTGTAGCGGGGTTTTGTTGACATATTTTAATATAATTATAATTTGTATCTATAGAGTTCCTAGTAAAATTGACATTCCTATATTTTTTGACAAGTTAGACGCGTTATTGAAAAAATTTCAAATAACAAAAAACGAAAGATAATTTTATGTGGTGATTTTAATATTGACATTTTACCTGAGAATAAAGATAAAAGCAATGCTAATTATTTTATTAGACTTCTAAATTCTTACAATTTCCACCCTCAGATACATGAACCCACCAGAATCACAGAGAATTCAAAAACTTGCATTGATAACATTATATGTAATTTCAAGAGACTTAACACTGAGGTACATGAACTAGCTTTATCGGACCACACGGCTCAATCTCTAACTTTACAAACAAATAAAAAAGCTATTCTTCATTTTTGGTACATTAGAAGACGAGATTATTGCCAGTATAATGTTGAAAAATTTATAGAATGTCTGGGTGAACTTTCTTTTTCAGAAATATATTCTCAAACTGATATTAATATTGCTTATAATGAATTTATTGACCTATACAAATTGTTCTACGAACTGTGTTTCCCATATATAAAAATAAAAATTAAAAGAGTTAACAAACAAAAATGGTTAACCAAAGGTATTTTAGGATCTAGTAAGATAAAAAGAAGTTTATATATCGATGTAAAACGAAAGGGACATAAGTCTAAGCAGCATCGGTATGATACCTATAATACACTACTACGTAGGTGTGTCAGAACGTCACAAAAAAACCAAAATAGAAAAATAATCGAGGCTGCTAAAAATAAATGTAAAGCATCATGGCAAATAGTTAAGAATTACTCAGGTACAAATATTTTCCCGGAATTGATTACATGTCTTCAGGAAAACGGTGAATCAGTCAGTGATCCATACGAAATAGCAAAAAGCTTTAATAACTACTTCATAGATTCGCTTCCCAGAGACCATGAAAATCAAACTGGCAGTGTTGATAGGAATATAAATTCAAATCCACAATCAATTTTCATATCTCCTGTAACAGAAAAAGAACTAATTGGTGTAATAAAGTCCTTAAAGAACACTATCTCTGTAGGATATGATACAATTTCTACACAAATTATAAAGAAATCGAGTAGTCTGATCGTTCGTCCTTTTTTGCACATTGTCAATCTGTCATTTGAACAGGGAGAGTTCCCGAAAAAACTAAAATTTTCTATTATAAAGCCCTTACATAAGACAGGTGATCGGAAAAAACGAAGTAACTACAGGCCAGTGACATTGATACCTATTTTTTCCAAAATATTGGAAAAAATCATGTTTACCAGGCTTATGGATTTTTCAGATAAAAATAATTTAATTGTTAATGAGCAAAACGGCTTTCGCAAAGGTAGGTCCACTAATCTTGCAATATATCAGCTATTACAACCAATACATCAATGTATAGATAACCGCCGTCGCATATGTTCTCTATTTACTGACATGTCGAAGGCTTTTGACTGTGTGGATCATAGCCTGTTATTAAATAAGTTAGAGAAATACGGTGTCCGGGGAAATGCACTAAACTGGCTAAAAACATACCTCACGGAGAGACATCAATGTACTGAAATTAGTAACCTATGCGCCAAAACGAAAACAATCATAAATGTAAGATCAGAATACAGAACCAGTGATAGAGGAGTCCCTCAGGGGAGTATTTTGGGGCCTCTTCTATTCTTGTTCTACATCAATGATCTCCCAAAAAGTACGTCCAATCAGGTAGTTCTATTTGCCGACGATAGCACAATAATTATCAAAGCTAACTCTATGGAAGAATATGAATTTGAAATAAATAAATCTCTGAGTGATATTGCTCGATGGATGAGCTGCAATAAGTTGCACATAAACGTATCTAAGACAAACATAATGCAGTTTCATTCGTACTACAGGCAACCAGTAGAGTTGAGTATCACCTACAAAGATGTATCTGTACAGGAAGTGAATCAGACAAAATTTTTGGGCCTTTTGCTTGACACAAATTGCAGTTGGAAACCGCACATTCAGAACGTATGTGATAGACTATCGCGCTTCACATATCCTTTAAGACGATTAGTAAGTTGTGCGTCAGAAGGCGCCGGGCTTATGGCTTACTTTGGTTATGTCCAGTCCATACTAAGCTATGGACTAATATTCTGGGGCCACTCGACGGATTTTCCTCATACATTCATAGCCCAAAAACGTTGCGTCAGAGCTATTGGTGGAATCTCACAAAGAGATTCATGCTTTCCTCTTTTTGCTCGTTATAAAATTTTACCTTTGCCGTGTCTTTATATAAAGGAGGTTGTTATGTTTGTTAAGAAACACATGTTTCTATTTGAATCGACAAGTAAACTAACCAGTAAAATTAACTGGAACTTAAGGCGCAATCATAAACTTTTACACTCGCATCACCCTAAGACAACTTTTTATCAGAAAAGCATTTACTACATGGCAGTAATATTGTACAATAACCTACCTCATAGTTTTAAGCAGCTTAATGACTACTGTTTTAAAAAAGCAGTTACAGAATGGTTGCTGTCGAAACTCTTTTATAGTGTGCGAGAATTCATAGAAAATAAGGGCAAATTGTAATTTCATGCTACTGATTTATTTTTATTAATTAATGACAATTTAATGAATTGATTTAATTAATTGCTTTTTTTTTTTTATTGACATACATTTTTGTTGCTAACTTTATATTGTACGCCTGTTAAGGTATATCATAGTGAGCTTACCATACACAATAACATCTTATTTTATAACCTGTGATAAATGCAATAAATGATTTCTGATTTCTGATTTCTGATTTCTGATTTCTGATAAAAAACAATGTTCTTCATTTTCTGAAGAAACCTTTGATTATCAGGGATTAAAAATATGACGTCACGTAAAGTACCTTACGAGATATTCGACACGACTTATTGAAGGAAAAATAACAGCTGTTAAATTGAATACGCCTGATTAAACAGTGAAAGTCCTTTTACATTAGGCCATTCCAGAGATAATATAATGTTCTTCCTTTCCTTCGGGAACCTTTTAATAGATCACGTCAAACCGTTGCCCCGTTGCGACGCTCGCTGACGAGCGCGAGCGTGGAAATGAGTTTTCACCAGATCACTCTGTAACTATAGTTCTTAAATATCGGGCTATGTTTATTTGTAGTCTATGTCACTTCCCACCCTCTGAACCATTTTTGAGATAGGATAAAAGGCATTGAACTCGCGACTCTGTAACGTAATGTAACCGAGAGCGTACTAGGAACACTCGAAGGGTCAAAACTTATAAAACTGTAAAAACTTTTCATTTCTGTCGGCACTCCTGGAGTGTTTTTTTTTTTCGTTTTATATTAGTACTTCAAAAACTAATTACAAACATCGATATGTGTCTATTCAATATATTCGCAAACTTTGGATTCAATCCGGCGTGTAGTTTTTGTATTAAACCGGAACTACGTTTGTATGGATACTCGAGCTTCCTAGAGAACTTTAAAACAATATATAATTTAAGAAGATATTTGAGAAAAAAATTAATCGGAATTCATTTTCAATGTAAACGAAGTTCGTATTATACACAAAATCTGTATTTTTTGTGTATTGTTTATAATACAATTAATTAAACGTATAATGTAATTTTATACACACAATTTATTTCTCGATGTGTAATGAAGTTACCCTTTACAGTAATATATAAGTCATTGCCCTTTACCAATAAAGAACTAATATGATTCAAAATTCAGATATTAATTCTAAATAGGTGCAAATTACACTCTTTATGACAGTAATAAAATAGTAAAAAATTACATAATGTCATTAGTGAAATTTCAGGAAATAAATAATAAATAATAATCACAATTAACAATTAATAACGTCAAAATCCAATCCTTAATATAAAACTAATTGTGTCATTAGAACACGAAAAGAATATGATACGAGAAGTTATAAATTTAAATCATTGAATGTCATTAATACCTTTGATAGAGTAAGGCCAGTTCACACGGACAGCCCCGGTCACGAGTATAACGCGAGAGTCAGCCATCGCTCCTCTCAACTATGTATATTAGAAGGAAAGGAAGGACCCGGCTCCCGATGCGCCACCATCCCGCACGAACATATAAGCGATTAAAAGAAAAGATGAAAGTTTGAAAACTTAAACTCGTCCACAAAAAACCGCTCTTGCCTGTAGATTGAACTCTTATGATAAATGACATTTGAAGTTCTTGAAAAAATATAACTTACCTCTTGACTTTGCCGCATTCGGGTAAAAACTAGTACAATCAAAAATACCAGATTTCATGACTTGCACCTCTGTTTGGCAACCCAGCAACCTGAGGGTCGGCGTGGTACCTGGTACCTGAAGTGGCTCGCAATATTTATTGCGGTGTAATTACATTAACCCGAGCAGAATAACCCGTTAAAACGTGATCTCGACTCGAAAGATTTATTCTAAACAAAACTTTGACTCCTGACCTTACCTCTTGACCTGACTTTGCCACAATCAGAAACTCTAGTATATTTTTAAACTATCCAATTCAATTTTAATTCTTCTGTGTTGTTGAACATTCTTGAATTAATTTATTATCAACTTGTGGGTGCTCGCAGCTTCGCCCGCGTAGTTCCCGTTTTTTGGTGTTCCCGTAGGAATTTCCCAAAATCCTTCCTTAGCGGTTGCCTACGTCATAACATCTACCTGCATGCCAAATTTCAGCCCGATCCGTCCAGTGGTTTGGGCTGTGCGTTGATAGATCACTATGTCAGTCAGTCACCTTTGAGTTATATATATTTAGATATTATATTCAACTTGCTTTTGCCCGCGGCTTCGCCCGCGTGGACGTCATTTTTTTGACTGTTTTTGAGGGTGAGTAGTGCGCGAGCGTGTACATGAGTTTTCTGTAGATCTCTCAGGAACTATATCGGGCTATTCTGATTAGAAGTGTATATCACTTCCTACTTCCTGAAACAATTCTGTACAAAAAACAACTTCAATCCGTTGCTCCGTTGCGACGCTGTATCATCCCACCCATAACAACACTACAGACATTCATACAGATATGCATATAATACATTTTATGTATAAATACATAATATAAACAATACCTTAATAGTATTACATTAAAATATTCAGTAAAATGTTTGGCCAGATCATCTAGAGAACCTTAATTTGCGATAGCAATATCCCTGAATCTTTTAAAGGGTGAATTACAACTTATTTTTAAAAGTTAAATCTAATTTTGAAGGATTTGAGGGAAACGCAGTAATCTAGCATAACATTATTGAAGTATTCCTCACGGAACCCTAATTTCACTTGCGAGATTGGTCCCTCGCCCGTTGGAGAGAAAATACCGTCCTCGTTGCTCGAAATAACGTTATACGTAACTGATGGTAGTACTACATTATTTTAGTAATTTTAAATTATAAACTTATGCAAAATCAGTGAACGAGCAATTTTAGCATAAAACAAATCTTAAAAGCAAGTGTGTGCACACGCGGTAATTCGTAGTCTGCAAACCACTAAGCTATCAGACTTACGCCCCCTCAAGTGTTACATTATGCGTAAAGTAAACATTAAGCGACACTAAATCATGTAAAGTACTATACCGCGTAACAGCTGAATTCCCAAATCCAATGTTTGTTCAAAATACTTGTGAGGTACCTGAACAAACTTGTGAAGAGATGAAACATAGCCGAGTCATTACAACTATAAACCTTTACCATCTCTGCACCTCAAGGCAGACCAAAACCTTAGGACAGGGATAATTCGTGACTATAAACAAGTACTATGTACTGTAAAAAAAATTATGTGCCCTACTAAAGTCATTGCTGGAACCGAAAGCTGGTCTGTACAGCTTCCGTACACTAGGACGGTAATTAACTTTGTTTACTATAACATGATAAATTAAAGAAGTAGATATTCTACTTAAGTTGGTTCTTAGACCGGGAACTGTGCTATATAGTTACTGTACGTTATGACAGTTAAAGACCTATGGCCAATAATAGTTCAGAATGAAATGAACCCAACATTTAAGCTAAAGCCAGTCAGTTTTTTGTGAAGCGTTAAAAACCACTAGTAGTTTAGTTGTCAAGAAATCTTGTTTGAATACTCTATGGTGTGGCAGATCACAGATAAGAAAAAAATTTTGCCGTGGCAGATAACAGAAAGGTTCAATGTCATTTTTACTTTTCTTCATATGTTGCATATCTATATATTCTTGCGTGAATAGGGATGACGAATGCTAGTTACCTGAGTTGCTTTTTATCATCTGGTAAAAACGATTTTTTTTTCTAAAAATGATAGAAATACCTAGGCGTGACGTCATAGTTTAGCAGCGTCATATATGTACTCATATTGTGGTTTTGGTAAATTAAAATCGAAGACTTGATGGAAAACAAAACCGCTGATGTCTTTGACCTCCCAATACCACTTGATGGAAAACAAAACCGCTGATGTCTTTGACCTCCCAATACCTTGCTAAGTCCTCAAGATTGTTCGTAACTACAGTTGTAGGTTTTGATATTGCCTGACAGTATCCAGCGCAGCTGGGTCCGATGCGCCATGGGTTAGTGACCTTCACTTTTAATTAGACCGCTCAATAATATTTCAGAATAGACGTGTGCATCAAAATGTACTCGTATATCTATGGGCCTAGACATGTTGTAGTTAGGATCAGCTAGAGTAATATTTGTCACGTGAGACCACGGTTTTTGGCAAATGTGTTGTTTGGCAAGTTATTTACAACACGTGTCATAATCAACGCTTCAGCAGTAAATTTAAAGTCGCTTTATAAAGATTTGCATACTAAGTTCAACTTTCACTTACTCTTATTAGTTAAGGTACCAATTCCGCTTACGCTGGCATGCATTTGCTCACGTTTTAACCCTAGTTTCTGGGCCGCGTCTTCATTGATTAATGTGATCTGTGACCCTTGGTCAACCAGCGCGCGTAATAAATTAAAATTTCCGTCATAGACCTGAATTTGCCCTAAGGCAGTAGGTAACAAAATTTCTTCATCATTGTTTATTACAAAATTATTTTGCATGTTTTTTGTCGACGGTGCCGCTGAGGCTCGACTTGTAATATCAGGCTTTGCGCGCGTTGTTGAGTGCAAGTGCCCTGAGCAAAAGATAGCTTTGTGCAAAAGTGTGTTATGTGACTTATTGCATTCTTTACGTTTTTGAAATCCACATTAACCTTTCGAATGTACAAATAAACAATTTTTGCACATTTTTTTATAACATATTTCAATTTGTTATTATCTATCATGTCATTAAACTTTAGGCATTGAAACAGAGTATGACCATAATATATATACTTAGGTATGACTATCGTTGCATAATGGGCAAATTATTTTATTATTATAGACTCGCATTATAGGTAGGTATTAAAATTGCGAGAGCGCGTAAATGACCTCTGTGTAGGTTGTTCAATTGCGAATTTTAGCATTTTATTGAACAGGTAGGAGGTAGGGCACTTTATGAAATTGAGTTTTTGGCTGTGGTTTTGAAATACTTTCATTTTTATTTTAATGCAAGGGCTCCAATGAAATGAATTTACTCTCGATTAAATACATGAAATGTTCATATGAGGCAATTTCCTGCGGATCTGACCTAGATTTGGAATATTCAGAATAGGTTTCCGCGTCATTTTTTTCATTTAGAATGTACACAAGCATGGGGTCACAAGTCGACGTGTCGATTCTCAGATTGTGTATAGCATGAATGGATTCGTTCATAATTTCGTATAAGCACTTTACTTCAAATAATGTCTGCTTTTTTAGTGACGGCTGATTCATAAAATTTTCGCAATAGAACGTGCTTATTATTATATGTATGGTAAGGTAGTTTCTAGTATGTGTCAAATGTTGCATTATTTCACCTTTAGAAAGTGAAGGATTTTTATGAATGCTCTCAGAGTACAATTCAAAAAACTAGGCCATTGGGTGTTTTTTTCCATTAAACACAGTTATGTCCATCTTTGGCGTAGACTGGTGCTGATGAACAGGCGTGTTTAATATAATATTTAAATTACGTTATAATTCCTTAAAACGCTTTTCGTGCTGGACATATTCATAATAGTAAGCCTCATCATCACCAACTAATAAACCATCAATTTGCAAGTGTAATTTGTCAATATTTTTCAAACGGATCTCCAAAATTTAAAGCTTGTCCTCAATTTTCAATTATTCGGATTTTTTTTCAATGCAAATACTGTCTACTAACCTCTTTATGCTCTGCAATTAGCATATTGCAACTGCTGTAACTCTGTCTTCTTGTCATCCACTTTCGCGCCCTCGAAGTGGGAGCTGTCGAAACGGACGGTAACTCCCTTTCCATCGCCTGTCGATAATAGATTGCCCGCAGCTTCTTAAGGTTTCCAACGCGATATCTCATCACGCGCCCCATGGTACCATTAATGATGTTCTCGATGTATTATGGATGAGATGAGATGAGAAAATGTAAAGTAGGTAACGCTGGTTATAAAATATTTTAATAGTATTTTTGTTTTATTGACATAACATAATAAGAGAAAAATCTAACAGTTTTATCATTTATTATGTCAATTAAACATAAGAGACTACATATCCTGAAAATTGGATGTCATGCATCGGTTGTTAGATAATATTGCAGGATTTCATTTATATAATAACAAACGGTTTAAATAGTTGTCAAAGACACACTGGTCAAAGACCTTAGTCTTGAGACACTGCGGTATTTGGGACGTGAAGATATTGCGAAGCTTCCCGAACGCTGCCCAGCCGAGTTGGATTCGTCGATTGATCTCTTTCTTGAAGTTGGAACTACCTAGCTGGACTGTTTGTCCCAGGTATACATATTCTTCAACAACTTTCAGTGTAGAGGCTCCAACCTTTAGAGGAGTGGGTGCGACACGGACATTTAACATTATTTTTGTCTTGTCCATGTTCATTTTAAGACCCACTTGTTGAGAAACTTTACTGAGGCCATCGAGCATTGTACTTAGGTCTTCCATAGTCTCAGCCATGACCACGATATCGTCAGCGAATCGGAGGTGGGATATGTACTCGCCGTTGATATTGATGCCGAGTCCACCCCAGTCCAGAAGCTTAAAAACATCTTCCAGGGCGGCGGTGAACAGTTTCGGAGATATAACGTCTCCCTGTCTCGCCCCTCGCTGCAACTGGATAGGTTTCGAGTTCTGGTCCTAGAGGCGAATCGTCATGGTGGCGTTTTCATATAGACACTTCAACACCTCGATGTATCGATGGCCAATTTGGCACCGCTGGAGAGACTGTAGCACAGCACATTCGTTATAACTGTCGAAAACAGCTTGTAGACATGGTTCAGAAGTGAGATGGGTCTGTAGTTCTTCAGCAGGGTGTTGTCACCCTTTTTGAAGAAACGCACGACCACACTTCTGTGCCATGCCTTAGGCGTTTGTCCCTCGAGTATAACGTAAATAATTAACTTCTGAAGAGCTTTTAGTACCGGTGATCCACCTGCTTTCAGAAGGTCAACCGTAATTCCATCATCACCCGGTGCCTTGTTGTTATTGAGCTGTTTGAGAGCCATTCTAATCTCGTACAGGCTGAGACGTCCGGGATATCTTCGGTATAGTGTCGGGTTAGTCAGGCTCTTGGGTCTTCAGCCAGATCGCTGACAGGCAAACGTGTGGTCTTGTACAATCGTCCATAGAACTTCCAGCAACTCAGTCTTAGACGATATGGTCCTGCCATCTTCAGTCTTCAACTTAGTCAGTTGGCTTTTTCCAACAGACAGATCTCTCGCGAACACTTTTGAGCCTTTGTTGTACTCAATCGCCTCTTTAATACAATTTGTATTATATTGGCGTAAATCGCGAGTTAGGGACTGGGATCTGCCTGTTTAGTTGCCAATACTGAGTAGCGTCTTCAGAGGACTACAAAACCAATCTGCGTCTTTCTTCCATGAGGTTGCTGGTGAGGTCGGAGGTTTTTTTGGTTCTGTTTGAACGGCGATTTAAAAAAAAATCTTAGACCCGACCGTTTGAACAATTTCCACAAACCTGTCATTATAATCGTCCACATTCTCGCAGACTAGGCATTCGAAACGATTGTGCAACTCGAGCTGAAAGCTCTCGGGGTTTTGGAGCTGGATGGGCGCCGGTCGGAGCGTAAACTTCATCAGTCGACATCTTTCTAGCTTGGTCTTTAGATTCAAAGTGCTTCTGACCAACCGGTGATCGCTTCCTGTTTTGACTGAATTGATCACGGAGACATCATTGAATATTTGCCTCTTTGTCGACAAGATGAAGTCTATCTGGTTTTTTGTTACGCCACTGGGATGCAACCATGTCCACTTCCGCTGTTTTGACTTTTTGAAGAAGTAGTTCAACATAAAGAGGCTCTCCTTCTCCATAAAGTTGGCCAGCATCTGGCCACGTGCATTTCTTACTCCATATCCAAATTGCCCCACTCTCAGCTCACCATCGCTTCGTTTGCCCAGTTTCGCGTTAAAGTCCCCCATAACAACGGTATAATGGGTCCTGGTGCTATGTAAGGCTTTAGAGATGTCCTCATACATAGTCTCTAACTCGTCGTCGGAGTGTTCCGTAGTCGGCGTGTATACCTGTATGACCTTCATCAAATACCGTTTGGTGATTCTGAGTATAAGGTATGCTACCCTTGTCGAAACGCTCACAATTTGGACCACATTGTTAATCAGGGACTTGTGGATGAGAAACCCGACACCACCCTGGGACTGTTGGTTGCCCTCCCGGAAATAGAGCAGGTTTCCGGATTTAAGGATCATGGTGTCCTCTCCCTCTCTTCGGACTTCACATAAACCTACGATATCCCACCGTAACCTGCTCAATACTTCTTCGAGTTCTGTAAGTTTTTCGTCAGTCTGCATTGTACGCGTGTTGTAAGTTGCCAGGGCCAAAGATCGTTGGGTTTGGTAGCCTGGCATCTGCCGGGGATTCTTCGCACCCCCCACCCCGCCGTTACCATGACTGCTACCGGAGCCAGGAATAGCGGGGCCGCCGGGGACTAAGGGCCGTTTTCTGGGTTTGGATTTCATACGGGGGTTTTGCCGTAATCGCCACGCTTGGCAGGCGGGTTGGCGATCGCAGTTTGATTGCAGGTGTGTTGCAATGCACGGAAAGACGCTGCTGCCCATCCTCCGGTTTAAAGTCCCTTAGTCACCTCTTACGACACCCATTGGAAGAGATGGAATGGTCCTATTTTTAGCCGGGAACCATACGGACGACACTATTTAAAATAAATATTATATATTTAAAATAAATAGTATATTTAACACCTATTTAAAATAAATTATTTTAATTTATTACAGTTACTTAAGAGAAGAGGCGAAAATTGACCATTCCACCCGCCCTCCCCTCTCCGAAACTACTGGACCTAAAATCTGGAAAAATCACAGCATATGAGGTTGAATGCATAGATTACAGGAAAATCTATGAGAAAATAAAGATAGATAAGGAAGAAAGGTGCCGCCTGACACAAGCATTTCAAGCTTAAAGTGAAGCTCTAGCCACAGACAAGTTAACTATTAAATCTATAATTACTGAGAAAATAAACAATTTTTATTTTATATTTTATTACCCAAATTAAAATAATATTATACAGGTGTAAAAAATTGGTGTAGGAGCCGTTACAGCTTTTTCTAAGAAAATCAAAGGCAATTTATATAATAATATAATAGTTTTCTTTCAATAAATAATATAATATTTATTATTTATTTAAGGAAAACTTTGCAACAAGATTACATGGAAAAAAATATCTTTATATGACAGTAGGTAACTAATAATAGGTTTTCGCAGTTAGGAAACATACTACAGTCATATTGTACTGAGATGAATTAAGTCAACACTTTGGTAAACGACATACATTAAATTCTACATACATTAAATAATATAACAAATTAATTTAGTAGGTGCTTATCTAAGTTAAATTTAGGTTACTGCAAAAATTTATAAAAAAATATGTTAAAAGCTCCGTACCATCAACTGATCGATTTGTATGAAGAGTAATTTTTTTTTTCGATTTATAATAATGCCTAGGTACTTCAATTTATAATAATGCCTAGGTACTTCAATTTATAATAATGCCTAGGTACTTCAAATTTAAATAAATAAACAATGACTACAAACGAACTGAGCCAGATTTGCTTCACTGGCTGATCTGACCGCTGATATAGGGGAAAGTTCAAGACATAAAAGCAAGTAAATTGACTGCCTGAGGCTTTATCTTAATGCATTTTAAGTTAATAATACATGCAGCTAGAGATATTGGCTATCAAATCAGCCAGTATAGGAATGCTTTTAGTAAAAGGGCGCGGGAGCACCTCCACCGCACAACTGGTAAAGGCGCGCGAACGAGAGCCGGCGAACCTCCTCTCTAAGCACCACACCGTAACCATGCTCCAGCTTATTCTGCGCTTCTGCGCTCATCAGCGAGTCCATGCCTAGTTCCGCCAGGCTCGCCGTCTGCGACACCTTGCTCAGGTCCTTGATGCCTGCGAACATGAGTAACATAGCTGATATATGTACCACTTTCACTACCAGCTTCTGCACTGTTTACCAATAGGTCTACTGCGATCAAAACAAAGGTTCCTTTACGACCTGTCTCAGCAGACAAATGGAGACAGTACACGGAGCTACATCGTACTAAAAACATATGTCCTCTATCAATACATAACTTTCTTAATTTAGAACACAGTGGGTCCCAAGGTATACCATCCCACATGGTGGTAATATCTTCCTTTTCACCAAAATGTAGCAATACATAGTTCCTTATCCAGGGAGTATAATGTGGTGAGGAAATGTTACACACAGAATGTGGAGGATACCCTATACAAATAGTGTGATTAATGTTTTTACTATCCAATTATATTATTAATTGTCGTACATTTTAAAAATAAACCTTGCTTGCTTGGCGGCTTGACTGTTTAAACTTGCCAAGTTACACCATTGGTAGCACAGAACATTACAAATTTTTGTATAACCTACTCAAAACTGTTGTTCTCTATTATTTAGAAATATTTCAATTTGAAGTCTCGTAGCGATGATTTAAAAAAAAAAAACACTATAGAACTTGGTACCATTTTGATCGCTGTAAATTTGTTTTGTCGAACTTAGCTCCATTTCACATTTAAGTTTTGTTGGGTTTTGTCTCTCAACAAGTGGGTTTTAAAATGAACATGGATAAGACGAAAATACTTTCAAATGTCCGTGCCCACTTTTTTTATTTATGTGCACTCCCCACACTCAAAGTTGTTGACGAATATACGTACACATGGACAAATCAAATTATGCAGGTCTAACGTCGAGGAAAATATCAAAATTCATAAATTTTAAATAGTTGTTTATACACACTTTTAAATAGTAAAAAAAAACATTACAGTCTCAGGTTTGTATTTGCTGGATGCAATACATGTTCATAATAATAATATCCTGCCAATTAAATAATCTTTTATTTTATAAAATCCCCTAGAGCACAGGCATTTTTCGACACGAGTCTTGATTGATTCTCTGGCAAATAGTAACATTTTCTGGATATTTTTTTGTAAATTTTTATACACTGCCCCACAAGTTAGAAAACAAACGTACGTAAATGTACGACAGTTAATAATATAATAGAATTGGCCATCAAGCACTGTACCAGGCACCCGTCACTCAGCCGAGAGCGCGAGATATGTGCTTATAAAACGCGCTCGTCAGTCAGTTGTCAACTCGTGCAGAAAGCGGAGCGACTATCGAGCGAGCGAGTGCGCAAGTTGAAACATGTTCGTCGCGCGGTCTCACAACCCTGCCGGTTGATCAGTTGCGACAACACTAGACCGGCCAGCGCAAAAGAATCTCTCACGCGCATTGATTCGGTTCACTATTGCGTAAAAGCGCGATTGTTATCGGTGTATGTATAGGTATGTTGAAGTAGTAACTAATTAGTAATCTGTGGTTGAAGTAAAACTGGAGGCACTAAGCGCGGTTGCGGACTAGACTGTTCTTTATTACCGCGTAGCGAGAGTTGCTATTTATTTAAAGCGTCATTGCGAGTAATTCATCTGTACTTGTACTCTTATTATCATCTGTGACTGTACCTAGACTTTACAGGATTTTCAGCCACTACTTTTTTTTTCCAAAAAATATTAGTTTACTCAGACACAACGAGTTAAATTTTTTTCCAACGTCTTCGTTCTTACTGCAAAGAGATACGTGACTAAATATTGTATATTAAAAATAGTTTGGCATTGGCAGTGCATAGTTTGGTGTATCCTGAATAAACGAAACAAGTTAATTGCGAGACGGAATCATGTTCTGAGGGTTTCGTGAAACCACACGTGAAAATCGGAATAACCTTTCCATAAAAGATTAACAATTTAAGGTGTTCATTAATTTTAATCAAAAGATATTAACGTGAATGACTGAAAAAATATTTTTTTTATTCGGTTCAGTCGCCTCAGCACCTCAGCACGACTACGACTCACACTTGGCCAGTCTTTTAATATTAATTATTATACTTAAGGATTAGTACTATAACCACACCAAGTTTCACGCTTGTAAGTATAACCGTTTTATGACAGAACAAAAACAAAAAAGTACCTTTAAAATACCTTATTTTTTCAATTTTTAGTATTTTTTATTATTTCTTAGTAAATCCCTTACGATAAAACATACTTATTCTATAAAAATAGTAGCCTCCTATCTATCACGGTTTAAAAGAGATAGCCTTTTAAAAGTCGGATAGACGGACAGACGGACGGATGGACAGACGGACGTCGTAGGTTTAGTAGTAGGTAGGCCCGGTTATGTTCTACCCTGCCATATGCTCGAATATAAATGTGTTTAAAGTAACAAAGACGAACCGAGTATATTAGCAATGGAGTGCACTATGTCCTGGATGGGTGTCGTCGATGCCTGGCGGTACTTGTCAGCCACCACCGTGGAAGCGATGACGGAGTGGGGTAGAGCCAGCAGTGACTCGAGTGTGGACAGGCACGAGGCCACGCACTGCAGCTCCAAGCCGCTGACCTCCGCCCATGACCTGCCACGGTCAGTCGCTTCCACCATAAGACCCACATCGTCTAAGGAAAAATGTTGGATAATACCTTTACACTCTTTGTTAATTCATTTTATATATCTTTACAAACTGTCATAGTATCTGGGAGCACGGTAGTGCCACACCCCGGACACTCCATACAAACGAGAGAGAAATGATATACATATATATAACTGACGTGTCTATAGGCAAGAATGCAGGTAGGGTTGAATCACACCGGCGGTATTGGTCACGAAATGTTTGTTAGTTATTTACTGAATGCAAAAGTGTGAATACTAAACTCTTTTTTTTTCATACTTTTCGTTGTAAACAAACACCGCTCGAACAAAAAACACCACTTTCCAAATACACCATACACATTATGAGACTAAAAAACATTGTAAATGTTAACTGCGATGTGGACGCATGAATGAACACTGAAAACTGCTAATATTTTGTACATCTTTAAACACTTTTTCCATAAAATTGCGAAATTGATAAAGGATTTTGTCACAGATTAAAAATCGACATGATAGTTTTGTTGCCTTGGTGTAGAGATGGGACGAAGTGAATGACTGAATGAATGATTTTGAACTGTTGTTGCGAGGTAAAAATTGGGTCATCTTTGATAATTTTTGGCTCAACTGTACAATAGGGTACATCAATTTGGAAGTCCGCGATTTTTTTGTAAGAGATAGGCATTAGCTGAACATCCATACCAAATTTCAAGGTTCGGAAACCAGCGGTTTTTGAGTTATGAATTTTAAAAAATTGTATTTTTAGGTACTCTTTGGTCTTTGTTTTGTGAGTTTATGTAGGACCAAAGATGACTTGCAATCCTTTATCAATGTGTAAGGGGAAACATTTTAAATCTAATATCATCATACCTTACAGATAGACAGCAAAAAACACAAATCAACAGAATAAATTTTAAAAATAAGACAAATGAAAAATTCACATCAAAGCTTAGAAACGTCCAATATGGAGTACCACAAGGCAGCGTGTTGGGGCCTTTACTGTTCCTAGTTTACATTAATGATTTCCCTAAAGCATCTCAATTCCCCATGGTACTCTTCGCTGACGACAGTACAGTTATATATGACAGTTCTGATAATTTAGAAACCGACATAAATGAAAATATTAAATGCTTAATTAGCTGGCTGCAAATTAACAATTTAAATATTAATCTAGGTAAGACAAAAATAATGAAATTTGAACAAAGACCAGCCAATAAAACGAATTTCAAAATTATGTATCAGGATACAAAAATAGCAACAGCTTCTGTAACAAAATTTTTAGGGCTTTACATAGACAGCAATATGAGCTGGAGTACACAAATTGAGAAAGTTTGCAATAAACTTAATAGATACTCATACGCTCTTTATATGCTGAGTAAAGTGGTAAACCATGAAGCCTTGCTGACTGCATACCATGGTTATGTCGCATCCACTCTGAGATATGGGATAATATTTTGGGGAAACGCAACTGGTAGGGAATTAATATTTAAGGCTCAAAAAAGATGTATAAGATCTATTTGTAACATTTATCGAACTGACAGCTGCAGACCTCATTTCAAAAGACTAAAACTGTTAACTTTTCCTTGTATGTTTATCTTCGAAGTAGCTGTATTTGTGAAATCTAATTTGCACCTATTTAATACTTTAAAATCTCAAAGGCATGGTAATACTCTTTGCACAGTTCCATGTAACACAGCCCTGCTCCACAAAAGTGTATTTACATTAGGTCCTAAAATATATAATAAAGTACCTCGGGAAATCCGTGAGTTTGACGACATTACGAGTTTTAAAAACAAGTTACGTGAACTGTTACTAGAAAAGACATACTATGACATGTACGAATATTTAAATGATGACATATTGTGAAATTATTTGATTTATTTAAGTTCGACATTATACATTAAATTTATGTTCTTGAGCACAACATTTGACATTAATAATTTAAAATTTAAAGGTATTATGAAATTTTTAATATTTTTTTTCTATTTTTTATGTATTTTTTTTTTGTGTAAGCTGAAATGTATTGTATGCCTCTTTAGGCAGATTATGTGAAACTTTATGTTACTTTAAGATCTTTGTACCATAATCAACAATAAAAACTCTGATTCTGATTCTGATTCTGACTTATTACTTATTGTATAATTTGATTCCAAAGATTCATAATATGGGGTCCGCGAAGCGGGAAAAGCACGCGGGGCCGACTTGAGGGCGGGCAAACATTCCACAAAAAGGTGTAAGTCAATTTGATCACTAAGATTCATGATATGGGGTCCAGGGGGCCCAGCCCCCTCCACCCATTTAAAACCCCCAACAAACCTTCGGGATCCGAGGGGGATGTGGGAGTATCAGGGCGGGGAAAGCACGCGGTGCCCGGACTTCTTACGGGGGCGTAGCCCCCACCACATATTTAAAACCCCCAACAAACCTTCGGGATCCGAAGGGGATGTGGGAGTATCATGGCGGGGAAAGCACGCGGGGCCGACAAACTCGGGGCTCCTACTTCTGCATTCTCATGTTAAACCTAACACTACGACTGTGCGGGGAGGCAAGCTAAGCTCGCCTCCCCGCACAGTCTCCGAACCTAACGGATCCGAGTCGTGGTGCTCCGAAAGTCCGAGCTCGCTTCGCTCGCTCCCGCTTCTATTTAGAACTCCCCGTACCTCACTCGCGGACCCCATATTATGAATCTTTGGGATCAAATTGACTTAGACTTGGACCTTGAAATGACCTTGACCTTGACGGATTACCCCCTGGTTTTCGATTTGTTAACCCCAAGTTTGTCCGCCCTCAAGTCGGCCGCGCGTGCTATCCCCGCCCTGATACTCCCACATTCCCCTTGGATCCCGAAGGTTTGTTGGGGGTTTTAAATGGGCGGCGGGGGCTACGCCCCCGTTAGGGGTCCGGGCCCTGCGTGCTTTCCCCGCCCTGATACCCCCACATCCCCCTAGGATCCCGAAGGTTTATTGGGGGTTTTAAATGGGTGGCGGGGGCTACGCCCCGGTTAGGGGTCCGCTGCGCGGACCCCATATTATGAATCTTTGGGATCAAATTGACTTAGACCTTGACCTTGAAATGACCTTGACTGATTGACCTTGACTGATTGACCTTGACCTTGACGGATTACCCCCTGGTTTTCGATTTGTTACCCCAAAGTTTGTCTGCCTTCAAGTCGGCCCCGCGTGCTTTCCCCGCCCTGATACTCCCACATCCCCCTCGGATCCCGAAGGTTTGTTGGGGGTTTTAACCCCATATTATGAATCTTTGGAATCAAATTATACAATCAGTAATAAGTCATCTTTGGTCCTACATAAACACACAAAACAAAGACCAAAGAGTACCTAATAATACAATTTTCAAAAATTCATAACTCAAAAACCGCTGGTTTCCTAACCTTGAAATTTGGTATGGATGTTCAGCTAAAGCCTATCTCTTACCAAAAAATCGCGGTCTGCCAAAACGATGTACCCTATTGTACAGTTGAGCCCAAAGATGACCCAATTTTTACCTCGCAACAACAGTTCAAAATCATTCATTCAGTCATTCACTTCGTCCCATCTCTACACCAAAGCAACAAAACTATCATGTCGATTTTTAATCTGTGACAAAATCCTTTATCAATTTCGCAATTTTATAGAAAATGTGTTATAAGATGTATAAAATAATAGCAGTTTTCAGTGTTAATTCATACGTCCACGTCGCAGTTACCATTTACAATGTTTTATAGTCTCATAATGTGTATGGTGTATTCGGAAAGTGGTGTTTTTTTGTTCGAGCGGTGTTTGTTTACAACATAAGACAAGTATGAAAAAAAAAGAGTTCAGTTGGGCCTTTACGTTCGGTAACTGGTTGGTTTTTATTCCTGTGAACGAAATCACAGCGGCGCGCAAAGTGAATATAGTGAATAAAAGTGCTTGCGTAGCTCGTCCTTTACGTTTGGTACCCAATCTACAGCCAATCTGAGTGACGGGGGAGTGAGGTCGAATCTAGAGAGCGGCAGGGAGTGTCCATGCTGTACGTTAGTACTAATATATATACTGTGGTAGTGCCAAGCGAAGCTCAAGGGCACTACTACCTTTTCTCGAACCGGTTCGTCGTTTTTTTGAACCCTCATAACTTGGGTTTGGATTACCAGATAAACAAAATTCTCGTAAAATCATATCAATAGTAGACTCATTAAACGTATAACGTTTGAATTCCATAGCTCTTATACTTTATATTTTATTGATATCTAAAAAAAAGCCGATTTCGTCACTGACTCACTGATGATCATCAAAATTCTTAGGGTACTTCCTGAAGTCTTAGAAAGCTGAAGTTTGATGTGTAAGCTAATATTAGTACATAAACAACAGGAAAATTCTAAATTTTGGATTCAACCCCTCAACCCCTTAAACTAGGGGATGGATGTTTGTATGAGAATTCCGTTTTTTTTTGTTAGAGGTCTGAAAATTAATATAGGGACTCCTTGTTACAGTGAAAACTTCTTTAGTTGCATTGGGCATTTTTGAGATGGGAAAAACAATTTAACTGAGTGGTTGGTTAGTTATTTATAAATAATAAAATACATATTTCAGGGTTTTTAGTAAATCACCCCTCACTATTTAAATTAGGGGATGGAATTAAGGGCGTGCAAAACGCCTAATGTATACCAGCTGTGATTGATGATGAATATCTTGCCATTCGAACAGAAACTATTGTTGCCGATATTGCCGATTACGCCCAAAGTAAATATCAGACAGCGTTCAACCTGCAAAACGCAAAACTCGCACACACAAAACGGCCAAGCCACATATTTTGACTGAGGTGTAGAGTTTGTAAAGTTAGGGCTTGTAGAAGTAGGGCGTGTAGAGTTAGAAGCTTGGCTCTACATAAAATCTTGATAACTTTTTGACAGTGCGAGCCAAATGGTCTAGTCTTGGCAACCTTTACATGAAAATGTTTTTGGTGGTATATATCGACAAAAATTTAACTTTTCATTTCACCGTTTTGTTTACAATCTTATTGTTACATGTAAACAAAATATTGAATAAGTGTTTAAAAAGTATTTCCGAGTATTCTGCAATCCAATTGCAGAATATTCGAGAATAAGCTCGGAGAAAGGATCATGGGGCAAAATGCGAAGTAACGCTACTTACAAAGTATTTTTGTTTCATTAAACATTAGACACTACCTATCCTGAAAATTGGATCTCATGCATCGGTTGTTGGATAATATTGTGGGATTTCATTTATGTAATAACAGATCTTTTATATGATTGTGATTTTAAATCATTTACAAAAGAAAAGAATAGAAGAGTGACCTGGGGGATACCAAAGGAGAAAGATATGGGGACACACATAAGTGAACCTTTTATTGACAACAATTGACGATCGCGGTAAGAGTATACTTAAGTTTCCACAGTGGCTGCACCGATCTGCCCTAAGTTGAAATTTCAAAGAGGTTCCACATAGCATAAGTATACCAATAGCCCCCCACTGTATGGCGAGGCCAGGCAGCCCGTCGGCCTGGCGCTGCTCCATCATGCGTTCCATTACGGAGTTGGCGAGCCCGTAGTTGCTCTGCCCCACGATGCCGCGCCCGCACACCACCGACGAGAACACCACAAAGTGCTCTAGCTCCGGCACTAGCTCCCGACTCGCTATGTCCAAAGCTCTGGTGACTAGAATAAATAATTTTATGAATAATCTATAATTAGACGCAATGTAATACAGATGTCCAAAGGAATAGAAAGGTGAATTACTAACTGTCAATCTTGGGTTTGCCAACGGCGGAGAAGCTATCCTTGGTCAGGTTCTCGAGGAAGCCCACCTGCAACACGGCGGCGAGGTTAAAGAGGCCGGCAATGGGTGCCAGCTCTTGCGCAGCCCGCAGCAAGAGGCGCGCACCCTCCGGTTTGCTAACGTCGGTCGCGCTAAGATGCACGCGTACGCCCGCCTGCCGCCAGCGCTGTACGCACCGCGCCTGGTAGCCACTGCGTATGCCACTGCGTGACACTAGTACTAGGTGACGCGCTCCGCGTTTCACGAGCCATGAGCCCAGTTCCAGCCCAAAGCCGCCCAGCCCTCCCACCAGCACGTAGCTCTTATGCGCTTTCATGTATGTACGCGGCATGGCGTATACCGGCAAAGTGGCGGCACAGCCCTCCTCACGCACGCGAAGCACCACCTTGCCGACGTGCTCGCCGGTCGCCAAAGACCTGTTGACAGTTTAGCATTGTACTCACTCACCCACCCTGAGTGCAGGAGCACGATGCAGCGGCACTCACCTGAAGGCATCCTCCAGCTGCTGGGTGGAGAACGCTGTGGCAGGTAGTGGACGTACGGCGCCGATGGCAATACCCTCGCTGACGCAGCGCACTACGGTGGCTTTGTCAGCGTCGTTGCCAGTGGCGTCAAACAGCGCGTCCAGCATGATGACGTGGATGGTGGTTTTCTTGAGAAAAACGGACAGGCTGAGTGCGGTTTCGAAGAGGTTGGCCGTGCCAAGCTCCAGGAAGCGACCACCCTCAGCGAGGCAGCGCACGGAAGCGAACAGCTGGTGCTGCACGAGCGAGTTGAGCACAAGGTCGACGCCGCGACCGTGCGTGCACCGCATCACTAGTTGCTCGAAAGAGGTGTCGCGTGAGTTGCCGACGTGCTCGGGGCACAGGGCAGAAAAGTGCGAGAGCAGGAAGGCGCGCTGAGCAGGCGCGCTTACTGTGGTGAAGACGGTACAGCCGGCATGCAATGCAATCGCAATGGCCGCCTGTCCCACGCTGCCTGCACCCGCATGCACCAGTACCGCCTCGCCGCGCCGCATACGGCCACGCACCGCCAGCGCATAGTACGCAGTCGCATACGCTACCGGCACGGTAGCAGCCTCCTCGAGCGACCACCCATCCGGCACGCGCCACAGAAATGATTCATCACATAGCAAGCTGGTTGCCATTCCACGAGCCCTTACTATGCCCATGACCCGCTCACCACGACTGGAAAGCCCGCTGAACTCCTGCCCAAGAAGGAATTCCTGGCGGGCCAGCTTGCAAGGCAGTGCATCGGTTGGCAGCTTTCCGGTGGCCAGCATGACGTCGCGGAAGTTTATTGGTGCGTAATACACGTGACACAGGTCGGTGCCCGCTGGCAGCGGCTGTTCCGCCGAGTGTCGTAGCTCACTCTCAGTCCAACGCAGAGACGACAGGTCGCCGGGTGTTTCGACCTCCACGTAAGCGTGATTCACCTGCGAGCAAAAGAGACAGGGAGAGAAAGAGAGAAGTCATCAACGAGACTACCACTCCTTCAAAAAATATCACAGTAACAGCATTAAATACAGACCTGCACCGGAGATGCGATGGTCTGCGCGGTGAGGTGCAGGTGCCGGTAGCAGCCCCACGCACCGGCTCGCAGTACATTTACGGCGAGGTCCTTTTGCACCTGCGCTGCGTACTCCACCGCGTCTGGCGCAAACGTAGCACGCGCACCAGGTAAGTAGAACACGCGTAGCATGCACCCGCCCACCTCACCTCGCAGGCACGTGGCCAGCCCCAGGATGCCGCAATCCCACTCCCGGGACCACAAGTAGAGTCGTGAGTTCTCAGCAGCGGCCAGCTGCATGGCGGCCTGCAACCGTGGCAGCCAGGCAAACTTGTTGTCGCTGGTCAGCTCCAGGACCATATGCACCGCGGGCAGTGTTACACGCCGGCCTAACAGGACGAACTCGCTGTCGGACGCTACCTGCCAATTTCCATAGTAACTGAGTGAGCTGAATGAAGTTCGGAGTTTAAACTAGTGTATGTGACTGTTGCTAACCTGACGCGAGAGCACGACAAGACCGGCGGCGGTGACGGCAACCTTGGCATGGGCGTCGTCGAGCGCGTGCAGTGGCTCCTGCAGGAGCAGCGCGCCGCGCGCTGCCAGCGCGCCCGCTAATGCCGGTAGCACATCCAAGTCATGCGACAGCACGTTGGCCGCCAGGACCACGTGGTATTCTGGTTTTTTTGCGACGCTGGACCGAACGTCTTTGTCTGTTACCTACAATTTATAAGGTTTTAGTTCTCAAAAGAAATTGGACCATTAGGAGATACATATTTCGAAACCTTAGATGTTACCAGGTTTGCGTGCTATATCTTTGTTTTGAATATGGAACCTCGTGGGCTAAGTTGAGAGGGAAAGAATCTGAGATACGGGCGGGGAAATTTTGATACTTGGCTGCAACATTTTGAATTCACGTGTACGAGCAAGCGCGTACAACGCAAAAATGCTGTATAAACAGTTTATGTTTTAACCCAATTACTCATTATTTCTATAATTCAGTTCGTTTTCGGCCATCAAGCGCGCCGGGCGTACTCCTATCAGTTTCATCAGTTCATTTAGTTTTTAAAATTTTTATACAATTTCAATATACAGTTTTACCAAAAATCAGTATCAGTATTTTTGTTACGGACTCAACCCCGTACATTGGTTCTTCGAGCGAGCCTTTCGGAAAGGCGGAATCTTTCCACGTGTCGTATGAACTGTCGTGAACTTTGTACGTAAACGTGACTGTGGTTCCGCTTTCCGGCCTGTAGAGACATAGTGCATTCGTTCTACGCTTTGACGGAACCGTGAATGTTACTGTGCAATAAAGTGACATAAACTCACCTAGCAGTATCCTACTGTACGATCAAGGAGTGCAGTGGGTCCCGAGCGGCAAGGTCTTGGGTAATCATCAGCCAACAGGGGTAACGACCTAGACATAGTCGTTGCCATTCAGCAGGAAAAGTCGCCAAGTAAGATCAGTCCATTTATTTTATTTAAACAATGGCTTCAGTTAGTGATGTACTGACCAATCAGAACCGGTTGTCTTCGGCAATGGAGGCTGTGCTCACCAATTTTAAGAAAGATGGTGCAGATAGGAAGACTGCCGACTACATCAAGAGGAAGTTAGACCTACTCGACAACTATTGGTTCGAGTATGAATCCAATTTTTCTAAATTATCAGCGAGTCAGTTAGAAACAACTCTAATAGAATCAATTAGCAAAGATAGGGAGAGAGTGTACGAAAGGTATGGTTAGATAAGAGCTTTTATACAAAATTATCAGGCCCCTACAGACGAGAGGCCAAAAACACCCATCATAAAGCCTCCAACGTTCCTTCCAAAGTCAAGCAACACCAACCAGACAACAAACCAGGATATACAAATGACAGAAAGCGGCAGCAGTGCTGGAGCCCGTATCAACAGCGTCACGGTAAGCAAAACCGAAGAGATGCTTAGGAAGCAACAGAGTAATTTTAAGGCTTTCCATCGCACAGTGACTGCTATCAGTCTTGAATCAGTTTCCGAAAAGTGGGAGTTTGAAGATCTTCTTCACACCATTCAGTCGCGCTGGGCAGCTATTGACTCGTTGCACTGGGACCTGGACAGCCTGCTGGACGGATCCAATCAGGAGTATAAGAAAACATTCGCTTCATACGAATTACCTAGAAATTAAGAAGGCCATCAACAAGAAAATGTGGTCGGTAGCTCATGTAGAAAAATCCACACCTAAAATGGAGATTCCAGCTTTCAGTGGAAATTGGATTTCCTTTAAATATTTATTTGTCGAAACGATCCATAATAACCAGTCAATGTCTAATGCTCAAAAAATGCAGTATCTTAAATCCAAGGTGAAAGGGGAAGCAGAGAGATTAATTCAGCACCTAAATGTTAGTTCAGATAATTACAATGTTTGCTGGGACATACTAAATCAGAGGTATAATAACAAGAAACTAATATTCACTTCGCATATGAATATTTTGATGAACCTCCCAGTAATGCAACAACAATCAGTCGCGCTTATAAAACGCATGCATGACACTACGCAAGAGTGTTTGTATGCTTTAAAGAACCTGGGAGTCGATATCAGTTCATGGGACCCCATTATCGTGTACCTTTTATCACAGAAGCTAGATACAGCCTCGTTCACCGACTACATGGAGTCTGTTCAGAACCCCCGGGAGCTGCCTGTACTACAAGAAATGTTAAAGTTTTTAGAAGCTAAATTCACGACTTTAGAGTCATCTCGTAGGAAGCAAGACACTCCTACTCAGAAATCTCCAGCAGTTTTTAAAAATCAGAGTAATGTTCAAAATCAGAGACCGAATTATTACAAAAGTTCATTCACCAGCAATAAGGTTATTTCGCAACCGGACGCTAAGCAAGTTGCGTCTTCATCAAAATACAACTGTTCTTTATGCCACAGTAATTAACATGGCATCTATTTTTGTAGAAAATTTTTAGAGATGCCACCCTATATCAGACTGAAAACGGTAACAAAATTGAGTCTATGCCCAAATTGCCATTTTAATCATTAGGGAAGACAATGTTTGTCAGAAAAGGTTTGTCGGGAATGTAACTAAGACCATAGAATTGATACGTGTGAGTCAAGTTTTTTTCTTAGACCTGTTACAGCATATGAAATTTTTAAAATAATCAAATCGCTGCGAAACACAAATGCAGTAGGGTATGATGAAATACCAAAAAACATTAAAATTAGTTGCGTTACAAATAGCCCCCGTACTTAGTCATGTCATTAATCTTTCATTTAGCCAAGGTATCTTCCCTGAGAAACTGAAGTTTTCCATTGTAAAGCCTCTCCATAAAGAAGGCGAAAAAAGAGAAATGAACAACTACAGGCCTATAACTCTAATCCCTGTTTTAGCCAAAATCTTTGAAAAAGCCGTACACATACGATTAACCAAATTTATTGAGAAATTTAATGTATTAAGTTGTAAACAACATGGCTTTAGGAAGAAGAAAAACACCACGTCCGCAAATTTTAATCTAGTTAGGACAGTGATTGACTCTGTTGATAATGGAATTCCGGTGGTGGCTGTCTTTTTTGACATGAGTAAAGCTTTTGACTTTGTTGATCATGAAAGACTAGTCGATAAGTAACATAAATATGGTGTGAAAGGGGTTGCAAATAACTGGTTCATCAGTTACTTACAAAATAGACATAAGTGCGTTCAAATAACAAAGACAAATAGAATGACCAAGAATAAATTTAGAAGGATTGTTTACAGATCTGATTATAAACTGAATGGCTGTGGTGTCCCGCAGGGCACAATTTTAGGTCCGTTGCTATTTAGTATATATATAAATGACCTACCTAAAAGTACTAACCACGAATCAATACTTTTTGCTGATGACACTACTGTTCTTGTTAGGGCAAGTAAAACGACTAGAAACACAGATGTAACAGATTTAGAATATGAAATCAATTTGACTATAAAAAATACAATTAACTGGATGAACATGAATAATTTAAAAGTAAACACCACAAAGACCAAAGTTATGCAATTCAGCACAAACAGAAGCAAAAAGTTCAATTTAAAAATAAGCTACGATGGACAATTGATAGAAGAAGTACAATTTAACAAATTCTTAGGAATAGTAATTGACGAAAACTGTAGTTGGAAATTTCATGTAACATTAGTATGTGACCGACTCAGCAGGTTTTCCTTTGCACTTCGCCGTCTCCGCAATATTACTTCCATTGAAAGTGCATTACTGGCATACCACGCTTACGTTGCATCAGTTCTGCAATATGGCCTCATCATTTGGGGAAATTGCACTGACATACAAATGGTTTTTAGGATGCAAAAGAAATGTGTAAGATCATTCTGTGGCGCGGGTTTTTTGGACTCCTGCAGGTGCGACTTAGGAAAGCCAATACAGTACTAATACCCAAATATAAGTTGACAATGGCACAGAAAAATGTTTGTTTTATGGCAGCAAAAGTATACAACGCTTTACCTGACGAAATAAGAATGTTGTCTGGCGTAATATTTAAAAAAAAACCTGCATAAATGGTTAATACAAAAATGTTTTTACTCAATGAAAGAATTTATACCTTGACATAAAATATATGAATAATAATGTAATTAAGACAATTCCCTTTAAATATTTGCACGCTTAAATTATGAGCAGGTTTTGAAATAAACTTTTTAATTTATTGTTAACACCAAATTTTGTACTCAAAACTAAGCAAATAAATTATATTTCATTTCATTTCATTTCATAATAGCCTACTGCACGAGGCGTTTGCGCAACCGCAGTACGCCCGCCCAACGCAACAAGGCACTCGGGGCGGGGAGAGTGCGAGCGCGCGCGGGGCCAGTGTCGCTGACGCAAACACAAATGCATGCGCAGGGAAACAACTCCGAAGTAGCTCGCACGTGTCACTGTACGATGACCCTATTGAAGTCATATTACCAACGACTGTGATTAAAGTTCGAGCCCACGATGGTTCGTACCATATCATGCGCGCCCTCCTGGATCAGGGCTCACAAGCGTCCTTGATCACAGAACACGCAGCGCAGCATTTAAAAATACCCAGAAATAAATGTAAGGGAGTTATTTCAGGCGTAGGAGACAAAGAAAGTAACAGTAAGGGCATAATAAGTATAAGATGTTTATCAGCAGTCAGCGATTTTGAATTTGAAACCGATGTGATTATAATGAATCAGCTGATCAAGAATTTACCAACTTACTCATTCACTCAGCCTGACTGGTCATACCTGGATCATATCCAACTAGCAGACCCTGAATTTTATAAATCACGCCCTATAGATATTTTATTTGGTGCCGATGTGTACTCAGTCGTATTAATGAACGGAATATGCAGGGCAAACTTGACCTTACCGACTGCACAACAGACCCGTCTCGGGTGGATTTTGAGTGGCAACGGCAATGCAAAGACTGTTCAATGCAATATAGTGTTGCATAATATGGAGGAGATACAGAAGTTTTGGGAGATTGAAGACATCTCAGAACAATCAGATTTATCAGCAGAAGACAAGCAGTGCATAGATTTTTATCAGTCGACTACAACCAGACGAGATGACGGACGCTATGAAGTTAGGATACCCCTAAAAAAAAATTATCAGGAAAAATTAGGCCACTCAAAATCAAAAGCAATCGCACAGTTCTACAATTTGGAGAAAAAACTTTCAAAAAATCAGTATCAGTATTTTTGTTACGGACTCAACCCCGTACATCACGAACACATTATGAAATACCACCAACTACCGAAAAGCGAAAGTGACGTAGTAATATTATTTTATTTTTTCTATATTTAGGATACAGACATGCACATAATCATCATCACCATATCAGCCGAAGGACGTCCACTTCTGGACATAGGCATCTCCCAAAGACTTTAACGACGACCGGTTCTGCGGTACCCACATCCAGCGGCTTCCCGTTATTGCATCCATGAGTTTTACCTATGCAATAAAATAGTGGGAGGTCTGCCTAAGCTACGTTTGCCGGTGCGTGGTCTCCACTCAAGAACTTTACTTTAGTGTTAGTAGGTGACTTGAACATAAATATTTTGGAAAGAAATGGTTCCACTACTCGCTTAACAGATACTGTTAACTCATATAATTTTAATCTACACATTAGGGAACCGACCAGGGGAAAGTCTTGTATCGATCAAATGATAAGTAATATAAATGAGGCGAAGGGTAGGACGCTTTCACTTTGGCTCTCTGACCACGATACGGCCCAAGTACTCCAGTTCACGGTCGACTCTAAAAAAATACTATCCCAAACTTATTACATTTTTAAAAGGTGCTATTCCTATGAGAACATCTCAAAATTTTTAGAATGCTTAGAAAAACTTTCTTTTTCAGATGTGTATTCAGAAATCAACCTAAATAAAGCATTTAATAAATTTCACGAAATGTTTTGCTTGTTTTACGATCTTTGCTTTCCAATTCATAAAGTAAAAACATCGAGCAAACCTTTCCTGGGTTGGATTTCAAAAGGCATAAAAAAGAGCTGTAATACAAAAAAGGCTCTTCGGTATAAGTATTACTCAAATAAAACGAATCAGAATAGAAATTCGTATCTAAATTATGCACATCTGTACAAGAAATGTATCCATAAAGCTAAAAAAATCAATAATACAAAATATATTGCTAGGAGTAAAAATATTGTAAAAGCTACATGGGATATAATAAAATGTGAAACAGCACAAAATGACATGAATAAATATATTGACATAATTCAAAATAATAATACAATAATTAATGATCCTTATGACATAGCAAATGCTTTTAATGATTATTTTATAGACATGACAAACACAATAGACAATCCTGAATTCAATAATGTTTTGACTAACTCTAAGCGAAAATTACAAAACTCAATTTACCTATCACCTGTAAATGAAATAATTATTGAGAAAGCAATAATGTTACTAAATAGTACAAATTCAGTGGGTTATGACAACATTTGCACTAAAGTCTTGAGGGCATGTAGAACTAAAATTAGTAAGGTACTTGCATATCTAATTAACCTTTTAATAGAATCTGGGACCTTTCCTGAAAAATTAAAATTATCGATCGTAAAACCGCTCTTTAAAAGAGGCGACAAAGATTCGATGAAAAATTATCGTCCGATAGCTCTCATACCCATTTTTTCAAAAATTTTTGAGAGAATTCTTCATGACTAACTGGTATGCTTTTTCAATAAACATGACGTAATCAAGGAAAACCAGTATGGCTTTCAAAAGGGGAAATCTACCTCTCTTGCGGCGTTCAACTTAGTTAAGGAAATCATGCAGGGATTAAATAATAAGATGTACACCACAAGCCTGTACTTTGATATGTCTAGGGCTTTTGACAACGTGTCACATGATTTACTTTTGTCCAAACTGGAACACAATGGCATAAGAGGCCCTGCCTTAAATTGGCTCAGATCATATTTGAGTAACAGAACACAATGTGTAGAGGTCTTGAAATTGAATGAAAAACATGAAACTGTCTCATGTTATTCAAGGTCTAGAAATAACAGTGTTGGCGTCCCTCAAGGAAGCATACTGGGTCCTTTGCTGTTCTTAATTTATATTAATGACCTACCCGAGGTGACAAATCAAAGAAGTATTCTCTTCGCAGATGATATTTCGGTAGTAGTAACGTCAAGCAAAAACATGACAATGAATCAGCATGTGGACGACATAAATGATACTTTAAAAAACATAACTTTATGGTTACTTAAAAATAAATTGACACTTAATATAAATAAATCTAAATTCATTAATTTTAATAGCTACAATGACATGATTAATATATATTACGACATTGGAACCCTCGAGAGTGTTGATAAAATTAAATTTCTAGGAATAATGATGGATCAAAAGTTAAACTGGAAAGACCACATTGACATAGTTTGCACCAAACTAAACAGATTCATTTTTCCTTTGTATAAAATAACTCAAGTTGCTTCAAGAACAACAGCTATGACTGCATACTTCGCGTACATCGAATCGGTACTTAGGTATGGACTTATAATTTGGGGAAATAGCACAGATGTAGGAAAAGTTTTTGTGGCTCAAAAAAAGTGCATACGTGCGATTTGTGGTGTCGCTCCCGACGTCTCGTGCAAACCATTTTTTAAAAATCTGCAAATTCTGCCCCTTCCGTGTTTGTACATTCTTGAAGCAGCCACATTCGTAAAGATGTATCAAACTAAATTCTACATTGAGGCTAAAGACGCAACAGCTAACACTAGAAGTAGAAGATACCCAGATAGGCTAGTTTACGATGAGGTACCAAAAAGCACTAGGTACCAAAAAAACTGTTTCTGGATGTGCAGAAATAATTTATAATAAGATACCACAATTTGTAAAAGAACTTCCAATAAACAGGTTTAAGGTGGAACTAAAAAGATGGCTGCTACTGCATACATTTTACTCGGTCAAGGAATTTCTGGATTTTAAATTTATTAATAATGACTAAATTGAATGTTATTTATTTATTAATTGTAATGTAATCTAGTTTTTTTTTTCCTCTTTGTTTGCATGCTATCATTTTTATGGCTGAGTTTGGCGTTTCAACAAAGATTTTGTACCACCTAATATTATGTACCCAACTCAAGGGCAAATAAACGATTTCTATTCTTTCTATTCTTACTGCCACAACGGCCATCTGTTCTACGAGCTATGTAGTAAAACGTTTGTTCCTCTTCATAGTTATGTTTAATTATTGTTTGCAGTTGATACCTCCAAATATGAATGATTGATATACTTGTAACTATCTGCCTTGTATACTAGAACTTATACTTAGCAAATCTCCTACATGATTTATCTACAATCTGACTCATCTGTAATTTAATTAAATGCTTATTTAAATGTCATTAAGCTGGTTACACAAAAAATACTTGAAAGGTAGCTACACACTACATATTGCCCTTTTTAAATTATTATTATCTCTAATTTTTTTTACTCACATTTGGTAAGCCTTTGGCATCTTATCACCTGATAGTAAGTGATGATGATGCCGAGGATGAAAGCGGGCTTACTAAGATTTCCCAACAAATAATCAAACACTGCTTTAGCAGAGAAAACATAGATATATATAGAGATAGAGTTTTATGTTTTTTTATAAAGTTATTAATTCTTACAAGTAGATTTCAGGATTATCTGCAGAACTTGGCACCCATTTAGATTTCAATCCTTTTGTCGGCGTAGTGTACAACCAAGCATATTTTTAGTATTGAACTTAGCTAACATTTTTATTTTTGGTGGGATATCATTACCTTTAAAAGGCAGTCTGTAGTTCTCTCTGTGGAAGATATTGTTTGGCGTAGGAATTTTTTCACGTTCATCAAGAGTTGGTTATTTTATGGGCAAATTTGCACCACGTTTTGTTCGGTGTCGTGTTTTACGCGCCGTTTCTTCTCAGACGTACATAGATTCTCCTTATGTTGGTCATTACCACATAAAGTATAATTTAAAATAGGAAGCTTCCTTGTTTTCTTTCGTTGAGGGAGGGTCTCCAAAATTTTTTTGCGGGTATCTCGAATTTTTTCCCTTTTCTCTTGATTTTTCCCTCGAGAAATTTTAAGCTTGACAGCCCTACTTGCCGACTGTGCGGTGTGCTTCGTTTTTTACTTCTTCTTTCACTCTTCTTTATATTATTTAGTTTTAATTAGTTGTTTAGTTGTGCTCTTTCTGCATTAGATGACTATTTTAGGCTGTACACAGCGATCCTTTAACACTAGAGCGTTGTTTGGGTTATTAAGTTTGTTCACTTTTAGATGGTGTTATGTCGTTTGTACGTGTTGCGCTTCGTGTAAAAATGTCAATTTCTTCCAACTTTAAGTAAACGTTAGTAGTTATCTAGTTACTTAGAGAGTTGTTAATTTTTATTTCTTCTTCAGGGCTGTCTATCTATTTTAATGCGTTGACGCATTCTGACATTTCATTCTAAATTAAAAATCACATCCATCAATATTTCCACCACCATTGTATTTTAAATAATTATTAAATATCTTGTTTCTCTCCTAAAAGATCCATTTTGGGTAAGTTTTAATTTGTATTTTGTGAGTTCTCGAGTGGCGACCGCGCACCGGAAAACGTAGCGTAGGCAGACCTCCCACGCGGTGGACCGATGACCTGGTGAAGGTCGCGGGAAGCCGATGGATGCGGGCAGCGCAGGACCGGTCGTCGTGGAAATCCTTGGGGGAGGCCTTTGTCCAGCAGTGGACGATTTGTGGCTGATATGATGAGTTGTGTTTAAAATTTCAGTATACATATATTATTTTTCTAATCCTTGTGTTCTTTTTAGGTCTTTACTTCACAATAAAAATTTAATTCATCGATCAACTGTTAACACGCATCTATTTTTAAACCCACGCCCTATCTATCTACCGATCCTAAAAGTCGTGTTACATTGTACACCCATAGCTTACCAGCGCAGGCTACCGCTACTAGTTATACTCGGAGACGCAGGAGCTGGTAGACTACGCAGTACGACGCTGGGCGCTGTGCCAGGCGCATTAAGGGAAGTGTATTGTTTTCTTTTAAATCAGACTTTCTTCAACTGTACGCTACAAACCTCGTACGAAGCTCTATTTTAAACTTCTAGCCTTCTCCTTCTAGGTATTAATATTAATTTAGAAATTGTGTTTTGTTTACCCCACGAAATATTTTTATTTCAAATTCCGCATTTAGGCCAAGATTCTAAATTCTACGTGTTATGTAGCGAAACCATAGCAGTTATTTTAAAGCCTTTTATTCAACATTTTAATTCATTTTCGCTACACTACCTATTGAGGTTCATCAAATACTGCTGTCAGACAGATAGACATACAGACGCATGGACAGCGTAGGCTTAGTGATAGGAAACACAGGTAAGATAATAGTTCTTCGAATAATACACGATAATGTGTTCAACATTGTAGGTATTTTGTATAGGTACACGCACGACACGAACTGGTAGGTACACTACCTACATAAAACTTCATTTACCAGGAGATCAATTATAACATGAACATTCACCCTATATACTGTTTTACAAATAGCAAACCTAGATACATATTCTGGACAAACAATCACATATTTATTCCCGTTCCTAGATCTACGAAATCGTCCTAGAACATCCAATCATATCTTCTCCATGAGCTCATTTACGGCAATTGGCTGTAACACGACACGCTGGTTCCTCAAAAAAACAAGCGTGTCAAGTTACAGTTAATGTAGGTTCTGGATTATGTTTCTATTATTCTGTGTTATGTAAGTTAGGAAAAATTTACCAGATTATTGCATACCGTGGCACAATTTTTACAGCACGTATCGTGAGGAAAGTTATGGAGTACTTTGGGTCGAGGATGATCCATACTTCGGCCTTTCATCCACATACCAATGGTCTTGTAGAACGATTCAATAAGACCCTGGTGGAAATGTTATCAAAATATTTTTCATCAAATCAGTAAAATTGGTGTTAGTTTTTACCATTGGTTGTTCATGCATATAATTGTAGTATTCAATCGTCTACTAGAGTAAACCCATATTCACGAGTATGTTGTAATGTTCGGTCGTGAAGCGTGGACAGGTACCGATAGAAGATTGCATATAAATATTTTTTTTATGGGGATAATTTATTCGAATGAAATATTGGTTACGGGAATTGAGAAATAAAGTAATTCGCAATTTACGTTCAGCTTAGATTAAACAAAAACGCTTGTATGATCGTAAATCTAAAATTGTAACTTTTCAAGTTGGGGATCGAGTTTGGTTATTTACTCCTAGTAAATGAACAGGGAAAACTTATATGTTACAGAGATTGTAAAGAGGACTATATGAGATTTTACGACGAATTAATTAATGTGATTATTTAGTGAAAAATTGGACATGAATTCAACAACGGGACATATCAACTTAGTTGGGATTCTGGAGATTATATTATCATCAGCTCATATATAAGTCCCAACCAAGGGGCTCGAGCCTACCCTGAATTAGGGCGATCAGGCCTATCTCTATTCTGGAGATAATGTTACATAATTATTATCTTCTTACCTTTACACCCAAATCTTGGAGACTTGCGTAGTTGGCAGCAGCAGCACCAGCAGTGAGCACAGCGTCAACGCACACCAGCGGCTCACTTTCGAGAACTTGTATGGCCAGCGGCAGCAGTAACATCTGGGGCGTACGCCCGAAAGCTGCCTCCATTATTTTCACCTTGGTAAAGGCCGCGTTCTCCAGCACTAGTTGCAGGCCCACTGCGAGCGCATCGCGTTCCGATTTCAATGCGTTCTCAGAGCTCAAGGCTGCAGTATCGTACGGGACGAACTCGTACTTCTCGAGCTTCGGCTCAGGCTGCAGATTGAGACATCGAGGTGTAAGGCTCGTTTTGATGCCCCGCATCTCCACACCGCCCGATAGAATCACGTTGATGTCTCTGTTCATTTGCACCTGAAGTAGATCGTTAGCGATTGCTAGTGCCTCCACATGTGCTATGGGATCGATAACGACACGCTGCAGTCTCGTGCATAGATGAAGATCACGCGTATCCATTCCGATTATAACAAACTGCAGCATAGTGTCCATGAAGGACATCCAGTTGTCGAACCAGGTTAGTTGGCCGGTGGTGCCACTTGGGTCGCAGGTACAAATACCACAGAAGACACCGCCGTAGTTGTAGCCACGCAGGCGGAGCTCTTTGTAGATGTCATTGGTATTGAGCGGCAGCAAGTCGCTGTCATCATCAATACGAGTGGGTAGCGTAAGCACGTCGGCGGGCGCCAACCGTTCAGTAGTGCGCTCGTCTGCCAGGCGCACAGTGCCGCACACTACCGAGCTACTTTTATCGTACACTTCGAAATTTCCACTTCCCTGGATGTTCACCATGAATTGCACCGGTGCCTCCCGTGACATAATCGTCACTCGATGGATCTGCACGTCTTCCAGCACGATGCAGGTCTTTTCCATCTTTTTATTGTGCAACTTCGCCATCGTCCGCCATACCAACATCTGCACCAAGAAAAAGATCATAGTGTTAATCACAGACATCAGTAGCTAACGATTAAAACGAGCGTAGGTTACTAGAACTCACAAGATAACCGGCAGCGGGGAAGATAATCTTGCCGTCGATGTTGTATTTGGCAATGAAGGCGTCCTCGGCACGCGAGAGGTCGATCTCGATGACATTCACGCCGAAATGTTGGGGCTCGCCATACTTGGCAACGTTCCACTCGAGGGAGTGATCCCAACCCACGTGCGAGGCAAGTGATGGCGTGCCGCGGGGCACGGGCCAAGGCACCGGCGGATAGAGGCGGCCCACGCACGGCTGGCAGCCCGCAGCGAACAGCTTGCCCAGTGCTGCCAGCAGGTGGTGCAAGGCATCAGCGGCGTCGCGGCGCACCAGCGGCACGCTCGTGGCGTGCGGAAGTTCCCGGCGCAGCAACGCTGACCAGCGTGCGTTTGGTGCTAACTCAACAACCACCGCGTGTGCCGGCACCTGTTCAAACGCGCGTACTAACCACACCGGCGACACCAGGTTGTTCACGAAGTACTCTGCCGAGCAGAACTTACCTGCAACCAGATACAGGTTGGTCATCACACAAAATGTTACACCACTATTCATAGCAGTAAGTGAAAAGGAATTCACCCATATCTGAGTCCAACTGGTCTTCGGACAGTGCAGACGTCACCCAGCGCGTGGAACGCGGCTTTGGTTGCGGGATCACTGTCTCGAGGCTCTTACGCAGCAGCGGTGCCGCCGCTGCGATGTATTTGCTGTGAAATGCTACTCCGGAGCTGTTAACGTGGTGTGTAAATATTTCTTCAGCAGTCAACTCCGCAGCAAATTTTTCTAGGGATTCCACAGGACCGGCTACCTGCAGCAATCATAAAAAATGGATGATTATAACTATCTTAAATTAAAGATAATACTTTACATGCTTGCAACGATTCCAAATATAATTGAAAAAAAAATGGAAAAAAAGGAATAATAGTTGTGGTTTCTAAGAGGCAATGAGTGTTTAAGAAGGAAGGGGGAGAGCATGAGAGTATGTGGTAGAGATCCTAGAAGGTGAGGTAAAGGAGTTTTGTAGGTAGAGCAAGTATATGTAGAGTTGAGAGATTGGAATAGTAGGAAGGTAGAATGAGTGGTAGAGTAGGTAGTGGCAGAGTATAAGCGTTTGTGGTTCAGAGGCTAGAAGAGTAGTAAGGTATAGAAAGTTTGAAGTTAGAGCAAGAGTTCATAGAGTTCAGAGATTAGATTATAAAGTTGGGGAATGATAAGAGGTGTGGGGTTTATATGGTTGTATATAAGGCTACGTATACTACATATCAATAATTTGAATAATAAAGTAATATATTGAATACATAAATAATAAGCATAAGTGTTGATAGCGTAGCACTAAGCGTAAAGCTCATGGCATGAAAGCCAAAATGCCTTGTCAAGGAATAGAAAGTGTATAATAGATAGTGTAACATAATCTTTTTGGTTTCGTTACAAAATAAAACCTTTTTGCGGTTCAGAATCTTTTTCATGCGAAATTCTAAAAAGGCGTTTTTCGACAGAGTTGGATTGATTGAAGGAAAAAACAAATGAATGTTGGTCACCGGAGGAGAACATTTTTGTTATTGTGTATTTTTATCTGGAAATTTTAATGTGAGCCAACGTATACAACTTGAATTAAATTTATACAACGGAACCCTTGCCGCTGTTTCAAGGTACAAATTTATTACTTTCTTTCTGATTTTTCCTTGGCAAATGGCGCTATACTAAATTCGTTTTCCCTCATATTTCTAGGATTTTTGTCATACCCCTTAACGTGTCCAGTGGGGAGGGATTTATTTCCAACAAGGTGGTCCCAAGCTGATAAAATCCCGACTGATAATTCCCATATGCAGCAACTTTTATTCGGCTGAGTCACCACCATTGTGTCAGCTGCAAAACAGATATACCATCAGTCAGGGAAAGGGACATACCATCTTCTCGTCAGCTGATAAGGGAAGTACACGCCTTTGTTATCTATTTTTTCTATTTCCCGGACAAGATTCCTTCTGCTTATATTGAACTTTCTAAATTTAACAGTGTGATTTTTTTGTGTCCTAGTTTATAAGTAATTCGAGGTATTTTCACTAAAATAAATGTAAACAATCTATACGTATAGATCGCCATTGCTACTTTTGATAAAATATCTAAATGGACTAAAGGTGTAATCACACATGTTAATTTTCTATTCAATTTTAGTCATAGTTTTATAACTACTAAAGTTAATGTTATTACGTGTACGTATAAAAAGGTGACCAACATATTATTTAAAACCAGCTTTACAAACTTTACAAATTTTAAATTATATTTTTATTTATTACCACAAAATTTACTTTTCCATTTTTGACATTGGCCATATAACCCCCTAAATTCTACGGAATTTTAAAGGGTATTTAACCCAATTTTCAATCATTTTCGTTACAATAGATATTAGTGTAGATAATATGATAAAGTAATAATTTATATGTGTGAGTTCAGCATAGGATGAAGCACGAAGCTCATGGCATAGGAGCCAAAGTATCAAGCCGAAAAAGAGAGTGTGAAAAAAAATGAAATATAGTGCCGATGGCATATTTTTACAGAGTCGCGCCGCTCTGAGCAGTTAGGCTTTTAGTTTTCGGATGAAGTTACCAGCCGCCCAATATGATATATATTTAGTATATGAATTAATACATAAGTTTAATAGACATAATAAATATAATATGGAAATATAATATTGTTTATGTATTCAATATATTAACTTTATTATTCAAATTATTGATATATTATTCTTTCAGAGGGGTTGTTTTGGGGTAGAAACCTGCAGTTGTAGAAGGAATTAGGGACTGATTTTCTAAAAAGTCCTTCATTAATTTTGAGATGTATTGTGAGCCGTTATCCATCACTATAGTCTGTGGTATGCCATATTTTAAGAAGATTTTGTTTTCAATGAGATTGACTACGGTTTTGCTAGTGAGTTTCTCATTGGATATGGGGATGTGTATTTGGTAAAGACGTCGGTAACCACTAAAATGAACTTGTAGCCTTGGTAAGAGCGGGGTAGAGGACCTAGTATGTCTGTAGAGATCATTTGGAAGGGACGTTGAACTTGTTTTGGGTTATTCATGAGCCCAGAAAGATTTTCGTTGGTGCTCTTGTGTGATAGGCAGATCTGACAGTTTTTGAGGTGATTACGAACATCTTTATGGATAGTGGGCCAAAAGTAAGATTGAGTGATGCGTTTGAGTGTTATGAAAATGCTTAGGTGAGCTGATGTGGGATGGTTATGACATTTTAAAATAATTTCATGCCGTGATTCCATGGGGACCACGAGTTTCCATTCACAATCAGCAGAGAGGGAGTTGGAGTTTCTGATCTGTCTGTAGAGACGGTTAGAGATTATTCTCCAGTCAGCGGATTTGTGTGAAGATGAGTTGACTTCCTGTACTTTTTTGAGGTACCAGGGGTCTTTATTAGAAGAGGAGGTTCGAGAGGAGTCGTCATTTGACGTAGAATTAACAGGGAAGGAGCGTGAAAGTGCATCGGCCAGGGCATTATCTGATCCCTTACGATATTCAATTATTGAGATAGCTGGACTGCCCATCTCGCGAGTCTTCCCGTAGGAGATTTGAGGCTAATTAGCCATTTAAGGCTACTATGGTCTGTATAGACTGTAGTAGTGAAGGGAGAGCCTTCGATGTATCTTCTGAAGTTTTCGAGGGCAAAGATTAGAGCATTGAGTTCATTTTCCGTTGTGGCGTGATTTCTTTCGGCCTTGCTAAGAGAGCGGCTGGTGAAAGCAACGGAGTTTTCATTGCCCTCGTCATCTTCCTGAGACAGGACACATCCGAGGCCCGAGTCAGAGGCATCAGTGGAGAAATTGGGTATGGAGAGATGAGAAGTTGTCTTATTTCAGTGAAGACGGTGTGAGCTTCCTAGGAGAAGTGGAAGTGGTGGCCCTTGGGTTGCTTTTTAATTGGTTGGTTTATGGGAACTTATAAGCTTATAGTTTACCCGAAACTTATAAGCTTTATATAGTAAGTACCGAACCAGGGCTCGGGCACATACTAGCTTAAACCCAATGGACGGGCTGGTACGGCGAGATGCGCGGGGGCCTGGGGTCTGCGCCGGCGGCCGCAAGTAGTCGCCCAGAGAAATTAGCGGAAAAAAGGCCGCTTAAGTTATAGCGCAAAGGATTAGCCACGTTTTTGATTTGAGGTGCACGAGGGCAAACTTATTACGAAATACTCACGCGAGATACGTCAAATGGATAATACAATTATGGTCGAGTATGGACTTCGCAAAAATATAAGTCACATAGACACGGCTGCGTGATCCGCCACGTAGAGTGAACGGTGCGTGAACCGGCAGCCAGAATGTGACAATCGCAGCACATCAGCGCAATCGAAACGTGATGCCACTTTCGGACAGGTGATTTTATTCTCATTGAACAATTGTGTTCAGTTTAGTGTTGTAGTCAGTATAACGGACTGACGGATATTTATAACGGCGACGGCGCGGTCATATTGCCATTGTTACATATTTGTGTACCTACCAATAGAGGTACTTGCACTGAAGTAAAAATATAATTATTAATGAACGGTACTTAAATGTAACGTTATATGTACGAATACGGACTTCTCAAAGACTTTTTATACGATAAGAAATTTGGTTCTTGCATAAATAAGAGTCCGTGACGTCATGACGGTGTTCGTGAGCGTCAAGTCAATGCTGTGACAAGACGGAAGACCCCAGCAGGCGACATCGGTGCATTCTACAATGGAGCTGGGGTATTTCTAATACAATACACGATACATACATATCGCATATTTCACTGCACGTCTATAGCTAGGTACACACCTGGGGTAGGTTCTGGCAAGTTGGACATCAGGAGTCTGCTAAGGGCGGTCGGAAACTGCCTCTGGTAAATGTTTGACTGTAGTGCTATTTTATGTAGTGCCGTAATATAATCAGGTTTGGAATTTTGAAATGAAATGAAATGAAATGAAAATGTTTATTTTGGCACTTACAAGTTATAAACACATTTAATTAAGCCCTAATTTCCAAACTAGTCGTTAGACTGTGTCTTGGTAACTAGTTCCTTCCCTTTTTATTGGACTACTATAAGGTAAGTACCTATACTTATTTACATATTTTAAATCTAAGTATCCTTATTTATTATAATTTAAACAAGTGTGACGATTGTGTGTGTGTGTGTGTGTGTGTGTGTGTGTGTGTGTGTGTCTGTGTGTATTTTAACCTTTAATCAGGCGTGTGGGCATTTTCAGCTCTTAGTATCTGTACTCGGGTTTTTGGTTATTTGACCAATAAGTGCAGTATCGAGGCCCGTTAATTCTGTGTAGTTTATTTACTTACCTATTTTGTGGTAATCTTCGTATAATGCCCTAGTATCATTTAGACCAAGTATCAGAATGTCTATTCTTTAGTTTGAGACATTGGACATTATATAAATTTAGTTTTAAATGTCTGAAGCAGCAATCGGGGTGGGTGTCCCGTGTTGATTTGTCAAGTTCCCCTTCCCCCCGTTGTTGCTTCAGGCTTGTAGCAGAGACTGTAAGGGACTTGTGTAGATTAAGTTGCGTGGTTAATCGCCAACGCTCGTGTGCCCTTCCCTTCATGTCCCGGGAACGGCACGCGACATATAGTATATACAGGTTGTAACAAAATTGGTGAAGGTCCCGTTAACTGGGGCTTCTACTCATCATACTGAACAACTTTCTCAAAGGAACCCATAATCAATTCTCAAAAAAAAAACTCTCCATACTAAAATGATACTGGCACAAAATCGGTCGATCAGCTGATCGATTTGTATGATATATATAACAACTTTTATTCTACGACTTTGCTGAAAACGAAAATTATTATATATATATATATATATATATATAGTGTCACCGGGATTTGAGCGGGCAAAGCCGCGTGAAACAGCTATAATATAGGGGTAATACGAAACTCTTAGGTAATCGAGGGGGTCTTACTAGACACACAAAATCGCCATAGTGTAGGTCAAGCAGATCTTAAGTGTACAGATAGGTTGAAAGTTGCCCGGAATGGCTCGTGTAAATGGCCGACCCACGCCCTTTTCTTTTCGAACTTGGATGACACAATACTGTGTGTCTATATTTACGTACTTGTTTGACTTCTCACGCGATGTCCGTTACGGATAAAGACTCGGAACTCCGTCAAGCGTGCGTCTATCCGTTGTGGATTGAAAGTCTTTCAGTTATTTGACGCGCTGTCAAAAAATGTTTTTAAACACGTCATGTTTTATTTAATTTGAATCAAACAAATGTAAAAAAATAAGATTAGAAACAAAATTTTACTAACTAATTAGATCAGTAATTATTTTATGTAGGTTTCATACAAAAATAACGAGAAATCCTCGAAAATATGCAACGCAGGCAGGCCAGGTCCGCGGCCCCAACACTTATCTGACGCGCTGTAAAAAGATGTTTTTAAACGAATCATGATGTTAACGGACTTTTGACGTTACAGTGCCACTGAGGGGTTAACAGACTTTTTTGACACTGGTAACTAACCGTTACATTATCTTTGGCGTTGTGGCAAGCTAGCTCCACGTCCAGCGGGCAGCGTCGCTGGGCCTCCTCCCAGGTGAGTCCAACCGTCAACAAAGCGCCCAGCGGCAGCTCAGCGTCCACGATGCTGCGCCCGCGCCAGTATGCGCATAGCACGGCCTGCTCCGCCGTCAGCGCTCCGTCCGCATATGCACCCCCTGCACACACACCAAAATGCTCACTTCTTATCACCACGAGATTTTAAATATAGTCTCAGTCAACCACAACGACACTCACCGACTTCGCCGACGGAGGCACCGACGATGCCGTCGGGAGTAATGCCGACCTCCCGCAATACATCCACCAGCGCCACCTGCACTGCAGTGATGGACACGAATGAGTTGATGGGGTTGTCGAATATCCTTTCGTCGGCCTCAGTAAGAACATGCAACAGGTCAATGTCATGTGGCAGGAGCACCAGCGCAGAGCGCGCGATGCTGGCTGCGAACACGGGCAGAGCCATTAGCGAGCGTGCCATGCCCGGCCACTGAGAGCCCATGCCTGAGAACATAAACCATAGAGGCCGCTTCTCCCCGCTACTGCCATCTTCAATCTCCTGTGAGAGAGAATAGTCAAAATATTATGAGCCCGTCCGTCGTAGTAAACTGTAAACAGGGCGCAGTGCGGACACTGACCTGGACCTCCTGCTGCTGTGGGTCGGCAAGCAGGCAGTACCCGCGGTGCGTGTGCCCGGGTATAGGCAGAGTGTGCACGGCGTCCAGCAGTGCGTGCAGCGCGTCATTGTCGCGGTGTGTCTGCGCGTGCCGCAGCAGTGCGAGAACGGCCTTCTCCGTGCGGCCCGAGGCAAGCACCAGCCGCGGCAGTTTAGGTCCATTTGGCACCTGGCATTTCATATCCCGCAAGTCCTTCTCCGATTCCAGAATCACGTGTGCATTGGTGCCTCCAAACCCAAACGAGTTGACCGCCACCAACCCGCCGTCCCACTTCGTGTTGCGTGTCACCACCTGCGACCAAATACTTGATTACTTTCGTTCACCTACATGAACAGTTCCTCAATTGGCACTGCGCAGTTGCTTCTTAACCCACCTGGATCCGGCCGTCTATGAGCGCCGGAATTTCCGGGTTGGGCCACTGGTAATGCAGGTTGGCGGGAATCACGCCGCTCTGCATCGCTATCACAACCTTCGCGATGGAGCACAACCCTGCGACGGGCTCCGAGTGACCCATGTTCGACTTTACGGAGCCGAGCAGCAGTGGTCCCTGCCGATCTTTGCAGAAGAACTCTGCGATTGCATTAACTTCTTGAGGGTCACCGACCTAAAATAATGATATCATATCATAATGCCTCTCAATAGACATAATTATATAGGGTGACTTTTAATTAGTTCTTGATAGCAAAGGATATGAATGTACTCGTGATTACACACAACTTTTCCAAAGAAACTGTATGTCAAATATAAAAAAAATTTTTGGTCCTTTATTATTTTTGCCAATTTGATAACTTATTATGTATTGTGACACCCAACCTAGCAATCACATAGGGAGCGGCAACCCTACGTCTCACAAGGAAGACGCACCATGCTTCATCAGACCGCAAACCGCAGAGATCCAGTTGCCGCTCCAACCCCCGCCGCACCATACTCGTATTAAAGCCTGAGCTCAACCAACACCTTGAGCACAATCGGGAGGTCCTCACGACGTCGCGTTGCTAAGGGGGTCTTCTGATTGTGTCGACTCTCTCTCTTCTAACTTGCTGGGATCTTGACCCAGTGCGGGTCTAGGATCTGCTCGACTCGTACCAAGGTTTCAGCAAGTTTTCAGCCTGTCCTCCCTGCTGGGCTGCCGGGATAATAACGTATCCAAGACTATTTCAGATCAGTAATTTCCGTAGGTCCGTTCGCTCAGCGTAATAATATAACTCAGAGAATCCGTAGTGGAGTGTGCCCATAGGGTAGGGTCCTGTCGCGGTGTTTTATTCAATTTCTGTAGTTATTGTATCTTTGTGAATAAAACAATAAGTTCAGTTTTGTTATCAGTCTTTCATTCCGATCAGCATAGGAAACGCTCCCTCAGGTACCTTTTACGGCACAGGTACAAACAGGCTAGCCGACCCGAAGGGTGTGTCGTCACAGTATTGAGGACCAACATTTTTTTTTGATATGACATAATTATATAGTTTCTTTGGGAAAGTTGTTTAACTAAAAGTCACTGATTGACTTTATTTTATTTTATTCGGAAAACAAACGGTTATTATATTACATTAAGTAACGAATATTTAAAATAATAATAAACCTCTTTAAGGTTAACACACAAAAGCCCAAATACCTGCATTAACTCACTTATGAATACAGAAAATGAATAAAAATAAGTAACACCAAAAGAAACTTCAAGTTTGCAGTGCAGTATAGGGTAGGGTAGGGTAGTGTAGTGTAGGGTAGGGAAGTGTAGGGTAGGGTAGGGTAGGGTAGTGTAGTGTAGGGGTAGGGTAGGATAGGGTAGTCCAGTGTAGGGTAGGGTAGTGTTCGGGCTGGTCCCCGAACGATGTATGTAGATTGTTTGAGTGCAGGACGGCAGGAGAGTTTGTATGTAAAACGTGTATGCTCTTGTCAAGCGTCTTTATTGCACTAAGTGAATGACGGCAGCGGGCGATGTATGAGTTCGCAATGTCAGCTAAAAAACTTATTATAAAAATACGGTAATTTAAAAAACTAAAAAACCCGACTGCGTTTCTGTGTAATATGTAAATGAAAAACCCTAAAACAAGAAAGTCGTCATACCCGATTGCACTTAACTTAAGAAAAATTGTAGCAGTCGGGACCCATTCTAGAAATGGAGGCTTAGTGAATTGAGAGCACATACCTATATTACATTGCAGATTACTCCAATATACTGACTAGACGGCTGACTTTCTTTATTGGGTCCCGACTGCTACAATTTTTCTTAAGTTAAGTGCAATCGGGTATGACGACTTTCTTGTTTTAGGGTTTTTCATTTACATATTACACAGAAACGCAGTCGGGTTTTTTAGTTTTTTAAATTACCGTATTTTATTTTATTCATTTTTTAGTTTTATTATTGAATGAATTTGTGTAGTAACCTATATACACATGATACACATTAAGATTACGCAGATTATTAACTTATCAGTTGATATAATAATATTATTATATTCTGTAGCCGTTCTGGCTGCAGAGCGTGTCAAACATTTGAATTTGGCGCGAAAAACCCGCCATTTTGTATTTTTTTTTTATTTTGATATACCCAGTGTCACTCTCACAGTAAATACGAATCTAACGACACCTCTCAAGCCAAAATCCATCCAGCCGTTCAGGCTGCAGAGCGTGCCAAACAATTATACATACATACAAACATACATACATACATACATACTCTCAAAAAACATAACCCTCCTTCTGGCGCAGTCGGGTAAAAATTAGCGGAAAATAATCCTTAATGTGCGTGCCCGTACAGGTAGTGTAGGGTAGGGTAGGGTAGTGTAGTGTATGTTGGGTAGGGTAGGGTAGTGTAGGGACGGGTAGGGTAGTGTATGGTAGGGTAGTGAAGTGTAGTGTAAGGTGGAACGAAGTTCGCCGGAACAGCTAGTATATAAATAAATAAAGTTACAGGAATAGTTAGGGAACCACATCAAACCAGCTTTCTGCTCGACAAATCGCGTTTTCCAGAGATGAGACCGAGCTAGACCGGTTTATCGCCCCCCAAAAACCTCCATATAGCAAATTTTATCGGAATCGTTAGAGCCGTATTGAGATTTCAAAAGATATATTGTAAGATAAGTAGATTTTAGATATAGATGTATACAAGTATAATACGTCTATAAGATAGGATTTCTAAAATAAATTAATAAAATTACAAAAGTGTCGAAACGAATGGAAAAGCTTTTTGTAGAAAATATACCTTGGTACCGGTGCCATGCGCTTCAATATAGACGACGTCCTGGGGGCGTAGGCCTGCCACCTGGAAGGTTTCCTGTGCTAGCTTGCGTTGCATATCGCCGGAGGGGAAAGTGATTCCCTGCTCCGTACGACCGTCGTTGTTGAGGCGCGCTCCACGCACGGTGGCGTACACGCGCCGCGCAGCACCGCGCCGCTGCAGCAGCACCGCCACCACCGCCTCGCTGCGCACGAAGCCGCTTGCTTTCGCGTCAAACGCCGCGCACCGCCCCTCCAGCGACAACATGTTCAGTCTGTGGTAACTAATCGATGTTATAGGATTAAGACACAGGCTGCTGCCTGCTACGATCGCCGAGTCACAGTGCCCTGCCCGAATAGCTTCCACCGCCTGCGATAGAGCAACCATGGAGCTAGAGCAACCAGTGTCAACGACGTATGATTGACCTTTAAAGTCAAACGTATAGGATATGCGGTTGGCAAACATTGCCAGGGAGCATCCGACGAGCGCGTATCCGTTAATCTTGTCCACGTCTTTCTCACAGTTGCTCTCGGAGCCGGAGACACCGATGTAGACGCCGGTGCGCGAGCCGCGCAACTCGGTAGGGTTGATGCCGGCGTCAATGAGTGTCTCGTGCGTGATCTCCAGCAGCATGCGCAGCTGCGGGTCCATCAAGTGCGCTTGCTTAGCGTGCACTCCGAAAAATGTGGCATCAAAGTGTGCCAAATCTTTGAGCTTTCCATTGCGCTCGGGTAAACCGTGCAGTCCTGAAAAATTCAAAACCATAAGGTTTCTTCATAATAATGAAATAAGTATTAACAGCTACGGACGGCGTAGCAAAACTATACACAGTCAGCGTTGCTTCTGCTATCACAGATAAGAATTTTTTTTTGCCGCTCCGTTGAATTGCTGAAGGAGGCGTGGCAGCGAGTTAGCTTCATGCACAAAAAGATGTGTTTCTACCATTCGTAAATGATTGTACTGCACAGAAATTGCACAATTTCATGGCAGGCAGAGCTCGGTGTGTTTTTGTGTCAAAATTGCCGAAATGGTCAATAATAAGGTGTAAAAATGCAACTGGCAAAGTAAATTTAATAAATGGAGGAGTTTCTTACCATGTGTAAGTGAAAAACCTAAATGAAAATCAATTATTAAATGAATTTTTATTTTTGGTTTCTTGTTAATTAGTGCGAGGGTGTTGTCAATATTTTTCAACAATATTTTTTTTATTTTCTCCAATTGAAGGAAAAGTAGATCAGAACTACAGAAAGTAACAATTTGTTTCCTACAAAATCAAGCACTGTATACTCAAAGCATTTCAGCGATGATGACTTTGTGGTTACACCACACAAGAAATGCATAAAATGTTCTACACTGCCTCATGTAGACGTTTGCATACTGTTTTCCCGGCAGCCGGCAGTCGTTTGCAATACTCCGTCCTGACAGGTCCAACCAGAATAATAGACGGAAATTTTTGTTTTTTAATTTTTTCACAAATTGACATTATTTATCGAAGTGGTCTATAGATTTGTGGGTGAGTGAAGTATAAAATAGCTTTTTTTTTTTTAAAAAAAGTGCGTTTGACTGCAGCTCACTTCATGGTAAGTCGAGGATGGTACACGAAAACTCAAATAATGCCTATTTACTCTTGCCTTGAAGATTTCCAAAATATAGGAATCGCGAAACACTGACCCAGGCAAGGAGTTCCATTCCTGTTGTACGCGTAATAAATGAAGGGGCGTAACGCTTTGTGCGAAAAGGTGGTAAATCAACGACAAAGCGGTGCAACTCCTCCCTGCGTCTCGTTAAGTGACGGTGGAATGGAGCCGGGCAAATTAGGTCTTGAAGTTCTTGCGCGCACTCTCCGAAATGATTTCGGTAGAATACCGATAGACAGGTGACTTTGCAGCGATGCTCAAGGCTATGGAGCTTGTCATTGACTAGCTGGTCGTCAAGAATGAGTCTCCGTGCGCATCGTTCGATGACATCCAAGGTATCCAGCTGATAGCGGGCTGATCCATCCCACAAATGTGAACAGAACTCCATACATGAGCGGACCTATGCTTGATATAAGGTAAGCAGCTGTCCAGGTGTAAAGTACCATCTCACCTAAGAGAGAATGCCCATCTTCATTGCAGCAACTTTTGCCTTGGACTCAATCATTATCATCATATCAGCCGAAGGACGTCCGCTGCTGGACAAAGGCCTCCCCCAAGGATTTCCACGACGACTGGTTCTGCGCTACTCGCTACCAGCGGCTTCCCACTCGCGGTAGCCACTCGAGAACTTTTAACTTTTAACTTTACTACCCCAATGGCCCACTGCCACTTAAGTTTAGCAATTCTGAGATTTATGTCGGTAACTTTGGTTCTCCTAAGGAACTCCTCGTTTCTGATTCGATCACGCAGAGAAACTCCGAGCATAGTGCGCTCCATTGCCCTTTAATTAACCTTGAGCTTTGTTATGGGGCCCATAGAAAGCGACCAGTCTCAGTTCCGTATTTTTTCACTGGCAACACACACTGGTCGAATAACTTGGTCTTAAGACGCTGCGGTATTTGGGATGTACTGCGAAGCTTCCCAAATGCTGCCCAGCCGAGTCGGATTCAACGATTGATCTCTTTCTTGAAGTTGGACCTACCTAACTGGACTGTTTGTCCCAGGTACACATATTCGGCAACAACTTCGAGCATAGAGCCTCTAACCTTCAGAGGTGTAGGTGCGACATGGACGTTTGACATATATTTCGTCTTGTCCATGTTCATTCTAAGACCTACTTGTTGAGAGGCTCTACTGAGATCGTCGAGCATTGTCCGTAAATCGTCCATAGTCTCAGCTATGACCACGATATCGTCAGCGAATCGAAGGTGGGTGATGTACTCGCCATTGATATTAATGCCGAGTTCACCCCAGTCCAAAAACTTATAAATGTATTTTTGATAAATAAATAAATAAACATCTTCCAGGGCGGCGGTGAACAGTTTCGGAGATATAACGTCTCCCTGTCTCACCCCTCGCTGCAACCGTATGGGTTCTGAGTTTTGATCCTAGAGGCGAATCGACATGGTGGCGTTTTCATACTAACATTTCAGTACCTCGATATATCGAAAGTCAATTTGGTGCGATGATGGGACTTCAGGTAGTAGTCAATCCTTACTATATAATATAATATATTAATGTGAAAATGTGTTTGTTTGTTACCTTTTCACGCCTCAACGCCTTGACCAATCTTTATGAAATTTGGCATACAGGTAGCCTATGTCACGGGAAAGGACATAGGCTACTTTTTATCCCGGGAAAACAGCATAATCTGATGCAGTTCTTGAGGGAACTAAAAAAATACTCGATTGTTGTGATTTTTTGCACAGACATGGTTAAGTAGGTGGGAAACGACATAATTTACTAATCACCCTTAAAGACAGTCATAAAAACGATGTCCACGCGGGCGGAGCCGCGGCAAAAATATAGTAAAATATAACGTTTCCGTGGTTGCTCGTATAATGCTAATAAAATGTAATAAATATGCTCTTATATACTACGGCATAAGCAATATGTCACGTAGGGCGAGGCGAGTCATTTACACACTACATTGGCACCGCTGAAGAGACTGTATAGTTTCGACCGAATCAAAGGCTTTCTCATAGTCTACGAATGCTAAGCATAGTGTCTGATTGTACTCTTCGGTCTTCTGTATAAATAAGAGCCAGACTAACCCGACACTATACCGAAGATATCCCGGACGTCAGCCTGTACGTATTTTTTGCCTGAAATAAAGATTTATTAATATTATTATACCGAAGATAGAATAGATTAGAATGGCTTTAAAACAGCTCAAGAACAAGAAGGCACCGGGTTATGGTGGAATTACGGCTGAACTTTTGAAAGGAGGTGGAACACGCTGCGGCATAAATGTGGTAAATTATACCACATACATACCAGTGGTACTAAAGCCTTTTCGGAAACCGGTTTGTTTGGTAGGCGTGCGAGACTATTCTTAATGACTCTTGAAAACAGTTTGTACACATGGCTTAGAAGTGAGATGGGTCTGTAGTTCCTCAGCAGAGAGTTGTGACCCTTCTTCAAGAAAAGCATGACCGACCACACTTCTGTGCCATGCCTTGTTCGTTTGTTCCTAAAGTGTAAAGGAATTAAATAACTTCTGAAGAGCTTTAAGTAACGGTGTTCCACCTCCTTTCAAAAGTTCAGCCGTAATTCCACCATAACCCGGTGCCTTCTTGTTCTTGAGCTGTTTTAAAGCCATTCTAATCTATTCTATCTTCGGTATAATAATAATAATAATAAATCTTTATTTCAGGCAAAAAATACGTACAGGCTGACGTCCGGGATATCTTCGGTATAGTGTCGGGTTAGTCTGGCTCTTGGGTCTTTGGTTAGGTCGCTGACAGGCAGACGTGTGGTCGTGTACAATTGTCCGTAGAACTTTTCAACCTCTTCCAGCAACTCAGTCTTAGACGATATGATCCTGCCATCCTCAGTCTTCAGCTTGGTCAGTTGGCTTTGTCCAACAGACAGATCACTCACGAACACTTTTGAGCCTTGGTTGTTCTTAATAGACAGACAATAGACAATAGAAAGATTTTTATTTGACACAAACACACACCGATTACACAACATAAAAAAGAAGTAAAACACATAGAAACAGAAAAAAAAAACAAAAAAAGTTAACATAAAAACAAATAAGACCAACGGAATCGGCGTAGTTCGATGTCAAAATGGACTTTTCTCAGCATTAGCTGCAGGAGAACTGCCTCGCAAGAATCGCCTCAGAATCGCCTCTTTAAAACAATTTGTACTGGCGCAAATCGTGAGTCAGGAACTTAAAGATCTGCCTGTTTAGTTGTCGATACTGAGTAGCGTCTTCAGAGAACTGTAAAGCAATCTGCGTTTTTCCTCCATGAAGTTGCTGGTGAAGTCCGTCATTTTTTGGTTCTGTTTGATCGGCGAGTTTTAAAAATGTTAGACCCGACCGTTTGAACAACTTCCACGAAGCTGTCACTATAATCGTCCACATTATCGCAATCCACTAGGCATTCGAAGCGATTGTTCAATTCGAGCTGAAAGTTTCTGGGGTTTTGGAGCTGAATAGGGGCTGGTCGACTTCATCGGTCGACATCTTTCTAGCTTGGTTTTTAGATTCAATGTGCCTCTTACCATCCGGTGATCGCTTCCTGTTTTGACTGAATTGATCACAAAGACATCATTGAATATTCACCTCCTTATCAACAAGATGAAGGCAATCTCATTTTTCTATACACCATTGGGGTGCAACCATGTGCACTTCCGCTGTTTAGGCTTTTTGAAGAAGGAGTTCGTCATAAAGAGGCCCTCCTTCTCCATAAAGTCGGCCAGCAGCTGGCCACGTGCATTCCTCTCTCCATATCCAAACTGCCCCACTCTCAGCTCACCATCACTTCGTTTACCCAGTTTCACGTTAAAGTCCCCCATAATAACGGTGTAATGGTCTAGGAGCTATTATATAAAGCTCTCTAATTAAATAATTAAGTAATTCTTGAAAATTCAATTTCTAGATGATCGGGAGGAGGGGGGATTACTAGACACACAAAATCGCATGTATATGTATAGGTCAAAGAGATTTTAAGTTATGGGTAGGTGGAAAATGGCCTGAAATGGTTCGTGTAAAATATCCGATGTCACCCTTTTCTTGTCAAACTTGGCTGACACACTGTCTGATTGTAAATAGATCAGATAAAATATAATAGAACAGGACAGGAAAGAGCAAGACAGGAAAAGACAAGATAAAACTTATTCGACAAAATTACACATAGACAACGTTAATACAAAGCAGGAAAAGAAACAACAAATTAAAAAAATATATATAAAAAAACTACAATAACAAAGAGAAAAAATTGTTAAGTGAAGTAAAGTAAAGTTATCTTGTCATACAATAAGAAAATCCTAAACTTTATTCTTATACTTTCTGTTTGTATATTCTTTACTTTAACCTCTAACCAGGCATAGCGCCCTCACGTGGCCAGCTTTTGTTGGCAGTGTCTAACCTGATGTGTTCCATAGTGTACAATAGATAGTACTTAGTTTACCTACTATGTTGTAAGAGGCGTACGCAGTGTTCCGGAAAGAGTTTTGCGGTTAAAGCGGTGTTGCGGAAGTAAACCACCTTTACAATTGTCAATCGAACCTCCTTGTGTGGGCGTTCTGACCGCGAAAGCTAAGTTTAATCTTTAAAACTATCTTGTTTAGAATTCTGCACAGAGTTCTCTGGTCAGATTCCATTCCATTTGTTCAGACTTTAATTAGAAAGGATCTATATAGAAGCTCCTCAAATCCAAGTCATCATCATCCAGAAAGCTCACCAAAACCCTAGTCAGTAGTCGATAAAAAAAAGTCAGCCGGCCGGCATAGCAATATACAAAGAAAATAAAGAGAAAGTTGTAACAGTCTACTTGGACTTAACAAAATAAAGGACGGCAACCTGCGGAAGCCATCCTTAAATGTTGTCAACATTTGATCTTTCCAAAAGAATTTATTTCATTTTTTGAAATTCACTTTAAGCTAATTTGTTTTGGCCTTCGTCTATGGTTAGACCTCATTTATATTGTTGTAGAAGTTGTTGTATTGTTGTATTGGTGAAGATCGTGGGAAGCCAATGGATGTGGGCAGCGCAGGACCGGTTGTCGTGGAAATCCTTGGGGGAGGCCTTTGTCCAGCAGTGGACGATTTATGGCTGATATGATGATGAAGATGATATTGTTGTGAACCGTTGCTATTCGGTTCTTTTTCGAATAGATTTTATTTTTTGTTATTTTATTATATCAGCTCATATACGTCCCCACCGAGGGGCTCGAGCCTACCCTAAATCAGGGCGATTAGGCCTTAGTCGACAACGCGGGCCCAGTGCGGGTTGGTCGACTTCACACACAACCTTCGAGTTTCTTCGCAGGCGTGTGCAGGTTTCCTCACGATGTTTTCCTTCACCGTATGAGATTTTATACGAGGAAAAATTAATGACTCCATATGTCTTAGCATTGAATTCTCAATATTATTTCAAATGGTTGTTTATTAGATTTAATTACTAGTTTTAATTTAATTATTTTTAACCGACTTCAAAAAAGGAGGAGGTTCTATGTTCGACTGTATATACTTTATTTATGTATGTTCACCGATTTCTCAGTCAATTGTGGACCGATTTTCAAAATTCTTTTTTTATTCGAAAGAGTATACTCTCGAGGGGTCCCATTGTCACCTAGTCAGGATCTGATGATGGGATCCTAGGAAAATCGAGGGCAACTCTCAAATTTTATAGGCACTTATAACGTTATTTCTAAAGCTATTAAAATACTTGCGTCTGTTAGTCATCATCTCATGTTGATAAGCTGATGTAGGAAGGTACAACTTCTTAACGGTTAGGAGCTGGAGGAAAATTCTTTCAATATTATACATAGATAAATACGTAGGTATGCATAGACCGATAGGTTGTATTCTTTCAGGTTATTCAGATGAGCTGATGATGGACGATTTAACTCCTTAACTTTCATGCTGCTGAGATGATGATGGAAGCCACAGGACACTGTATCTGTTAATGATACATATGTATTATGATTTGATAATTTATATTGGTGAGTAGTTGATTGGGTTTAACGTTCTGAGATAGACAACATTATCACTAAAAATAAAGAAAATAAAAATAAAAGTTTAAAAAAAACTAAAAACCGACTTCAAAATTAAATTCACTCAAAAGTATGAAATAATTATTATTATACTAAAATACACAACATTAACAATAACGAAATCAAAGGTAATTTTTTTTTGAGGTCGGTACCAGCACACAGTTACTTACGTATCAAATGTTTTAGGTTGGATGGTTTGCTGACTTGAGTGGATTTCATTTTGAAGTCGGTTTTTAGTTTTTTTTAACCTTATTTTTTCACATCAAAATTTGTCTAAAATGAAATAGGCTAGTTGGTTGACTAGTTTCGTTGTAAAAAACTGATCCAGTTGCAAAAACGCGCCATTTATTGAAAATTATAATTTAATATTAATCTTTGAAAATTACATGAAAGAAATATGTTTATGTTAAAATAAACATATTTCTCTAATTTGTTTTTCACTATTTTCCACAACTGTATTGAAAAACGTCGTTGTGATACACGCGGGTGTGTAGTTTATTGCAAACTCGTGACAAAAAACCCACGCTTTCGGCTCGAGCTTGTTAATTTCAGCTCGTTTACAATAACCTAAAAAACACTACAAACTACCCGCTCGAAGCAACACCGTTTTATTTGCTGCGCACAGTTTTAATATTTTTCTAGCTGTAAAAGTCGTTTCTAAGCATTGTGCCATACTCATTTTTGTGGATCTAGTGTCGCTCTGTTACTTGCGGCTTTGACAATATCTGGGTTCGTCGTTGACTGTGAGTAATTATCAAAATACTAAAGTACCTATCACCGCGCATTCCTTAGCGCAAACATCGTAGACGGCACGGGTACGCCACCGACTTATCGCGTCCACTCACACACGCGCAACGCTGCTACATATAACCATAGCTAAAGGAAATATAGCGCAACTCAGCACTGTTATCGCTTGATATACCTGCTCTGACTAGACGACCATCATTAAAATGGCTAAGTGTGGAGGATGCCGTATGAAGTTGCTGACTAAGGAATTTGTTACCTGCGTTTCATGCGGATTGGTGTATGATCTTCCGTGTGCTAATCTGAACCCAAAAAAATTGACCACAGATTTGAAAAACAACTGGTTATGCCCTGCTTGCTCGAAAAAACCTGTTAGTAAATCTAGTACACCCGTACATGTAAAGGTTGATGGTGACGACATAGCTTGCTACGCGTTGAGCAGCGATAAAAATACGTTGGACTCGAAAACAACCAAATCGTCCTACGCTCAGGAAACTGCGCTATATGTCACTGAAGATAAGTTGCATGCTTACTTTGAGACATTTAAAACAGAAATGAGCATACTTATGCAGAATGCTCTTTCGAAAGTGTTAGACGCTAAATTGAATGAAACCAACAAACAAATTGCAGGGATTCAAGAAACTCTTTCGTTTTTCAATGAGAAGTACGAAACTATTCGTACTCGCTTGGAGGATAACACCTGTATTGTACAGAAACTACAAACAGATAATGCCAATCTCAACGCAACCGTGAACAGTCTCTATGCTAGATTAAACTTAGTCGAACAGCATATGAGAGAAAATAATGTTGAAATTAACGGCATTCCGGAGCACCGTAATGAAAATATTCCAAACTGTATTATCCAATTAGCAAAAGTGGTCAGCGCTCCGATCTCTGACGAAGATATACTTAACGTTACTCGAGTAGCAAAGCTCGACAAGGCTAGCAATAGACCTCGTACTGTTGTTGTAAGGTTGCGCAGCCCACGTCATCGTGATTCACTATTAGCTGCAGTGCAGAATTACAACAAAAAAAACCCTGAGGAAAAGCTTAATTCCAATCTTTTGGGAATAGCAGGCGCTCGGGCCCCTATATTCGTCGCTGAACATCTTACTCCCGCCAATAAGTCTCTGCACGCCGAAGCCCGCAAGAAATCTAAAGAGTTTGATTACAAGTTTGTATGGGTGCGGAACGGACGAATCTATGTCAGAAAAGATGAGACCCAACAGGCAATACTTATCCGCAGCCCGGAGAGCTTGCAGCTGATGACCAAACGCTAACTTTCTTCCTTCTTTTATCAAAGTGAATGTTGTGGTGTTTTTGTTATAATTTTTTTTAATTTATATTATCAAAATACACGAGGTTTAAGGACTAAAACTAACGATGTTTACAATAATATTAGATTGACCTCATACGATATTATTGTTTTTACAGAAACTTGGCTCAATAATAGTATATCTAGCAACGAATTTATTGATAACCGCTATAACGTGTATCGTCGTGATCGCATCTGTAGTAAAAAAAAGGACGGAGGCGGCGTGCTTATCGCCGTTGCAAAATCACATTCTTCTTGCAGAGTCCTTAATTGGGAAACAGATTGCGAAGATTTATGGGTCACTGTTAACTTAAAATTGAACAACAAAATAAGAAGGATAGCAATTTGTGCCGTATACCTGCCGCCTTCGTCGAAATTAGAACAGCAAATGAAATTTATCTATAATGCTGAACGTGTCTTAACCCAAATCGATGACGTAATAATCCTTGGTGACTTTAATCTCAGTGGTATTAAATGGGTTGATGACATTAATACATCTCATAAACTACCATCTCTCTATAAAACTGAGCTGGAGTGTTCTTTAGTTAACTTCATCTTTTCAAACGATCTGTACCAATTTAATAGCTATACAAATTGCAAGGACAGAGTACTGGATCTTATTATAAGTAGCTTACGAAATTGTAAAGTATCCATACCACTTGATTTACTTAGCGTATTAGACCCTCAACACCCTAACCTACAATTATCAATTGAAAACTCTATCTCTAACGTAAACATTCTTCGTCCTAAAGACAAGCTAGTGCACAATTTTTTCAAAGCAGATTATGACAGCATAACAGAGGAGTTAAAAAATGTTGATTGGCAAATCAAATTCTCTAATTGCAATAACGTGAATGAAATGGTATTTGTGTTCTATGATGTTTTGCAGAAAATGATTGATGAGTTTGTGCCAAAAAAAAGACATAAAGGAGCAAAGTTTCCCTCCTGGTTCAGTAATGCCCTTATTAGAGTAATATCAGAGAAAGAAAAGCTTAGACATAAACTTCGCAAGTATAAAAATCCTCGTGATAAAATAGAATTTGGATTATTAAGAGATAGGGCTCACTACCTCTATAAAAATGTCTTAAAGAACACAAAATGAGGATCCAGGATGCAATCTCTAAAAATGCCAAAGTTTTCTGGAGCTACTTTAATAACAAACGTAGTGGGTCCTCCTCCATTCCTTCACAAGTTCATCTCAACGAGATAATTGCTAAGAGTGGTCCTGACATAGCAAATCTATTTGCATCGCACTTTTGTTCAGTTTACAGTAACCATAATCCCAGTTTAACCGAGGTTGAGCACATGTATGGGTATATGCTTAGATTTAGTTTCAATGAAATTGAAATTTTATCCAAACTCAAAAACCTAGATATCTCTAAAGGTTCAGGTCCGGACGGTATACCTCCTATACTACTTAGGAGTTGTGCAGCTGAACTTGCTCACCCCATTTGCCTAATATTTAATAGATCTCTAGACAGCGGGTCATTTCCCAACCAGTGGAAGCATGCTAGAATTTTGCCTATATACAAAAAGGGTGATCAAGCCGACGTCAAAAATTACCGGCCAATAGCTATTTTATCTTGTCTATCCAAGCTTTTCGAATCTCTCGTATGTCCTTTACTTACTCGCCACATCGACATTATGATCTCATCACAGCAACATGGTTTCAGGAATGGTAGATCTGTGCAAACTAATCTGACTTGCTTCATTGCAGACCTATCTAGTAGTATTGACAAGAGGCATCAAGTTGATGCCATTTATACAGATTTTAGCAGTGCGTTTGACAAAGTCAACCATAGTCAGTTGCTCTATAAATTGGCATCTTTTGGCATTCACGGCACTCTATTGCATTGGTTCAGGTCATACTTGACCTTAAGACCACAAACTGTCGCTGTAAAAGGCTATGAATCACGAACTTATCTTGCCGAATCAGGTGTACCCCAAGGTTCCCATCTTGGACCCTTATTATTCATAGTGTACATTAACGATCTCACTGCAAATATTCGTCATAGTAAATTCTCCCTTTTTGCCGATGACTTAAAACTTTACAAAACGATCTCGAACCCAAAAGATGCTGAGCTTCTTCAAAGCGATCTTGACAAAGTAAATGCATGGTGTGATCGTAACAGTATGTCCCTAAATCCTGGAAAATGTCACTTTATTACCTATACTAAAAAACTTTTACCGCTGATCACTAATTATCAAGTTAGTGGTACTTTACTGCAGAGGGCTGACGAAGTGCGTGACCTAGGCGTTGTCATTGACAGTCAATTGTCCTTTTCCTCGCATATTAATACTGTTGTTAAAAAATCGGCTCAATCACTTGGTTTCATAAAGAGAAACACAAAAGAATTCAATATCCAAACAAAGATTATTCTGTATAAGAGCCTGGTGCGTAGTCAGCTAGAGTACGCCTGTGTTGCATGGAATCCTTTGTATGCTGTTAAATCACAACAACTTGAATCTTTGCAGAGGGCTTTCACCAGGCATCTAGCTTTTGTATCACAGGGCATTTCGCACAGGACTCCATACAGCCTACGTTTAAAACACTTCAAGCTTGATACTCTATCTGAGCGTCGTAAACGTCTTGGCCTTGTGTTTCTTTATAAATGCATTAGGGGCATAATTAAGTGTGAGGAGGTATTTGACTATATAGCTTTGTCTGTTCCGAGCAATTATCCGAGATATCCCATGTCAAGAGTCTTTCACATTCCCTTCTTTAGAACCAATATAGGTAAGAATTCTCCTTTCTGTAGAATGTGTATGGATTACAACACCATTAACTCTAAACTATCCAAAATTGATATATTTTCTAACTCCTTGCCAAAATTTAAAAGTAATGTTTCATTAATTTCTTAGTTAGTATTTTCCATGTTGTTTTAATAATAATTTTATGTCAATGTTGTGTACACCTATAATAAGCATTTGTATTAGAATAAGACCTAACTATGTTTTGGAAACGTGTAATATTTATGCCGTTGATGTGCCTTATTCAAATAAAAAAATAAAAAAAAAATAAAAACCTTATTTCCATCCTTGTATCACAATGAACTACACTCGAGAGCGATGAATCCGGGTCACTTAAAGAATCCTAAAAATCTCGGAAACTAAGAAGGCTAGCTTCATGAAATAAATTGTGTTTAATAGACACTTTAATACCCCTTAAATGAAAGTAATAAAATTTACGAGTCACTACATTTTATTTACAAAAAATTACATAAATAAAAAAAAAACTGCTGATCTCGCCTTAAAACAAAAATAGGAAACATGACATTTTTGAACAACATTACGATTTACTTGAATTTTAATACTTCGTATTGCCTCCTCGTGCTTACGTGTTTACGCGGTTTGGCATGCTATACACCAAGTTCCTTATACGATTTTGGGGAATATTCTCCCATTCCTCTGTGAGAGCAATTTTGAGCTCACGAAGCGTGATTGGGGAAGGGCTTCTTTGTTTTACGCATCTCCCTAGTTCGTCCCAAGCATGCCCGATCGGGTTGATATCCGGGCTGCGTGCTGGCCACTCCATAGGAGTAATGTTCATCTCTTGAAGGTAGTCATTCACAATCCAACCCGTATGAGGCCGGGCATTGTCATGCATAAAAATAGCATCCTCACCCAAATTGACCATAAATGGACCAACGTGTTCATTGAGGATTTCTTCCACATATCTTTCGCTAGTTAAAGAGCCGTTTTCTATGAACACCAGTTCTGTGCGAATCTCAGAAGAAATTCCGGCCCACACATGTACAGGCCCACCACCGTAGGCTACTTTTTCTTCGATGCATGCTTGTTTGAATCTTTCCCCTGGTCTTCTATACACTCTGTGTCTTCCATCGTGCTTGTAGAGCATAAATTTTGATTCGTCGGAGAACATAACTTTTGACCAATCTCCAATACTCCAATTTAAGTGGTTCTGGGCATATCTTAGTCTTGAAATACGATGCCCACGCTCCATTTTAGGGCCGTTTGCAGGTCTAAGTGGTTTCAAGTTAACTTCAGCAAGTTGTCGCCTTACTGTCCATGCGCTTGGGTTACTTCCTCCGAGGCGTCGAAACTGATTTGTTAGTTCAGTTCCTGTAAGAAAGGGATTACGAAGCATTGTGTTCACCAAGAATAATAAATATTGAACACTATCAACATGGTTTATGTACCCACTTAAATGAAAGATTAGAAACAAAAGCAAAAACAAATGTAGTAATTTCGTAGTTCCATCTTCAAAAGTCTCCCTTTTTCAAATTTGATTTTTTATAACATAATTTTACAATAACTAAGAAGTTTTAATGACTTCATTTAAGGAGTATTAAATTGTATATTAAACACAATTTATTTCATTAAGCTAGCCTTCTTAGTTTCCGAGATTTTTAGGATTCTTTAAGTGACCCGGATTCATCGCTCTCGAGTGAATTATGCAAGAGTATGTTCTGTGACAAATTTTTAATAGGTAAAAATGTGCTCGCAGCACGGTAAATGAAAAATTAGTTGGCTGTAAAGTCGGTTTACGGACAATAGTTTAACGTGACAATGTCATAACAAAACACTGATGAAATGATTGCATACTTTTATGACGAGTCAATTAGCGTAACGGGACAATGAACGTAACGGGACAATGAGTCAACCTTTTTCGTGCGTGCAGCCGGCGTCCATCGATTAATTAGACGTTGTCACGTCAAAAAAATGCAAAACTGACAAACCCATTTAAACCGGCACTGTACAGTGCATAGGGATAATTCGGATACCTCATGAGTTGAACCAGCTCTGGACCACCGCTCATCACTCTTATCCGGGGAACCCTGCACATATATGTACCTGGCGTCCAGCGGCGGTCGTCGCAGGTGACGAGGTCGACGCCCGCGAACAGCTGCTCGGCGAACTCCTCGATGTTGGCGCAGTCGGGCAGGCGGCCCGACAGCCCCGTCAGCACCACGTCGTCGGCGCTGACAGCGCGGCTCTCTACACGTGACATCGCGGGCGCAGCTCCTACGTAGGTAAGTGATTTATTGGACCAACCGCGACGAAACGCCTAAGGTATAATCCTTACTAATATTATGAATGTGTTTGTTTGTTTGTTTGTTACCTTTTCACGCTTCAACGCCTTGACTAATCTTTATGAAATTTGGCATGCAGGTAGCCTGTGTGGGATGGACATAGGCTACTTTTTATCCCGGTAAAAAAGCATAATCTGATGCAGTTCCTGAGGGACCTAAAAAAATACTCGATTGTTGTGATTTTTTGCACAGAGATGGTTGAGTAGGTGGGAAACGACATAATTTACTAATCACCCTTTTAGATAGTCATAAAAACGATGTCCACGCGGGCGGAGCCGCGGGAAAAAGATAGTATCTCAATAAGATCCAATAACTAAATGTTGATCGAACTCTCTGAGTATAGTTTATAGACTGTCTTTGAGGGTAAGCGTGGAATATTGACATGGTTCGCAATAGGAATTGTTTACATCTCTAGGAAATTATGCAATTTTTCAAAATAAATTATACCCTTTGTCGTCATTTCATAATCATAATCTCCGTTATTTTCCTTACCAGTGTGCCAAATTGTATCAAGATTGGATCAGCCGTTTTGCCATTATTCTAAAAAAAACAAGAAAACATTCCTATGCTCTAGCTCCTTAACTACTGGACGGATTAATAGATAAATAGTTTTGCAAGTTTTTATAATTGCCATTAAAAAAAATGAAAAACTGACAAACCCATTTATACCGGCACTGTACATTGCATAGGGATGATCCAGATACCTCATGAGGTGAACCAGCTCTGGACCACCGACATCTTTTTAAAAACCGACTTTTTAGACACCGACTCTGGACATCTTTTTAAAAAAAATTTAGGGACCCGTAAAATGGCAAAACCAGAACACTTATGGTGCGAAATCGTCCGTCTGTCTGTCACACCTATTTATCTATGCCTACGTTATAGTAAAATCGTAATGGAAAAAAATCTGTACATGGAATGTTAAAAAAAACCAAATCGGGTTACTCAAACTAAGTAACTATAAATGTAAGAATATTTTGTTAAATTTTTGTTTGTCTTTTTGCCTTTTTTATATTAACGCGCATCACGCAAAAACCACTCTACGGATTGTGACGAAAATATGCAACGGGAGCTTATATCCCGGAATCATTACTTAATATTATAAATGTGGAAAAAATGTTCGTGTATTTGTTTGTTACCTCTACACGCTTCAACACCTCGACCAATCTTTACGAAATTTAGCACGGAGGTAGCCTATGTCATGCGGAAGGACATAGGCTACTTTTTATCCCGTGAAAATAGCATACCAATACAGTTTCTGAGGGAACTAAAAAAAATTGTAATTGATTTCTTTAACATCGCAACGGAGCAACGGGTTGATGTGATTTTATGCACAGAGATGGTTAAGAGGGTGGGTAAATGACATACATTACTAATTAGCATAGCCCCGAGGGTTCTAGTGAAAACTCATTTCCAGGCTCGCGCACGTCGGCGTCATAACCGGATCGATGGATTGACGTGGTTTTTAACGTTAGAATTATTTGAGGGGTGGGAAGTGACATAGACTGCTGATCAGAATAATCCGATGTAGTTCCCGAGAAGGTAACTCTTGCCTAAGCTTGCAAGCCGCTTGCGGCTCGCGCAACACTCATTCTCAAAGACAGTCATAAAAACGATTCCCACGCGGGCGGAGCCACTAGCAAAACCTAGTAATATTATTTATTAAAAAAAAATAAAAATAACCAACAAATAGTAAATCACCAACATTGGTACAGTACAAATTTAATATATTTTAGAGGGTCCATTACAATATTGGCAAAGTTCAAAGTCAGTTTTTAGTTTGGTTGGTGGCATGACATTGCCTTAGCCCGCTTGACTAGCTGCCACCATTTTAACTCATTGTTGCCGTCAAAACATCAATGTTAATGAAGAGATCTTATGTCTCGTCATTTATTCATTTACGCCTTCTGAGCAGCTTTTCTAATCGCGTATCGTTTTAAAAATAATATTTAAATATAAACTAAATTTAAATTGAGAATAGAACGTTCTCTGGAACAGATCATTGAGCATAAAGCCAGGACAAATGTCTATATCAATGTTGAATCGTAATTTTATATTTAATAGGAAAGCAGCGAATATAGAAATGTTACTTAATTCGTTTATGAACTTCTACTTGTTCACATGAAATCGGAATACGTTATTACATATGACGGCGCCACGGGAGAATCGGCTCAGTAGCGCCACCTACTACCCGATTGATCGACTGCCTAGTTTCTGAACGAAACTGACGTAACACCGAACGCTGGAAGGCCGGCCATCTTACTCAAGTTGTCATTCTGGATTTGTCAAACGATCGAAGCGCACGCGTCCACGCATTCGGTGGAACGTCATAATCCTATCCATTTCAATCTTATCGATCCTTTGTTCTAATATCTAAATTATAATTCTAAAGGTGATTAAAGTATTGTCGTTAACTATTAAGCGTTGTATTGCTACAAATAGTCGTCACTTAGCCTAAGCCCACGCATTGGTTAAAAATCATGGCAGACCCTCCTGACAGGGCTTCGGAGCCTTCATCAGAAGTGGGATATGAAAGGCACAAACCACCTGAACAGACGAACCACGAAGAGTTGGGACAATCGAGCACAAAAAATGAAAATGACGCAGTTAGTTTGCTATCTGGAATGGAGGCAATTTTATCGCGACTATTGGCTGCTACGCAGCCGGCACCTGTACAGCGTAGTTCTACACAGCTGATATATATTTCGGGAATCTTAGTAAATCCGCTTCCATCTTAGGCATAACTAGTTGTAATGGAGTTCTAAAGTACTCGTACAGCAACTTTGTACTATCAATGGTTTTAATGCAGATTTTTATTTCGTGGTAAATTTTTGAGATTTTTTTTATACATATATGTCGCAGGCATACTGTATAATTCGTCATTATACATTCGTTCGGGCAAATGTCAAATTATATAATAGCGAGGGCGGGGACAGGACATTTTACAGTTAAATCAATCAAACCTGACCGAGCCTAACATCGCTCGCTTCGCGAGCTTATTCAGCAACCTGCCGTACGGCATTTTGCCAATTTGCCTGACTCGGCATTGACTGTTTATATACAGACGAATTATTATAAATTGCCTGGCTCGGCCTTTTACAATCTGCGTTCAGAATTTTACATTTTGCCTGACCGTTTACATACGGACGAATTATTAAAACTTACCTGAATCGCCATACAGCATTTTACATTTTGCCTACGAACGAATTATACAATTTGCCTGACCGTATGTAAAATGACTAACTATATAATTTGCCTGCTACATATACATTATGTTGTTCCGGGATATACGCAGTCATTATACTCGTCATAATCCGTTCAGTGGTTTTTGCGTGATGCGCGGTTAAACAGACAAGACAAACAAACTAACAAACAAAAACTTCAAAAACTATTAAAAATTTAAATAACGCATTTGAAGTCGCCTTAGATAATTTTTATTGAATATCTTCAATTTTCGGCAATCCGTACGTCCGGTTGTAATAGAGCTCTGAAGTTTTTTTTTTTATTAAAATTTTAAAGCGTTTGACTATATCTCACCTGATAGTTAGTGAGGATGTCGTCGAGCATGGTACACGCGTTTGCGTTAGAGTTTTCAAGAATGAATATTCACTCTCGCCTTGAAGATCCCCAAATTGTAGGAGTCGGGAAAAACAGACGCAGGCAAGGAGTTCCACTCCTTCGCTGTCTATATAAATAAAACATTCCTATGCTCTAGCTCCTAAACTACTGGACGGATTAAATTTAATAGATTTGCAAGTTTTTATAATCGCCATTTAAAAAAAATGCAAAACTGACAAACCCATTTATACCGGCACTGTACATTGCATAGGGATGATCCAGATACCTCATGAGGTGAACCAGCTCTGGACCACCGACATCTTTTTAAAAACCGACTTTTTAGACACCGACTCTGGACATCTTTTTAAAAAAAAATTAGGGACCCGTAAAATGGCAAAACCGGAACACTTATGGTGCGAAATCGTCCGTCTGTCCGTCACACCTATTTATCTATGCCTATGTTATAGTAAAATTGTAATGGAAAAAAATGTGTACATTGAATGTTAAAAAAAACCAAATCGGGTTACTCAAACTAAGTAACTATAAATGTAAGAATATTTTGTTAAATTTTTGTTTGTCTTTTAGCCCCGAGGGTTCTAGTGAAAACTCATTTCTAGGCTCGCGCACGTCGGCGTCATAACCGGATTAGTGAGGATGTCGTCGAGCATGGTACACGCGTTTGCGTTAGAGTTTTCAAGAATGCATATTCACTCTCGCCTTGAAGATCCCCAAATTGTAGGAGTCGGGAAAAACAGACGCAGGCAAGGAGTTCCACTCCTTCGCTGTCTATATAAATAAAGAAGCGTAACTCTTTGTGCGTATAGGCTGAATATTTACAATAAAGGGGTGAAACCTCCTTCTGCGTCTCGTTGACCGAAGGTGGAATGGAGCTAGGGGAATGAGGTCGAGCAGTTATTGTGCACACTCTCCGAAATGAATTCGACAAAATACCGAAAGACAGGTAAATTTGCAGCGATGCTCAAGGCTTTTAAGCTTGTTTTTGAGAAGCTCATCGTCGCCAATGAGTTTCCGGGCGCGTCGGTCGATGGTGTTTAAGCTTTCCAGCTCATAGTGGGCTGATCTATCCCATAGGTGAGAACAATACTGCATATAAGATCGGACTTGTGCTTGATATAAAGAAAGAAGCTGTCCGAATGTGAAGTAACGTCTTACCTTAGATACAATACCGAGTTTTATTGCGGCAACTTTTGTCTTAGACTCAATGTATCGACCGAAATTTAGATTATGTGTTAATTCCACGACAAGAAGCTCAATGTGGTCGGATATCTGAATGAATTCATTTTGGGAAGAAGGAGTCAAGTTGAAAGGACTCCTTTTAACGGAAAAGAGACACGCCTGTGTCTAAGAGGCATAAAATCTTACGAGGTTGGAATCACCCCAATCAATCGGACACTGCACGAAGCCATAGGTGCATGCGCTGTATCATGGCCTCTCTCAAAGACAGCGTTTCTGCGCTGTTCGGTCATGCAATGGATAGGTATCGTTCCACAATCATCCGCATACCGCAGTACTTTTTGGATATCAATATCTCAGAAATGGTAATAAGTAATTCTTAAAAATTAAGTTTCTAGGTGATCGGGGGGGGGGGGGGATGGGGTTTACTAGACAAACAAAGTCCCCAATAATACGGGGTTTGTTTATATGTAGCAGGAAAAGAGTGGCGGAAAGAACAGACCCCTGAGGTACCCCGGCATCGATTGCCAATAGGTCAGAGAAGTAGCCATCAATGACTATGAATAGACCGTTATCTCAGGAAAGCAGATACCCAGTTACACAAGCCCACAGGCAGTCCGTTTACAGGAAGTTTGCCAATAAGGCCTCACCCCCTAATATATGCGTAGCATACACTGGAACATCTTCAGTGGACCGAACTTGACGAAAACCGTATTGTCAATCACTTACAAGGTAATTGTCTTCTAGGTATGCCAAACCAAAATGCGTGTGTGCAATACAAACTCCATAATCTTACAGATTACATAGGTAATTGCTATGGGGCAGTCATTTGCTGGGTATACACGACTGCCTTTTTTGGGCACAGGCTTCACGTTGGCGAGCTTTCAGGACTTAGTGACTATACCTGTTTTAAGAGAGAGGCGGTACAGACGTGTCAGAACAGGAGACAACTTAGGAGCGCAGTTCTTTAGCACTATGGCTGGTATAACGTCAAGTCCACTGGCTTCATTCACGTCTAGAATACCAAGTGTTTTGAGTACCTCCTTAAGGCGGATACCAATAGGGGGCATAGAAGATCCGCAAGGAGGTTACTGTCGTGGTTTATTATTCGCTAATCTAGACGTGACCTGTTAGTTGCCGTATGAGCTAGCGTTCCATTGGGTTTCAGTAGTGGAGGCAAAGATGAGTGGCAAAAGTTCACCTCGACCGATTTAGCCAAGGACCGAACGCCTTACTCCCAGAAGCTGATCTTCTTCGTTGCAGCTAACATGGTCGAAATGTTTTCTGCGCAGCGTCTTTTTGTAGGACTTGGCAGCTTTGTTGAATGCCTTCTTCTTGTTACGCGTGTCCGAAACTTTAAGACCTCGAGCATCGGCCCACGCCTGGTAAGCCGAATGCTTTTGTGCCTCAGAAACTGAGTATACGGCATTAAACCACGGGTGAGCTTTTACTCTCTAAAGGAATGTCAGAAAATTATACTAACAAAAACAACGTACAAACTTTGTAACTTTGTACTACATAAAAGGTTTTTAATGCTGGTTTAGATTTTCGAGTTTTTTTTATGTATTATGTTATTCCGGGATATACGCTGTCACTATACAAAGTTTCGTCACAATCCGTTCAGTAGTTTTTGCGTGATGCGCAGCCAAATAAACAAACAGATAAACAAGCAAAGAGACAACATTTAAAAAAACGGTTGTCTGTAAAGTCGGTTTACTGACGATAGTTGAACGTGACAACGTCATAAGAAAATACTGATGGAATGGTTTCATAATATCGAAAACGGAACGCCTCACGGAACGCCTCAGAGCGAGGTAACGACGGAACGCCTCAGAGCGAGGTAACGACGCATTTTTTCGTGCGTGCAGCCGGCTCCATCGAATTATAAGACGTTATCACGTCAAAAAATATTTGACCATGTTCATTACTCATTCCAAATTTCCAAGTCGCCCTAGATAGTTTTGACGTGATAACGTCTTATAATTCGATGGAGCCGGCTGCACGCACGAAAAAATGCGTCGTTACCTCGCTCTGAGGCGTTCCGTGAGGCGTTCCGTTTTCGATATTATGAAACCATTCCATCAGTATTTTCTTATGACGTTGTCACGTTCAACTATCGTCAGTAAACCGACTTTACAGACAACCGTTTTTTTTCGATTATCTCAAATATTTTTTGTCTTTACGTTTTTTGTATATATAATATAAAGACTTACCCAGCTTTGAACTTGCTTAAAATCGTTTAATATTGTTTTCAGGGCTAATATTTGCTATTGCAGTGAGGCCAATAAGGTACTGAATGTTGGTTGATTAATTCAGTTTATTCCAGAGTGAACTGTTTTATAAAATAGCGAACTACAGATTTTATGTAAACAAATTATCAGCTGGTATCTGTATTTAAGTGTATCTTACTTATAGATTGTAGGCCTATTGATTTCTGCTATCTTTTTAAATAATAAATTATACAGTCACGCTGTACATACTTTCTCGAGAAGCCTTCACTGTCTGGCATATACCAGATTGTCATTGCCTACACATTACCTTTACTCAGAAGCAACGAATAGCAGTAAATCAGACTTGAGAAAAATTAACAAATAACCTGGGATTTATAAAGGAGTTACCGTCAAACGTGGTAAACGTCAACTTTAAAGTTGCTTACAGAAGGTAAAGTTGCAGGTAGGAGTTTCTGATAAAAATGGTAGCTTTTTAAAATATATATTGCTGGCACCATTAGTTAATTTCACACTGGCTACATGCACAGTAATGCCATTATGTTCGTTTATGTCTGGTAAGGAGATAAACGTTTTCGGAGTTGGTGTAAAACTTCGTTAATAGTGCCTAAACTATTGGTTGCAGGTGAATAACATTTAAATATACTGTGTAAAATAGATCAGAGATTACATGCACGGTGGTAAAAGGTGCATAAATATAACCATTTATAAAATATCTTCGAAGGTAATGTAATTTAAGGTTACATAAAGTTGCCACTGACAGCACTTTGGCATCTTTACCTATAGCTAGAGTTAAAACAGTAAAACAAAAAAAAAACTTGATTTGTTGATAAGTAGGTTTTTTTGACAAAGTTGGTATAACTGTGCAATTTGAATACACTGTGGAGGTCTTCATTCTTCATTCTTTAATAATGTTATACAGTATATAGTTTTGCTAGTATCTAATGGTGTGGAGTTTTTGTGACAGCCCTATCTTTTGTATGAAAATCATGCGGAATCCTATGGCAACTTTACCTAGTAGCCTGTGTTGCCACTTTTTGGTACACGGTATTTGGTTCCTAGGGGTCGTTCTCTTCCATTGAGCGCTAGGGCTTTGCGCATGGTATGGTCACAGTCTAAGTGTATGGTCATCTTTCCGCCCATACCATCTCATACACTTTCAGGATCTTTTCTGCCATGGGCGCGGCCTTAAAACTTTCCGCATTTTATCGAGTCTGGTTACTCCTCCGGCCCATTGCAGCATTTTAAATGCAATAATATTATAAAATAAATGCTTGTTATTGTCAGGAGTTTCTTAACTGTTTAATCTATAGCAATATTTAATACAATTTCATCATATCAGCTCAAGGGGCTCGAGCTTACCCTGAATTAAGGCGATCGGGCCTTAGTCGACCACGCGGGCCCAGTGCGGGTTGGTCGACTTCACACACAACCTGCGAGTTTCTCCGCAGGCGTGTGCAACCTCACGATGTTTTCCTTCACCGTAAGAGCGTCGGATAAACGTACATATGAAATCTTAATACTAAATTACATTGGTACGTGGCAGGATTCGAATCACGACTTCCCGGACAGGAGGCGGCGGCTCTAGCCGTTACGCCACCGAGCTTAATACAATTTTATTTTGTTTTATTTATAAAAAACTTCCAAATCGGTCAAAACGGGGCACTCGCGAAAAACAAAGTGGCGAAAATCTAAAACAAAAAAAAAACATACAGTCGAATTGAGAACCTCCTCCTTTTTGAAGTCGGTTGAAAAGAAGATTAAAGGTGATTCCCAGAGGGCCGCCCGGACTTTCGGGTAGGGCACAATACTGCATTCAATTTTGTTAGTCTGGCACACAGAGTTTCTATATCTCTAGAGACGAAACATCTTTTCATGGCTCAACTAAGAGAGGGAGTCAATTACCTAACGGATTCAAGCTGAGGAACATTTAGTAAAAACACAACTGCATAAAAACATTGCCCCTTTTAATTGGGAAGTTAAAAAAAAATATCCTATAACACTTACGGGATCAAGACGAATCTAACGATACAAGTACCTCGCACTCTTACATCTATCAAGCCGTTGAGAAGATATCGTGAAATAAAAAAAAACGGACAAGTGCGAGTCGAACTCGCCTACCGAGGGTTCCGTACAAATCTGTAGGTACAAAATATAAACCATAACATAAACTCGAAAAAAAGAAAATAAGCTCGACTGAAAGAGTAACGAACGAAGCAGTATTGAAACGAGTAAACGAAAAGAGGAACATAATTGAGACAATTGAGAACAGAAGAGGGAAGATGATAGGACACTTAATTAGACACGATAATTTTATAAAGAACATAATAGAAGGAAAGATCGAAGGAAAGCGCGGAAGAGGAAGACCTAGAATTGATTATATAGAGCAAGTTAATAAGAAAGTTAAGGTGGAAACGTATAGAGAAATGAAGGAGATAGTGTGAAAGAGAGAGACCTGGAAAGAGCTACACCGACAAGAGTACGGCTCTTAAATTGTGATGATGATGAACATAAACTGTTAGGTACTACATACACCAAAATTATTAGGTACCCATTCATACAAAAAAGGGAAATCATTTTTTTTCATTCTTCGTCATAAATTGAAAACTATAATTAAAAATATGTTTAAGCTTGTGTCAATGAAGCCCTTTCATACGATACCCCACATGGCACGGTTAAGTCAATTCAAAATTTAGACCGCCATTCCCTGAATAATTTATTACGTACTTTATTTAAACACAATTTTTAATGATATAAGTACAAATGTACAGTTTTCAGAATTTTTCCTATACTTGTAGTATAAGACGGTATTATTTTATTTTTGTGTGTTTATATAGAAATCCATTAGTGGAAGTTTTTTTTATTAGCTCATAGTTAATTTTGTAATGTTGTTATGTAGTGTTTACTTAAGCTGTTAACTTCCCTAATAAAATAAAATAAATTACTTGCCAAAGTTCACAGTTCAAGGTTAACGGGAAATACCCTATGAATTTTGATTCCCTTGAGAGTGTCGAAACATACATTTTTCTTTTTTTTTACTATAACTTAGAAGTTTGATATTTATACAGCTTCAAGGGACTGTAGACCTAAGTATATGGTTTTAATTTCAACTCGATACTTCCACGTGTTCCTGAGATAAACGGTCTTGAAAGACGTCACGGATGGACAACACAGTGATCCTATAAGGGTTCCGTTTTTTTTCCTTTTGGGGTACGGAACCTTAAAAACAGTACACGTTTTTGACGTGAATACGACTTTAAAATTACCTCCATAGGAATGCAATCAAAAAAAACGAATGATAACAAAATCGGGGGATACAGTTTAGTGTTGTAGCTACATATCTATCATCTCCATCAAAATTTCGTTTACACCACTTGATAGCTAAAGAATAAAAGAATTTATTACGCTAAGTAAGGACTGTAACACATCGCGCGCGGGGGAGGGGGCAGCCCCGCCATTTTGAAGGTCATTTTGCTGCGTATCGAGATTTCCATTTAGTATAACTTTCGACTCGGTGAAGTTACGACGTTCATTCAAGTTTCAATCGTCAGCTCTCGTCAAAATCTATCGATTATATTATATTATCTATGATTATGACATACATAAATAATAATATTTTATATAGAGACTACATAATACCCGTTACGAGACGTATTCACGTTAAAACCAACGGCCGTGTGCCCCGACATAGCCCCACCCGTTTTTTTCGTGTAACTAAACAAAATATAAGTTTTTGTCTCACTCTTACTTTATCAACCCATGAACAGTAGTATGCCATATGGTATTCTTACTCAAAAGTGGGGCCAGTTACGAGACAAAAAACATCTCTCTATAGATATTATAGAACCTCTTTAGTCCGACAGCAGCGGTCATCTGTCTTGCGATACTTTCTGCTTGACGCGGCCATGTGATTACAACGAACTGCAGGGTCGCGGAGGTGGTAAGAAAATAGATAGTACACCTGGAGCACACCCCGGACTTCATACAACGGGCCAGAAATGAAATTTAAAAAAAAATAATGTGTGTGGTTTTATGAAATCATGGTAAAAGTGAAGCTTTTTTTCACATTATAGACATTTACAGAGCACGAAACGATCATGGCTGCTCTGAAAAAAAAGTTTGAGACGATGTAATAATCTCTTTACCGTCACGCAACACACAGACGAAAAAGCTTGAGACGATGTAATACAAGTTTCACTGTAAAAGGAATGACGGAGCAAACAAAATCACGGCGAAATCCCAACCAAACTATAACCAATCTGGGTGACGAGGGGGTGAGGTCGGAGAGCGGCTGGGAGTGTCCATATTGTACGTTAGTACTTTCTCTCTGTCTTATCGTGTGGCACAATTAACCGTGCTAACCAAGAGAAAGACGGCGGTTGTTTGGTGTTGCAGTTAGCATTTAGTTAGTTAGTTAGTTACCTGCGGTCACGTGTAGGGCATTTAGATTTACACCTAGGGACGTTTGCAACGCGACTTTCATACACATGTGGAATAAGATGTGCAGGTTTCCTCACGATGTTAGTACTTATATACATATACTTTGCCTGGAGGCTGGTGGATAAACCAATATGACCGTTATTCTTCTTCCTTCATCCCTCAATGCTGAGAATCGCAATCACAAGTAAGTTTTATCCACATAGTCGTATTAATGAGGAACTGAAACTAAAAACTAATAATTATTTTTATCTACTCTCATATCGTAAAGTTCGCATTATCAACTTCAAAACGAGTTTATATTGGCATACTTTATAAACACAATATCGTAATAAAAAAAATAAATTATAACAATATTTTGTTTGAGAAATAATATGTTATAATTAATGTATTTTTTTTTCCATTACGATACAAGTTAAACCAAAGAGATAATATCACCAACGAAGTTCCATATCATTTTCTTTATTGGAACGCACATGCGGTTCGCGCCATTTTTACAGCAATACAAAAAGTTTTCATTCCAATTTTTACTTGTCTGTGACAGCGCCCGCTTTAACGCATGCGCGGTGAAGTGTTGGTTTTTCATTGACTTTTGTTGTAGATACTGAATTTCGTGGATAATTTTCATTCTTGTTTAAAAATGTCTGAGATCAGTGAAAGCATTGTTTTTACCTGTCTGTGACACCGTCCGCTTCAGTGCAAGCGCGGTGATGCGCTGGGATTCAGCGCTATGACACGTTTTGTTGTAGGTACTAACTGAATTTCGTGGGTTTTTTCTTACTCTTAACTTTTTTTTTTTTTTTTTATTCACAATTGGTAGACCCTTGACAACATCTCACATCTCACATCTTAACTTTGATCTTTGTATTTTAGTTGATTCAATCCCAATGTATGAGATTAGATAAAGTTATGTATGAAACTGCACATAATTTGGTCTTAAAACACTCGTGTAATGCTATAAAAAAACTCGTATTTTAAGAACCCTTATTATGCAACAGTTTCATAAACTACTATTGTATAACTACTATTGTATAACTACTGATTGTCATTTAATTTTGTCACTCACACATGACAACAAAGTCCTCTATTTATAAATTTACTTTAGAACTTGCTTATTTGCAATTATCTACTACTAGGCCCGCGTTGTTTTCGATTTTCCCGTGGGAATTAAACGTTTTCCCGGGCTTTTAAGTAGCTTAAATCCTATTCCAGGACCTAACCTATATGTGTGCCAAGTTTCATGGCGATCCGTCCAGTGCTTGAAACATGAAAGAGAAACAAACATCATCCATACATACATAAATACAAACTTTCACATTTATAATATTATAGTAGGAGTAGGATAGTAGAATTCCGGAACTTCGTCGCCAAAACACACGAAGATCAGCCTGAAATGATATTCTGTTCTGTGCAGTACCACAGTATAATAAAGAGTACTCTGCAGTACAGTCATTTACGAACGACAGTATCGTGATTTGTTGTGCATGAATATGTCGTACCTGGTACACATCGTTTCTCTATCTAAGTATCTGTAAATAATTGTACTACATCATCACATCAGCTCATATATACGTCCCCACCGAGGGGCTTGAGCCTACCCTGAAATTAGGACGATCGGTCAACTCAACATCGATCGATCAACTTCACACACAACCTTCGAGTTTCTTCGCAGATACCTCCCGCCCAGCAGCTTGCTGCGTTCCAGCGAGTTCCTGCGTCGCATACGAAGCAGCTTGCTGCGTTCCAGCGAGTTCCTGCGTCGCATACGAAGCAGCTTGCTGCGTTCCAGCGAGTTCCTGATTCGCATACGAAGCAGCTTGCTGCGTTCCAGCGAGTTCCTGCGTCGCATACGAAGCTGCTTGCTGCGTTCCAGCGAGTTCCTGCGTCGCATACGAAGCATCTTGCTGCGTCCCAGCGAGTTCCTGCGTCGCATACGAAGCGTTTGAGCGAAGCCGCTGGTAAAAGCTAGTAGAAGAATAGAATAGTGCGATTTGCGTGGTTGGGTCGATCACGCAGATAAACTGACCAGAACCACGGTCATTACCTGGATTGTTTTGACTTGTTAGTGGAATTTATCTTGACCGTTTCTGTTCTTAGTAAGGCACATCAAGCCGTTGCTGTTACTGGATGTGCAGTCGTTAAGCCGTCATCATCATAATATCAGCCGGAAGACGTCCTCTGCTGGACAAAGCCCCCCCCCCCCGCCAAGGATTTCCACAACGACCGGTCCTGCGTAGCCCGCATCCAGCGGCTTCCCACGAGCTTCACAAGGTCGTCAGTCCACCGTGTGGGAGGCCTGCCTACACTACGTCTTCCGGTGCACGGTCGCCACTCGAGAACTTTACTGCCCCAACGGCAATCTGTCCTACGAGCTATGTGCCCTGCCCACTGCCACTTACGTTTCACGTTAAGCCGTATCACGTAAGGCTTATAGGCGGCTTGAAATCTGATGGATCCGTCACTAGCCCTACAAACTCCACCAACCCAGACTTGGCCCCCGTGTGTGGAGTATGTCTTAACCTTCCCGAGTTTGGGAGGAGATCCACGCCCCATCAGTAAGGTGACCTACAATGAGGTAACTGAACATGTGGGGCATAAAGTTCGTTTGGTGTATGAGCTGCAGCTTTGACGGCTCGCGACAAACGGTCTGTCAAAGAAAAGAATTGAATTGAATTCAAAGCGCCACCCGTCGCGCCGTCGCCGACTTTGTCGGTGTCGTGATTGAATTCAGTGCGGCCCCTTTGTCGGAGTGTGTGACTGTCGCCGCCGCTGCCGGCTCGCGGCATTTATCAAAGATGCAGTTAGATACCGAAATAAACGAACTTATACCGTATCCAAAACACCTTAATATGCCTCTTTCGAATAGCCACAATGTGGTGTCGCATTGTCGTCCCGAGTGTACCTACTCCGGGTACAGTCACCGACAATTATACGGGACCGATTGGTTCAGTACGTGGATACTTTGTCACATACACACACAGACACACACACACACACACAAACACACGCCCGCGCATTTTAACCTTATCAAATCTCTGTATTTTTTATATTTTTATTTTTCATTTTTTGTTTACATTTTATTCCTACTTCACTAAGCATGTATTATTTCTTGTATACGGCCTGGTGAACTATAATACAAGATTTACATCTTACTTTAGGCGCCAGTTTCCCACCAACATATCTTTGTACATTATATACTTTTTGTTACTGTTACGTTATGATTAAGTTTGTGGGAAGAAAATAAATTGTGATTTATTTTATTTATTTATTTGTTACTGTTTTAAGCATTTTAAGGTTCCGTACCCATAGGAACCTTCATTCATATCAGCTCATATACGTCCCCACCGAGGGGCTCCAGACAACCCTGAATTAGGGCGATCGGGCCTTAGTCGACCACGCAATCGGTGAGTAATGTACGTAAGTTTCGAAAAACTCATTGGTACGTTGGCCGTCTGGACTTGAACCCGGTACCTCTGGTTAGGAGGACCGAGTCGTTACCGGTTGTTGGTAACGCTTCAACACACACTTTCACACCTCCCCACACAACTATTATAGTATAATGACAATGATACTTATTCACATTCACATTACAAACACATTCAACTGTCTAGGGGTGTTTCAAGTATTACGTAATGCAATTTGGGGGGAGGGAGGGTCTTGTAAAACGTTACGATGCATTACAGGGGCGGCAGGGGGGGTTCGAGCAACGCGTTACGAAACACTGGTGTGTGATACGAAGTTAATTTATTGGTGGAGAAATGAAACCACATGGATTGTTGTACAGGAGGAAGTGACATTTTTTATTTTTTTTACTTAGTTATAGCATAGACAATTTATTTGAATCTATGGTCGTATTGAACAGATTGGGGGCCCTCAATAGTTATATGGCTAATATGGAATACAAAAATTTGAAAGAGTTAGTTTATAACTTAATAATATTACTTAATTAAGAAGATACATGGACCCTAAAACGATTTGTTTTTATTAAAGAGGAAAGTAAGAATACTTATGTTTGTTTTTTTTTACTTGTTAAAATTTTGAAAATTACAATTACAAATTATGAGTAGATAAGTTCTAGTAAAAATGCAAACTTAAAATTATGGATAGATAACTTCTAGTCGAAATAAAAACTTAAAATTATAGATAGGTAAGTTCTAATAGAAATGCAAACTTAAAATTAAAGACATATACCTGCTTAACATTAGATAAGGTGACTGATGGGCCACCGGGAAATATATACCATATAAAAGTTCTAATCATTGATGGGCAAAGGACAAACATTCATGATGCTAGTTTTTACTATGCCGCCTTTAGGTGTTTTTACATCTAACGCCCTAACCTTGCCATCTTTGCCCGGTATTACATTAATAATTCTGCCTACTGGCCATTTTAATGGTGAAACATTTTCTTTTCTTAGAATGACCATTGTGCCTTCACATAAGTTGGGTTTGTCGTTTTTCCATTTAGGTCTACTTTGTAGCATAACTAAATACTGTTTATGCCACTGGTTCCAGAAATTTTGTTGGATTTGTGTACATTTTTTCCAAAAGCTTAATTTTCCAACGTTTGTGCCGATAAAATTTAATTCAGGGTAAGAAGTCAGAGCTTCTGTGAGAAATATGCAGGTGAAAGGTAAGACATATCGCTGTTATCTCTAGACATAGACGTAAGCGGGCGTGAGTTTAAAATTCCCTCAGTTTGTATTAAAACTGTATATAGTTCTTCGTATGTCAACACAATATCCGAAATTACACGTTTCATGTGATATTTTATGCTTTTAATACCAGCCTCCCACAAACCTCCAAAGACAGGTGAGTACGAGGGGATAAAATGGAATGAAATCCTTTCTGTATTACAATAGTCATGAACAGCGGTCTGATGATCTATGGAACACTGCATATCGTATAGCTCTTTTAAGACATTATTGGCACCTTTGAAATACGTGCCGTTATCACAATAGATTTTGGTGGGTTTATTTCTGCGGGAAATAAACCTTTTTAAACAGGCCAAGAAGGTATTTGTGGTCATGTCCGAGGCCAATTCTATGTGAACAGCCTTCGTGGTAAAGCAAACGAATATGACCACATAAGCCTTAGTTATTACTGGATTTCTTATTCTGGTCTGTTTTACATAAAATGGTCCAGCATAATCCGTTCCTACAATTTGGAATGGTCGAAACATATTAACACGATCAATCGGCAGGGAGCCCATCAGCTGTGTAGTTGCTTTTGCCTTTAACTTAAAACATATCAAACATTTATGCAAAACACCTTTGATTTCCCTGTTAGCGTTGATTAGCCAATATCTCTCATTTAAAGAGCTGAGAATTAGCTTCTGCCCTGCATGTTGCAATCTCAAATGTTCGTTTAAAATCAATATTTTTGTTATATGTGATTTCTTTGGTAATATGATAGGATGACGTTGTGTAAAGGGTAAATCTGCTTTTTGTAATCGTCCTCCTACCCTTAACAGTCCTCGTGAGTCGAGGAACGGATTTAAAGTGTTTAAATTGGACTTTAAAGTATTATTTGATTTTAATAATTTTATGTCATTTGCAAAATGATTTTGTTGATCGAGTTTTATTATTGTTTGCAAAGCAGATTCTAATTCTCCAGGGACTAAAAATCCCTGTTTTTTGTTGTTTACATTTTCTTTTTTACAATTGTGAATAAATCTTTTTACATAAGAAAATATTCTTGTAATTTTTTCAATATCAGAATATTTGTTCAAAATATCAGTGAATGAACTTGAGGTGTTGCAAGAATGACACGCTTTTTCTTTTAGTTTCAATTCTGGAATTTCAGTTACGGTTTTTTCCGCGGCATTACAATGAGTGTAATCAATTTTATGTAAATATTGTGGTCCATGGAACCATAATTGATACATTTCATTTTTTAATGAGTCGGGAGAGATTCCGCGTGACAGGCAATCTGCTGGATTGTCTTTAGTGTTTACGTAGAACCACTGAAATTCAGATGTCAGTTTTTGGATTTGTTTCACTCGATTGGCGACATACACGCTCAATTTCTCAGGTTTAATCCCAAGCCATGCGAGGACGATTTGAGAATCTGAATATAAAATCGTATTCACATCGTCTTTTAAAGCTAAGACATCATGCACTTTTTTACTTAGCATTGACAGTAGTAAGACACTGTTAAGTTCAAGTCGGGGTGTGGTTAATTGCTTATTTTTGGGATTAATACGGGACTTTGAACACAATAAATTTACCTGAACATTCTTTTGTTCATCAATAACCCTTAAGTATAAGGAACAGCCATATGCAAGATTAGAGGCGTCGGCATAGCCAACTAGTTCTATTGACTTTGCACTGGGGTCGTTGATGTTTCTAGGCACTGCAAGGCAAGCCATCTGCACTAGGCTGTGAGCAAATTCAACCCATCTTTTATTGAGAATGACTGGTAAATAATCATTATAGGGTGACTAACCAGCGGCAGAGCAAAAAGAGACTTTGTTGGACTGAATGAATCACCATTTATTTAACGTGGGCATGGATATGCCAAAAAGGATTTGCACACAAAATTACCTATACAAGTTACTGCTATACGAGGCGGCGGAGCGCGCACGCGTTGCTTGGTCGAATATCTTTCACGGACTGAACGGCGGCCGCACGCAGGCCAGCCGGGCGGAAATTAGAATGAAAGGAACAAGCAGCGCGAGCGCCTCTTACATTCTAAACCGACATGGCACACGACCGCGAGAGTGGCGTTCTGGGAGGATTCGTTGCTGGGTTGCCATATCATCCCATTTTAATTCCAAAAACCAAACTTGTTGCATGAGACATTTGGCCTGAACTAATACAGGTCCCATTAGACCTAATGGGTCAAAGAATTTACTAATGAAGCTAAGCATTTGTCTTTTAGTGTATCTTTCTAGGACTTCATTATCAGGACAGCGCATTGTTAAACAATCAGAGGAAACATCATAGGAAAGTCCTAATGTTTTCATGTATGTATTATTTTTATCTAATTCTCTATTGCCAAAATATTTTAATTCTAAAGGAACATCTTTTAAAACATCTGGATGGTTCGAGTACCATTTGTGCAGGGATAAACTTGCTTCACTCATTAGTGCCGTCAACTCATTTTTTATGTCCATAATTCTGCCACATTGTTACTACCACATTGAACGTCATCCACGTAAGTTGAATGTTTTAAGACAAATGATGCCAACGGTAACTTTTTTTCATATAGGTTTGCCAATTCTAATAGACAGCGAGTGGCTAGGAACGCAGAACTCTTTAGGCCGTACGTAACTGTTTGTAACTGTACGCATTTCACGGGTTCATGCTTAGAATCGCGCCATAAAATATTTTGTAAGCAACAATACTCTTCATCAACTAAAATTTGTCTGTACATGGCCTTAATGTCACACAGTAAAACATACTTGTATGTTCTGAGTAAAACTAATATTTCAAATAACTCGCTTTGAACAACATCCCCATTAAGCATGATGTCATTTAAGCATAAACCTTTTTTAGTTTTCATACTGGCATCGAAAACAGCACGGACTGGAGTGGTTTTGCTGTTTGGGTTGAAAACAGGATGGTGAGGGAGAAAATAGGTATTTCCTGTATTTAGATTGTAGTTATCAATATCATAATATTTGGCATGTCCCTGTTCTAAATAATCCTGAATGATTTTTTTATATTGTTCGGAAAGTTGGTCATCTTTGTCAAAACGTTTTTCTAAGTTCAAAGGAAAAAGAGTCTCCTAACTGTACTTCTTGTAAATTAAGTTTTAAAGGCAAGGCCACCGAAAATCTTTTATTTAATAATTTAACAGATTGCTGAAAACATTCTTCGGCTTACTGATGTTCTGTGGACCCTTCTTTGAATATATTAGGCACTTTTTCACATTCCCAGAAGTTGGAAATATTGTTATTTAGTTCAAGTAAGTGTAGATCTTGCTCGGGGAATTTTGAAATTGAAGACACATTACCTTGGATTCTTATACATGAATTGGAAGAATAAACCTTGCCAGAAGAAACTGGCAGGCTCCCAGCGGCGATGTACCCGAAGCAAGTGTTAATTAAATATGGGCCAGACGGCGTTAGGGGCAGTGATTCACGCTGCAGCACCTGAAATAATATATCACAACCTAATAGTAGTGATATTTCACCTGTCTGATTGAATTTGTTATCGGCAAGTTTGATGTGTGATGGTATGTTAAACTGGGAAATGTCAAATGACTGTTGAGGCAACTGGAATGTTATATTTTGACGATACAACAAGAAATATCTAATTTGTATTTATTTATAGTCGAATGAATGGTAAAAGTAGCCTTTTGTGAAATTTTATTTGTTCCCTCCACGACACAAGCAATCAGCTGATTTGTTGGCAACACCTGGCACTTTATTTTATTAACTAATTCCTCTGAAACAAACGACACTTGGGAACCGCTGTCTAATAAAGCCCTAGCATAGGTATATGTACCGTCTTTATTATTTAAGCGCACAACTGCAGTTGGAAGCAAAACATCTTTTGAGGTGGTGCCTGCCATAGAGACGGGGTTTTCATTGCTAATATTGTTGGTCGTAATGGCATGACTTGTTTCATCAGTGCTAGGTATTTTCATATGAATAAGAGTGTTGTGCCTTTTCTGACACAAAGCACATTTTATACGCAGCATGCACCGACCTCGGTGTTCATTTAAGCACAATGAGCATAGCCCTTTATCTTTGACAAAGCTGTATCTTTCTTTTTCCGAGGCTAATTTAAACTTTGGACACTCATATAACTTATGCATTTGTTCACAATACTTAAATGACTGCTGCGGTTTAGCAGTTGCTACACTACTGACTGCCTTGGTAGATTTCAGCGGCTTGCTGGTTGGTGGAGTTGGTGCTGCCTTTTCATCCGCAGTGTTTTCCATTGCAATAGCCCGTTTTTCTAAAAATTCAATAAATTGGGATAGGGTGGGAAGAGTCGCGCTCGAGATGGAATCCTCGGTAGGTATATGTATCAATTTTTTTTGCTAACACGTTTATGAGAACCATGTCCCATTGATCAACAGGCTGTTTCAGATTTCTAAGCGCAGCTAGATGCAGGTTGACAGCACTAACGAGTGACCGCAAATTGTTTGCAGTACATTTTGAAAAAGATGGTATGTCAAGTAAACTGTTGACGTGATAATTTATGATTTTGGGTACATTATCATACCTTCCTTCTAACAATTTTAATGCTGTTACATAGTTTTCATCGGTAAGAGTTAAATTTTTTATTAAATCTAATGCCTCACCACTCAAATATGAGCGTAAATAATAAAGTTTTTCACAAGAACTTAACTTAGAGTCTGTATGTATGATGGATTTAAACATGTTGATGAAGGGATAATAGTCTACTATGTTACCACCACTGAACACTGGTATGTTTATTTTGGGTAGGTTTTTGAACTCACTAGAGGAACTAACATCCGTCTGGGGGACTACTGTTTTTTGTTGTTTAATAATTTTGTCAAATGTGCCTATCGCTTCATAATATTTATCTTCATACTCACCGTAGTTTTCTTCGTCAGCAGAGCTTAACACGAGAATTGCCTTATTGCATTTCTCATAATCGTTAAAGGCTTCAGTGAGACGCCTTCTTTTTTCTATAATGGCCTCAGGTGAGGTCTCCTGCAGCGCATTTAGATCTTTACTAAAACTGTGCAACCTCGAGATTGTTCCTTTACAGTAGCCCCTCTCGGAGACTACTTTGTTTAGTTTTGTTGTCTCTGACATTTTCTTTATCGATTTTTCTTAATAAAATGCAGAGAATTAACAAGTTTCACAAAAAAAAATTACAAGGCACAGCGATTCCTGACAATAAAAAAAGGCAATATTTGCAAAATACCCAATGCACGAATGATTATTTGTTGTCCTTTTTCTTTGTTACCACTAAGGTGAGAGGGATGCGCGTCTTAGGTTTTTTATGACCGTCTATTTACACCGACATGATCAATAAAGATTGGCCGAATATTTCTGCTTACATCAACTAGACATTGTTTCACCGACACTTTTTTGGCGACACAAACAGCACCAAAAATGACCTACTGTTGCGTTTCTATGGCAGGAAGCTTGAACACCGACGTTGTTTGCCGACACGGTTCAGGTTTTTTACTGTTTCGCCGACCTTTTGTGACGCGATGCCTTTTTGCCGACACCGACACAGCTGTTGGCTGACGAGATGACTCAGCGCTCACATCAATAAGATCTGTAATGGATGACTTCCTCTTGTTTGTGATAATTTCGTAGAAATTTCTATGTTGATTTCTTCTCCAATATAAAGGATCTTGCAATTGTACGATTTGTTTTTTCTCGCTGGTAGGCCTCGCGCTGACTCTTCTTTAGGCTACAAATGCCTCGAAGGTCGTGCGACGAAGTCTGCTGGGCTCTCAGCGCCTTTGAAGAAATGTGCCTTATTACTAAGACTTACGGTTTTCCACGTAAGCAGTGTTGTAGGTGCACTGGAGCTAATAATTTCTCTGTCGAAGGACCAAATTTTTTCTGTGTGATACGAAGTTAATTTATTGGTGGAGAAATGAAACCACATGGATTGTTGTACAGGAGGAAGTGACATTTTTTATTTTTTTTACTTAGTTATAGCATAGACAATTTATTTGAATCTATGGTCGCATTGAACAACTGGTTTATTAATTTAAATAGAAATGTACGAAATTAAATCAACCCTTTTTTTATATGTATTTTACGGGGTATTTTATTTAATTTAATGTAAATTTTACGTAAAAATGGTCACTTGGGTGTTTTTAGGGAGGGGGAGGGGCGGGGTACGGAAAAACATTACGGCGCTTTACATAGGGGAGGGAGGGTCAAAAAATCTTCAAAAACTGCGTTACGTAATACTTGAACGCGCCCCTACTATGACGATACAGCTCGCTGACAGACGGACAGACGGACAGACAGCGGAGGCTAAGTACCATTGGTCAACAATTTCCAGCATCAATTTGTATATGTCACCGGAAAATAACAAGACTCGTAAGTTGATCAATTTTCAAGGTAGTTGATCAACTCCCAGAAAATAATAAACAGCAGTTAAAATGTATTATTTAACGTATGTATTTTAGTAAATTGATTAATTTACGGCGCCTTGTCGTAAGATTATCCGACGAAGGCGAGGTGTACGTTGATTGGTTAAACGACTCATGTGCTTGCTTTTACACTGCTCCCCGCCCGCCACCCGGCCGCCACCTTCACCCTTCACTTTTGTTATTAAAAATATTTTTCCTTTTATTATACTAAGTCATAAAACTGTATGGCTAAATAAGAATAAATATAAAATATAAAAAAATATACATGATCTTCCACATCTCATCATCGGTATTAAAATAACATATCTAAGTGTTTGTTAAATCTATGAATAAACACTAGCCAAATGCTTATAAAATGCCCTCGACCAATCAGAGAACAGTGTATTATGTGACGGGTAATAGTATACCGTTAAATAGTACACTGAGAAGCGATTGGCCCGTTAGTGGATGATTTTACTTGTGGCACAATCGTAAATTATTAAATTACTGCCAGGTACTGTAAGTTGACCAATTAGCTAAAATGCACTGCGTTAAATAATACATTTCTACTAACGTTTGTTATTTTTCGTCAGTTAATCAACTAACTAGAAAATTGATCAACTTACGATTCTTGCTATTTATCGGTGACATATAGATAATCTCTAGCTTTTACCCGCTGCTTCGCTTGCGTGGACATCGTTTTTGTGACTGTCTCCGAGGGTGGATGGTGCACAAGCCGCCAGTGGATCGCGAGCGTGGACATGAGTTCCCTCTAGATCCCTTCGTGAACTACCCACTTCCCATCCCCTCAACTAATTCTCTCTTTAATTCAGGCAGAGACACAGGTAACCGTTATGATTCAGGTACATACGAACGACAAACAAACATCCGAGTACGTGCTTGAATACATATACTCTTAATATGAATATGACATCATTATCATCACTCAATACATAGTATAAAACAAAGTCGCTTCCCGCTGTCTGTCTGTCCCTATGTATGCTTAGATTTATAAAACTACGCAACGGATTTTAATGCGGTTTTTTAATAAATAAATAAATAAATATTCTGGGACAAATCACACATGGTCATCTGGCCCCAAAGTAGGATTCCCTGTGTTATGGGTTACCAGAGACTGATGTACATACTTAAATACGTTTAAATACATACATATATAGATACAATTTAACACCCAGACACGTAGCAAACAAATCTGCTCATCACACAAATGCTTGCCCTGGGTGGGGATCGAACCCACGACTCTCGGATCAGTAGTCAAGGGCACTAACCACTGAGCCACAGAGTCAGTCAAAAATAGATAGAGTAATTCAAGAGGAAGGTTTATATGTATAACACGTGCATAATATAGTAGAGAAACACTGATAATTTTAAAGGTTTCTAATGTGATGTCGTGAATAAACACATTTTTTGCGCTTTGATAGCAATTTATGAATCACTAGCTGTTTCTCGCAGCTTCACCCGCGTGGACAACGTTTCTATGACTTTTCGAGGGTGCGCAGTGAAATGTCAAAATGTGTTTGTTTGTTACCTTTTCACGCTTCAACACCTTGACCAATCTTGATGAAATTTGGCATACAAGGTAGCCTGTGTCACGGGGCAGAAATAGGCTCCTTTTTATCCTGTGAAAATAGCATAGCCCGATGCAGTTCCCGAGGGACCTAAAAAATACTCTTTTTTGGTTAATTTCTTTAACAATGGATTGTTATGTTTTTTGCACAGAGGCGGTTCAGGGGGTGGAAAGTATAGACTGCCAATCAGAATAGCCCGATATAGTTCCCGATGGATCTGGAGCAAAACTCGCAGCACTCACCCTCTAAGACAGTCATAAAATCGATGTCCACGCGGGCGAAGCCGCTGGCAAAAGCTAGTCAATTATAAATGATAATGTCACATATCGGATCCATATCTACTTGCTTAGGCACTAATACCATACATACGTAAACATTATTATCTGTTCACATTTTAACGCTATTATACGGATAAGAAGGCTCAAGGTCACCCAAAGGGCAATGGAGCGTGCTATGCTCAGAGTTTCTCTGCGTGATCGAATCAGAAACGAGGAGATCCGCAGGAGAACCAAAGTAACCGACATAGCTCACAGAATCGCTAAACTGAAGTGGCAGTGGGCGGGGCACATTGCTCGTAGAACAGATGGCCGTTGGGGCAGTAAAGCTCTCGAGTGGCGACCACGCACCGGAAAGCGTAGTGTAGGCAGGCCTCCCACTCGGTGGACCGATGATCTGGTGAAGGTCACGGGAAGCCGCTGGATGCGGGCAGCGCAGAACCGGTCGTCGTGGAGATCCTTGGGGGAGGCCTATGTCCAGCAGTGGACTTCCTTCGGCTGATATGATACGGATGTAGCAATTTTAAAAACGGCATAAATTGAACAGCCAAGCTCTGCATACTTTCCCTCGTAGCCTTCGACGCTCGAACACATAGGACATTTAAGTAATAAGAACTATGTTTTCCTACTTCACTTCACCTACTGCGCTTCCCGTCGTAACACTGACATTTTAATATATTTTTTAAATGTTTGATTATTTTATTGTCACAAAAGATTACAAGGATTTATGAATTTCAAAAAACATTCAAAATTTTCAAAATTTCGTGATATTTATTCAAGTAAGTCATTATTACAATCTTTCTGATGTTCATGAAATAGCATGAAGGAAAAAAAAATGTGGTACATTTAAGCTGGGCATTGATACTGAACTTACGAGTAATGTCGTCATGTTTCTAGGCAGTGGTTGGACCATTGTGAGATAGATTAACTCAATCAGTACCTATGTACCTATTGTAACGTAAAGGGTGGAAAATTGGGTTACCAGTAATTTTAGTGAAAATACCTAGAATTACTTATAAACTAACACACAGTTAAATTTATAAAGTTCAATATAAGCCGAAGAAGTCTGGTCCGGGAAATAGGTAAATTAGGAAACAAAGGCGTGTACTTCCCTTAACCGCAGACGGGAAGATGGTCTACCGCTTTCGCCTACCGATGGTACATCCGCCTCGCAGTTGACGCAATGGTGGTGGATTTTTATGGCTTGGGACGATCTTTGCCGGATAATAAATCCCTCCCCACAGGATATGTTAAGGGGTATGCCAAAAAGTCCTAGAAATATGAGAGAAATCGGATTTAGTATAGCGCCATTTGCCAAAGAAAAAATCAGAAAGAAAGTAGAAAACTCGTACTTTGAAAAAAACGGCAAGGGTTACGTCGTATAACTTTAACTGGGGTTGTACACGTCGATACACATTAGAATTTCAGGTATAAACACACAAAACCAAAAAATATCCTCGTTCGGTGACCAACATTCATCTTTTTTCCTTTTTCCTCTGTCAATCAATACCTCTGACAGAAAAACCCTTTTTTTAAATTTCGCATGAAAAGGATTCTGAACCCCAAATGGTTTTAATTTTGTAACGAATATCCAAAAAGATTACGTTACACTATACACTACTCGTACAAGGTCTGATCTCCTATGTAGATGAAACCTAGATTTAAGATCTAAATTAGCAAAAAATAGTAATATTTTTAACCCCCGACGCAAAAGAGAGGGGTGTTATAAGTTTGACGTGTCTGTCTGTCTGTCTGTGTATCTGTCTGTGGTATCGTAGCTCCCAAACGGAAGAACCGATTTCCGTTTAGTTTTTTTTGTGTCATAGATAATTTTATCCCGAGTGTTCTTAGCCATGTTTCATGAAAATCTATTCAGCCGTTTGAACATCATCAGCTCCTTTCTAGTTGATGAGGGGATCTGACTAACTTCCTTATGTCCGATCGATTCGAAATTTAGTACCGTGTTACTTCAATGATATTGAAAGTATATGGTTAGGTAACCATGACCTGATCAGCCGTTTGAAGATCATCAGCTCCTTTCTAGTTGATGAGGGGATATGACTAACTTCCTTATGTCCGATCGATTCGAAATTTAGTACCGTGTTACTTCAATGATATTGAAAGTATATGGTAAGGTAACCATGACCTGATCAGCCGTTTGAAGATCATCAGCTCCTTTCTAGTTGATGAGGGGATCTGACTAATTTCCTTATGTTCGAACGATTCGAAATTTAGTACCGTGTTACTTCAATGGTATTGAAAGTATATGGTAAGGTAACCATGACCTGATCAGCCGTTTGAAGATCATCAGCTCCTTTCTAGTTGATGAGGGGATCTGACTAACTTCCTTATGTTCGAACGATTCGAAATTTAGTACCGTGTTACTTCAATGTTATTGAAAGTATATGGTAAGGTAACCGTGACCTGATCAGCCGTTTGAAGATCATCAGCTCCTTTCTAGTTGATGAGGGATCTGACTAACCTCTTGCTTAAACTAATCACTAATACCTACCTTATCTTTAACCTAACCTTAGAGTAGGTAGTTAAAACTTAATCTAGAAAATTGAAACTAATAATGATACCTAGTACCTAACTAAGTTACTAACTCAACTAACTAATCACTATAAATACCTTCCTAATATTTATAACTACTTTAAAAAGGACAAAATAAAAGTAAAATTAAAAATTTTAAAAACCCACCGACACAAAAAATGAATTCTAAAAACTAACAAATAATATTTTAAACCTATTATAATTACTATCGTCACATATATTATGTTAGTTCAAATATTTTATTTTCCAAGCGTTGTCGCGTCGGGGGACCGCTAAGTGAGAAAAACAGGTGTAATCGCAGATTGCAACAAAAGAATTTACTCCGAAAAATTCGCAAAATCGACACCACCGTCAACGTCGTCTGCCCTCACGTGTCTGCCCGTTCGGGTCGCCGCACTTGGTGACGCCCACCCCCGCGCCGCATACCGCACACCGAGCTCGCGCGCAGAGCGTAGACTATATTATATGAAACTATCGCTCGTATCGTACCTAAATGTAATTAGTAATGATTAATTATCTGTTGTTGGAAAAATACTTTATAAACTTTAGCGGTCCCCCCACGCGACAACGCTTGGAAAATAAAATATTTGAACTTACATAATATATGTGACGATAGTAATTATAATAGGTTTAAAATATTATTTGTTAGTTTTTAGAATTCATTTTTTGTGTCGGTGGGTTTTTAAAATTTTTAATTTTACTTTTTTATTTCAATAATTTAGGGTATTACAATCGACAACGAAATTGATTTGAATAACAGACTGTCATAACAGACTTCTTGAAATTTACTTTTGTGTTATCACTGCTGCGACGAACACAACTGTATAAACGGCAACCATATTAAAATAAAAATGATAAATATATTATAACATTGTTTCCATTCTTACAGAGGCTGCAATTAGTTCATGTAAGGATAGAGGGTATCACAGGGGAAGACTTGTGATAGGCTGTAATAGTCATGCCCGCTGCGTTAACGGTGTAGCCAGGCTTAAACTATGAAATTTGGTTACTGCACAGCAATTAAAATATTCAAAGGTCAACTAAAATTGTTGTTTAAATAATCAAAAACAGATAAGATTAGATATACTTGCGAAATATGATAACAATAATAACTTTAGTAAATTTTGTCAAAGTGAGCGTAGCGGGAGTGACAGAGTTATTAAAGATCGCCATTGTTTTCAAAGATCTTTTTAGATTGAATCACCTTTGGGTCTCTCGCTTGGGATGCTCGATTCCGAGACAAGTCCTGTAGGACAAACTATCCCTTTTATTGTAAAACAGGTAAAACAAACCATTATGAAGATGTCTAGAGGAAAATTACTTGGTCAAGGTAGTCTCAGCATCGAGTATCTCAAACACGCTGGGGTTCACCTACCTAGAGTCTTGGCGATATTTTACTCGCTGTGCTTGAGTCAATCTTATTTGCCGTCTGATCTCATGAGGACTGCTGTGCCAATAGTAAAAATAACACAAGAAAATTTATGTAGTACGTAATATCGTCTACTCTTTAGCATAGTAGTTTAAAATATGTATTTGTGTAAGAATTTATTTAATATCTCCAGCCATTTAAAAATTCCCTAACACTTTTTAGGTGAAGGATCTTTTTTTGTAAAAAAAAAACAGCTCTATCGTTATTAATGAAATTTTTTACAATACAATTAATTTAAACAGCCTGATACACTTAGTCAGTTCGTTATTCCGGGATAAGTTAGCAGGTAACTTTCATACAAACGCACGTTGTTTGTTAGTTTTTCGATAAATGGCTCCAACGATTTTTATAAAAATTTGTACATTACTACAACTTTATATGGCCTACTATAGGCAGTTCGTTATACTGAGAAAAAAATTGGCCTTAGGTACATGTCATACTAATACAGGGCTTACCAAACTATAAAAGTAAAATCAAATGCCGCGTGTATGAAAGATAATCACGTGAAAACGGCTCGAACGATTTGACAGATTTTTTTGTTGTATTCGTAATTCTCCATATAAGGTTTACGGCTCGCCACTGCGCACCATTAATATATCGGAGGGTGGGGGCAAAGTTGCGGGGCGCTCACTAGTTATGGAAAAAGCAAGTAGGTAGGTACATTGTTTTTTTATTAATGGCAAAGGTGTTGTCTCCCAAACACAGACAACACAGAAAATTTACTTTCTTTTTATGACCGTTTCTAGGTACTGGCAACATACCCTCAATTTGTATTGTACTGGCAACCTACCCTCAATTTGTTTTGTACTGGCAAACTAACCTCAATTTGTTTTGTACTGGCAACCTACCCTTAATTTGTTTTGTACTGGCAACCTACCCTCAAGTTGTTTTGTACTGGCAACCTACCCTCAATTTGTTTTGTAATGGCAACCTACCCTTAATTTGTTTTGTACTGGCAACCTACCCTTAATTTGTTTTGTACTGGCAACCTACCATCAATTCGTTTTGTACTAGCAACCTACCCTTAATTTGTTTTGTACTGGCAACCTACCCTCAATTTGTTTTGTACTAGCAACCTACCCTCAATTTGTTTTGTACTAGCAACCTACCCTCAATTTGTTTTGTACTGGCAACCTACCCTTAATTTGTTTTGTACTGGCAACCTACCCTTAATTTGTTTTGTACTGGCAACCTACCCTTAATTTGTTTTGTACTGGCAACCTACCCTCAATTTGTTTTGTACTAGCAACCTACCCTCAATTTGTTTTGCGCACCCTGAGAATTAAACTGCCACTACACAATAACAGTATTTTTAAGGTTCCGTACCTTAGACGGTAAAAACGGATCCATTAAAGGATCACTCACGTGTCTGTCTGTCTGTCTGCCCGTCTGTCACAGCCAATTTGCTCCGAAACTAATGGGCCGATTAAGTTGAAATTTGGTACACATTATTGTAAGTCGGTGACCCAAAGACGGACGTGTAACGCAAATAAATGCATTTTAAACATGGGGTCCACTTTTGGTGTGTAAATTAAAGGTTTTATTTTACAAAAGCAAGCTATTAATCAAAGGGCTTTTTGTTAGAGTTAATTTTTTTATATAATTTTAAGATAAATAGTTTAGAAGTTATTCAAGAAAATAGGCAAAAATTTACCAATCCTCCCTCCCTATATCTTACAAACTATAATCTTGAACATATCACAGTATATGAGAAAATCTTTATTTCTTCCGTTTCCACAGGGAAAATAAAATTCCCAAATTGCAGAATTAGTAGACCTCTACTTACCTACAGCAAAGTATGTACTGAAAGGTCTTGGTGTGTTGGAAGTAAAAGTTTTAGTACATAACCCTGTTTGTGTGACCCTAAGTCGTACTCGGTAATTTTTTAGTATTAATATTACAACAAAAACTTTATTTTTTGAGTAATGAGTAATTATAAAAAAAATATTCGTGGTTTCAAATATATGTATATAAATTTAACTAACACCACAGTAATTTGAATAACATCACTGAACATACTTTCCTGCGAAAAAGTTAGTCAACAACAGAAGGCAACTATTTCAGAATTACTAAAACTATAAAGAGATTTCTTTAGTAGTGTAGGCAAGCAATATCACAAAGTGAATTGATTCATAAAGAAAATCAGGGGGTTTGGATCATATTTTATGGAGAGAGGCATAATTATGATATATGTCCAAAAAAATATAGGTTCAATAACGCGCGAAAGACAGAATAAAAATGGGATTAATATTCTCACCATGTCTCGAAAGTTCGTCCTTTTCCTATGTATGCGGGCCTGCCATTAAGAATTTTGTCAGAATAACTGTTATTGCTTCTTATACATAGGTATATTTCAAAATATAATCAAAAGAGATACCACAGTCTAAGAATTTACAACTCTCTATAGCAGTCTATATTGACACATACTCTACAGGTGTCTTTGCATTAGAAGTAGAAAAAATATGGCCAAGTGCGAGTCTGATGCACGCACCGAGGGCTTCGTACCACCACATCGCTCCACACAAATTGGAACGAAAAACATCAACGAGAGCGTCAGAGAAAATTGATTTTTTTTTATTCAATGCGGACTCAACAAGGACAAGTACGACTCACAGTTGGCTGGTTTTTTTTTGATAATTTACGGATAAGCACATCATGGTCTGCAAGTCGATCGCACCAGAGGTTGAAGAAAAGAGTGCAGAATAGAAGAAATGGTTGTCCTTGTCTCCCCTAAATTAGAAAGATTAGCATTATAATCACGCCCAGTTTCATGCTTGTATGCGTTTCCGCTTTTACGATACAACAAAAACAAATAAATTAAAAAAATGTTTCTAAAGGATCTCATTAATTTTTCACTTTTTTAATTTTATTATTTGTTGGTATTTATCCCTTTGTCGGTGGCTCAACCGGTAACGACTCGGTCCATCTAACCAGAGGTACCGGGTTCAAATCTGGACGGCCAATGTACCAATGAGTTTTTCAAAAACTTACGTACATACTTACCGATTGCTTTAACGGTGAAGGAAAACATCGTGAGGAAACCTGCACACGCCTGCGAAGAAACTCGAAGGTTGTGTGTGAAGTCGGCCAACCCGCACTGGGCCCGCGTGGTCGACTGAGGCCTAATCGCCCCGATTCAGGGTAGGCTCGAGCCCCTCGGTGGGGACATATATGAGCTGTAATGATGAATTATTCCTTTATTTTATGAAAAATACAGCCTAGCCTAGATGGACAGACGGACAGCATGGACTTAGTAAAAGCAAAGTATATAGATTAGTACTAACATACAGTATGTACACTTCCTGCCGCTTTCTAGATTCCAACCTCACCCTCTCGTCACCCAGATTGATACTGATTGTCCGCTCATGCTCCGTCATTTGTTTTTAGAAATTTCATTTCACGACCGTTGCATGCAGTGTTCGGGGTGTGGTAATAGGGTTCCGTTATATGGTACGGAACCCTAAAACCAGAAACATAGATGGCGTTAGCGTTACAACTGATAATTGACGAATTTAGTAGAAGTATAGTAGGTACAGTACCCATACGCACAGGTTGTTGCTTGTACTGTTTATCGATAGATAGATAGATAAACTGTTTATTCACCGACTAGGCACAAAAAAAAAACAATAAGTAATAGTTTGGTAATAAAAACGTAAAAAAATAAGGTAACACCACTAAGACTTACTTAAAAAAAATAATTAAACTGTTTATTTCAATAAAAAAGGAAACATGATGCCACACAAAAAACGCAAAATATCTTGATAAAAAGATTATGTGCGTTTATCGTTAGTTGCACAGCTCGCAACTTGAGCGTCTGGATGTCCACCAGCCTCGTCAGTAAGGTAGTTTTTCTGAGCAAGGAAACTTTTAAGGATCTTTTTTTTATAGCTACTTACTAATAAATACAATAAATTTGCAGTAAGTGCCAGGTCAGTGAAAAGGTCCTGGTTTAGCATAATAATATGTTATTGGTGAATGCCCATAACGCACCGTGCTGCGTCACTATACGAAATTCGTATATTCGTATATCCTGTTACATGAGTTTATTCAACGATAAATTCCTTAGTCCAGTTGTCAGTGCGTCTGTCACTCACACGCGTCTATAAATACACCGACGACGACGGCCAGCGCCAATGACTTATATATTACTGGCGTAAAGACCCGGCCAACGCGCGCGACTAATGGGCCCAGCGAATTGGTGCGAAAATCGAAAGTTTCGCACACTCGCGACTCAGTCGTCTGCGGGACATTGTTCAGTGCGGTGGAAAAATATTCCATATAAAAATGCCTTATTGTGTTGTAAGAGGCCGTAAATATCATAAAAGAAAGGCTAAAAAGAAACATGGGATGTCGTATTATCGATAAATAACCTTACATTGTATTTTTTCTTGTAAACAAATTAAAAAAACGAATTTTTAAAGCGACAATTCTATCAAGGTTCTTTTAACTCGGCACGTCAGTCAACTCTCGCCCACGCTAGTTCGTACGAGTTATGTCAGATGGCGCTACTTTTTGCATGTATGAAGAAAATCTGACTAAAATATGCAGACGGGCGGATCCTTCTGTTCAAATCTGTGGCCAGCGCACTAAATTTTATAGTTCTCTAGACCTGCACATGACGGTTCAGCCCGGAATGCCTGGAAGTTGGGGCTAATAGCCAAGTTAGAGGACATCTGGTTCTGTGAATGGGTTCTTATTTGATATTTATGTGGGGATTGGGAGTTTTGGATGACTTCGGAATGTATTGGGGAAGGAAGGAAATGCTTTTCAAACTTCAGTGCCTGCCTGTTTGCAGTTTAACAATTGGTATTTATTTATAATAATGGACAACCAATTATTATAAAAAAATTAAAATTATAAAAACAACAAATTATGAGAACAAAAATAATAGAAACGTGTACATTATTAATCGAAGAAGTACGGAAAATAAAATAAATGGTACAGGCTCTCTGTGCATGCTTTCTCGCGTAACAAAAACATATATAGAGAATAGTACAGAAAAGACAGTAAACTTTTAAATTGTACAATGTAGGTGGCCTTATTGCTTAAAGCAATTTCTTCCAGGCAACCCAGAGAATGGATACAATTAAACAAAAGTAAGGGCTGTGCAAAGCAAACATATGCAAATTATGCAACATTCAATATTCTGGTGTGGTTAGGTAGGTATATATAGATCAATAATAAACATCTAGACATATACATATAGGCATAGACATATATAGACATAGGCATATATACATATAGACATGGATATATAGAAAAAAACATTTAGACTTAGACATATAGGCATAGACATAGACATTTATACTCCCTTAGCAATGGATAGAGGTTACCTACTTCTATACAGGTTTAGGAACGGTGTGTTCCTAATCGACGAGAGCAAAGGGAGATATGTCCGCTAGGCAAGGTAGTATGCCTGGGGTCCTGCCGTAGACCAATCGTTAATGGTTGGTATCTGTATATATACTCAGCGCTGAAGAAATCTCTCGTCGCTTGTGTTAAGGTTCAGTGGCGGGTTACTGCAGTTGCCGCCACACAGGGTTTAACAAAATTGGTTTAGGACCCGTTAACTGGAGCATCTACTCATTATACTGAACAGCTTTCCCCGAGGAATCCACAGTCAATTCTGAAAAAAAAGCTCGACGCTCCATACCCCGCTTCGCCCGCGCAGATCCCGCTTTTTGCCGTACCCGTGGGAATTTCCCAAAATCCTTTCTTAGCGGATGCCCACGTCCTAATTGCTATTTGTATTTCATATTTCAGCGAAATCCGTTCAGCGGTTTCGGCTATGCGTTGATATACCGGTCAGTCACCTTTTCCTTTTCTAATATAAATACAGAAGATTGGAATCCCTATCAAAAACTCAACTTCGATTTTTTTGTCCATACAATACCTTCTCACTCCTTTATCGCTAGCTGGCGCTTGCTTCTCAATTGTTTAATAATAAAAACGTACACGTGTATGAAAGAAAAAAAATGGTGTAACGTGCTGTGCGATCGACTTTTCCGGTCATACTTTAACCACAGGATTACGAAAGTAAAGCGTATTGAAAATATTTCACTCTCAAAACTTAATGCCTTGTGCTGTTAAGTACGTTGCAGCTGGTTGCAGCCAGTTAAATCTTAAAATGGCCTTTAATTTACTGATTGCGCGCATGCCTTTGAAGTGCATAGGCTAGGATCCATTTGGTCGGTAAGAGCGTGTGTGTGTGTGTGTTTGTGTGTGCACTGAATGTGTGAATCATTAGTGTGCACGAAACATAAAGGTCCATGGGCATTTTCATGTGTCTCGATAAAAAGGTCTCATTAAGCTCTACAAATTATTTACTTAAGGCTTGAAACAACACTGTGACATGTCTTGGTAGTACATAATTAGAATAGAATAAATTTTTATTATTTAGTGTGTGCACTGAATGTGTGAATCATTAGTGTGCACGAAACATAAAGGTCAATGGGCATTTTCATGTGTCTCGATAAAAAGGTCTCATTAAGCTCTACAATTATTTACTTAAGGCTTGAAACAACACTGTGACATGTCTTGGTAGTAAATAGAATAGAATAAATTTTCATTCAGTGAAAAGTACCCACAAGCGAAATATAGCGTAGTTTTAGAATACATAGTTTGTACCTATCATTAAAAAGATAAAATAATTCTTTGGTCTCGGTAAAAGTAATATTAATAGCCAACACCTTAAAGCAAATAGCCTCCCCACTCGGATTTTCGACCTGGTAAAATTTGTGGGTAGCCGCTGGATACGGGCAGCGTAGGACCAGTCGTTGGGGTAATCCTTGGATCATTGGTCTTTACGCTTATAACATGATGATGATTGTGATAGGTCAGAAATTGCACAGGGATTGAGACATTTTGTCACATTCTCCTTTGGGAATTTTCTCGACTACAGATAGTATTTTCCTGTCCACATTTGTATAACTAACCTTGGGTTAAATTTTGGACCACAACATCTCAAAGAGTCGGAAGCTGAAAACCGAGATTTACGGTGAGCTACATTCCGTGTATACCTAACATTTTGTTTATTCGAGTTTACAAGCTAAACCGCTGCTTTAAATGCAGCATTAGCAACATAGTGGTTTGAAATGGCAAGATATCTATTAACAAATTGCAAGTGATTTCTGTAAAGAAAATGTTCAGCTAGATTCTTGTTAAAGCGATAATATTACAGATTTTCGTTATTTTTGACTTCAATTACTCCTAAACGATAGAAAGCACAAGTTTGAAAAAAAATATCCTTATTGTTGATAATGTTCCTCAAAGTCAAAAGCTATTAGAAACACGATTGAGCAGTTTTGGCTCGATAGAAAAAAAAAGCCCAAAGATAGGTCTACACCGTTACTTTTAACTCTAGTTATGACTAATATTTTGAAGTATAAATTAAAAAAATATACAATAATATTTGGTATGATAATACAAAGTGAGAAATGTTATTATTTTTTATACTTCCATTCGGAAAATTGAAACTAAACGAAAAAACATTGAAAATGTGCAAAAGTGTGGTTATTTTCTTTACTCTTAACACTTATAGAAAAAAACAGAGACAACTTTTCCAATCAATGCCTCGCCTTAATACTACCTAAGTATTTAGCTCCTGTTAAGGAAATTCAAAAGGAATAAAAAATACTTGTTTCAGATTGCCCTTCGACGTAATTTACCAATGTAATTGTAAGGGCTGTGACTTACTAGTGTAGGAAACCTCTTTTTTTTCTACAATTAACCGCCTTCGTGGCGTAATGGTTTGTCCATTCGCTTCACAACGGGAGGTCGCGGGTTCGATTTCCAGCGGGGTCAACTATTGAGCTAATGGACAACCATTATACTACGGAGGCGGTTAAATATATCAAATTTTCATAATTATTTATGTAGTGACGTCATCCATTTCATTTTAGTCAAAACAGAATCTATTTTGAATTCTGTGCCCCTGTGCTTCTCTTCAAAGAGGGTCCCATGAACGCTAAATAAGTTATGGCATATCTATAAACAAATATTACAAGACGCGCTGTGCATACCAAACATCGCCTTAGCCGTCATACTGACAAGATGCTTAAAATTGCATCAACCCTGCGTAGGGGTGCATAATTGCATAGGAAATAGCGTAAGAGTGACCCTTCGTTTCTTGGTTGAGTGTCTAAGGAACTGTTGAATTTTTATTAAAAATTTAGTTAAAAGCACTATTTTTCTCTTCTAAAAGGGAAGCTATTTAAAATCCACCCAAACATTTTTAGAGTTTGTTTACTGTAGATACCTACTTTATAATTCGATTAGTAATAAAAAGGAAATTACTGATTACTTCCTCCAGTACGAATTTTATTTTGCAGAATTTATTTACAAGGTACATCAGGATCATGAGTCATGACTGCATCAAAAATAACGATTAACTATTAATGACCAAATTACCACCAATTGAAATTTTAATTAATCTAGACCGCTTTATTTTTTATTAAAATTTCAAATGGATTTCCTTTAGAAACCAGTAGTTACTGTAGTATCCAAGGATTCTGATGTTGTTTCTGTTTTAATTTTGACAGCTGTGATCCTAAAACTAACAAATCTACAAACTATATCATAAACACGACATGGTGAAGATCCCGGGAAGCCGATGGATGCGGGCAGCGCAGGACCGGTCGTCGTGGAAATCCTAGGAGGAGGCAATTGTCCAGCAGTGGACGATTTTAGGCTGATATGATGATGATGATGATGATGAAATCATTTAAAGATACTAAAACAATAGTTACAAATCTACTAACCAAATAAAATGTACCAACTACCTAAATAGAAATTTTGATTTTGCTTATTTTACTTCGAATAAAAAAACCGGCCAAGTGCGAGTCGGTCTCGCGCAAAGTAGGCTTCCGTAGTCTTTTCAAATAATAAATGTATGTTTTAAAAAACAAAATAATATTTTCATTTGGTAATAGAACATATTGTATGGAAAATCTATAAACTTTGATTGATTTATTGAGAACACTTTATTGCACAACATAAGAGGAAAAAAAATATGATAATGATTGAGGAAGTTGTACTTGTAGGCGGTTTTATCGCTAAGAAGCGATCTCTCCCATACAATCTTTGAACCTTTTACAAATCCAACTGCGCGCCTTAAGTTGGTCGACTATTACTCCTAAACTAAGTAAGCCTACTAGCCGTGATAGTTTTTCTTTTAAATTAATTATATGCCCTACTATTTTCAACTTTTTTCAGATATCCTGAAATAGCGGTTTAGCGGGCAGGTGGGATAGGGGGGGAGGGGGGGCACTTGACTATAACGAAAAATAACATTTAAAGCTTAATATTTCGCAAACCAATCCACCACCCCACATGATAGGGTATATGACAAAAAAAGTTCACTTCCGCTTTAAATGTAGGGGACGTACCCTAAAAATTTATTTAAATGTTTTAAGTTGTATAACTTTGTTGGCGTGATCAATATGTATAACTCTGCCATATACAGCTTTCTAGTACTAATAGTCTCTGAGCTAAGCTGCGGACAGACGGACAGACAGGCACGGCTAAACTATAAGACTTCCTTGTTGACTTCGGAACCCAAGAAAATGAAAGGACTGGTGTGGAAATTTGGTGCGACTCCGGATGGGTCGTGAACCTTTAATTGCTTATCACAACATGAGTAGGTAGATAAATGACTCTGAAATCTACGACGTCACGTCTATGTATTTCAAACATTTTTGACAAGTGATAAACACTAACTATAATGACTATTTAGTAACAAAAGAATGGGGCTTCTACACTGCAGAGCCCATTGTCTCCTTAAGTAAGTTCTTCACTAGGCTCTGGACCTTAGGCCTGATCACTTTGCCAGTGGGTGTCTTAGGCAGGCTCTCCACGAAGACGACACCTCCACGCAGCTGCTTCGCTTCAGACAGCTTCTCTGTAAAAAAATACCGTATCATTGTAATGATGCCAGATGGCGTCAAGATTGACGTGATCTACTTAATCATTGTGATGACGCCAGATGGCGTCAAGGTTGACGTGATCTACTTTATCATTGTGATGACGCTAGATGGCGTCAAGGTTTAATAATTGTGATGACGTCATATGACGTCAATATTGACGTGATCTACTTAGTCATTGTGATGACGCCATATGGCGTCAAGGTTTAATCATTGTGATGACGTCATATGACGTCAAGATTCACGTGATCTACTTAGTCATTGTGATGACGCCAGATGGCGTCAAGATTGACGTGATCTACTTAATCATTGTGATGACGCCAGATGGCTTCAAGATTGATGTGATCTACTTAATCATTGTAATGACGCAAGATTGTCGTGATCTACTTAATCATTGTAATCACGCCAGATGGCGTCAAGGTTGACGTGATCTACTTAGTCATTATGAAGACGCCAGATGGCGTCAAGATTAACGTGATCTACTTAATCATTATAATAGTTTCACTTTTACCGTGGTTTCACTTAACCACACACTTACTTTTTTTGTTTGTAGGTTCCCTAAGAAAGTTGAACAAATTAAGTAGTAAAGAACTGTAGAAACAAGCAAAGTAGTTGAAGTGACTTGAAAAGCTGAACTTCGTTTGTCCAGCGGTGCGCAATCATGCAGGTATAATTCATACATTATGCGATTTACGCATAATAGGGATGACGAATGCTAGTCATCTGATTCACTTTTTATCATCTGTCAAAAACTACATTTTGTTCTAAAAATGTTTGCAATACCTAGGCGTGACGTCATAGTTTTGCAGCGTCATTTACGTACTCATTTTTTGATTTTGGTGAATTTAAAATCGAAGACTTGATGGAAAACAAAACGAGTAAGGTTTTCCGATGTTTACGTAGGAGGGCAATTTAGTGATCAAGGGTTTATTATTTATTTCCGATGCTGTCGTCATCCCTATTGTATCTACGTCCTTGCTTGACGCGAATGTTAACAAAGTGTGCGATGGCTTGTTGCAATCTGATTTGCTAATCAGCCTGTTGTGACATGTGATGATGATAACCAACATCACATCAGCCAAAAGATATCCACTGCCAGGGGCGGATCCAGTATTTCAATTTGGGAGTGGGAGGCATTCCGATAAGTTTCTGACGCAGCTAGGTTTAAAATCACAAGTAAACAAAAAATAAATTACTAACTTTATTTACTAACTTCAAGTTAAATGCATGAAAGATAGCTTTGTGTTGTAAATGATATATTTCTGTTTGTTCTGAGTATGCTGTGTCAACAGTACGGAATTCCTGGATCTTTTGTGGGTGAAAGGGAGGCCCCATAGTATCCGCCAATGTCCACTGCTGGACATCGGCCTCCCCTGAGTTGGAGGGGTTTTGCAGTAATCCCCACCACAGGCCAATCTGATATAATCAATAAGTATTCGGGGCGAGTTATTTTTTAGATACAACTCCCTCCTCCTACAGTTAGTCTACCACGTTGATTCGTTTTAGGAGAAGGACAAGATTGAACTCCTCCCTTCTCAGAAGACTCTCGGAATCCGATCGTAATCTTTCTTATTTTAAGGTATTGTTAATTATTGTGTGGTGCAGTGTAAGTTGTGCAGAATCATTGGAGTTGTACGTGTAGAAGAACAATGTTCGGGTCTTTTATGCATCGTAACGCAAACCCACCTGCGATAAGGTCTTTGATCTCCTGAGCACTGACGTCACACCCTGGGCGGCGCACCACGCAAGCCGCCGGCCGCTCGCCATCCTCCGGGTGTGGCACGCCCGTCACACACACCTCTAGCACTCCTGGATGGCCAGCGATCACCTCCTCCAGCTCCGGCGGGATAACCTTTAAGGGATCATATTTAAACTAGGAGGTACCAGAGTAGATTGAGGTAACATAATCGATTACAACTTTTGTATTTTTTTTGCAAATACGTTATGTCTCAAGCAATGCCTCAAAAAAGGGTTTGATAGTTATTGGCATAGTCCATTTTAATTTTTAGTCAAAATTGTGTCGCACAATGAAACCTGTATATTTGGATATGGGACGTATAGATAAACAAAATACGATATAATTTTTTCATCGAAATATTATTATTTTATTTCTATAGATATAATTATATACGTAACGTGACGTTTTATTTAAGGTATCGTGTGGTGCAATATAAATTGTGAAGAATCGTTGGACGTGTACATTTACAACAATGGTCGAGTCTTTTGTGCATTGTAACGCGTGTTCTTTTAATGCTAAATGACATTTCTTGATTGTCTTAATGTCCTCTGTTGAAATAAACAGGTTTAGTTGTGCAACGCTATTTAGAAAATGGTCGGCCTATTACTATGCCAGTCTCGATATGAAAACTTTCAAACCCCTTTAATTAGTCAATGGTTGGTATAATGAGTGGGAGCTGCGCTTACGGGCGGCTCCACAATTTGGCACCAACACTGTTGGACTAGCACAGTAGACCATGCGAGCACTGTTGTAACAAAAAAGTCGAGTAAAAGGATTTGCACCACTTTCACTATTATGACACGAAAACACCACTGCATTAAAACCTTACAACCCTTTTTTGGCCAGTCGAGTGAAATGTATCCTGCGTTACTTTCGGGATCATCACAAATGTAACGACACCTCGCACTCCAAATTCTATCAAGACATAATACATACATGCGTACATACATACATATAACCTAAAAAACCTAAATCTCCTTTTTGACCAGTCGGATAAAAAAACAGATGCGTGTGTTGAAGACTACACACACTATGAGTAGCTACTAACCGCAGTAACTACAACTCAATGAGACTAAATAAAATAGATCTTTATACTTTATACTACCTGCTTCTTACATTTTTCAGTGTATGCCGTTCGCGGGGTTCCGGAGCCAAAAACGGAATGGCAAAAAACGGAACCCTTATAGTTTTGTTATATCTGTCCGTCAGTTTATTTGTCTGTCCTTATGTCATAATAAATTTTCTCAGCCACTATTAGACCTACATTCCCTCTCGTATATCTACCAGATACGCTAGACAACCAGGTTTATGATATAGCGTCCCCACTCACCGACAGCTAGGTCATAAAGTGAGGGCCGCTATTCCTGCCAACACCATAAGGTGAAGACAAGGACCAGTTACGGTAGGTCTTGCCACCAAGACACTTGTCCTGGTACTCTGCAAGCTAGGCGAGTGCCTCGTGGAAGAGAACCACTACCTACTGTCCAGGTAGGTCCCGGAGCTGTAGGCGCGCTCACCTCCCGCTGCTTACGCTGCTGGCGGTTCGATCCCCGCTCGGGACGCCAGAGAAGCAGGCTCCCACATGTCCGGTGTGGCACCGGAGCTGTAGGCACGCTCACTTCCCGACGCTTATCGCACCTGTCCAGACTTACTCCTACGCGGCTACAGATAGACCTATTATTAGACCTACAGTCAACATCATCATTATATCAGCCGAAAGACGTCCACTGCTAGACAAAGGCCTTCTCCAAAGATTTTGACAACGGTAGGTTTTGCGCTGCCCGCATCCAGCGGCTTCCAGCAACCTTCATCAGGTCGTTATGCCGCTGAACGTGAGGCCTACCTACGCTACATCTTCCGGTGCGCGGACGCCACTCGAGAACTTTACTGCCCAAAGACCTACAGTGGTGAAAATGTAATACAAAGATGTACAAAAATAACTAACCGAAAATGGAAAATGAAGATATAAAACATACACACACACACGCAAACGCATATTAGTTTTAATATTTTTATTAGGTACCTTAATTTTTAGTGTGTTTTGTTTTTATTGAATTTGTATGGTCATCATATGTATAATTTCTAAACCATGTAAATATAAGAAAGAGCGGTGCCTCCTGACACAGGCATTTTTAGCTTAAAACGAGGCTCCAGCCATAGACATGTTAATGCATAACCTATATCATTATTTATTTGAATTTAAAATAATAGGGTTAGCCTCCCCTACATGTAAGAGGGAATCTTTTTTTAGTTTACCTATACCCTACTTATCATAAATAATATAATTCTTGGTAACCTTAGTCGATTATTCTGTTGTAACTTGTTTTGAATAATGTTTAACGAAAATGTTTTAAAATGGAGGCGTTATCATTAAGTTTGCCTAACCGAACTCTTTACTTCAGAAATCGCTATCACTTTTCTAAGGCTTCTGTCGACTAATTCGCTGAGCTATGACGGGAAGTACCTTTAGTTCTCTGGCCAATACCTATGCCATAACTTCGTTTCTGATTCTATCCTACAGAGATGAACGATCTACATGATGATCATGTGACCTTGCTTAGATCCAACACTATTACATAACACACCAAGTAGGTGTTTTCTCTTATTTCTGCGCCATATGTCTTTCAGCTTCGGATTAATCCTTACTTCACATGTCGTGTCCGCCAGTTGAAAATATGACAACTTTTATGAGATATCAAAAAACGAAAATAACGTCACTACTTCAACCTATTTAGTCCATTCAATGGATTTTGATAATTCTGAAGTTGTTATCAGACAAAGCTATGATGGAATCAAGAAAAATCACGTCACTGTTTGGAGATCTAAATATTTTCTGGGTAAAAACCCAGTCTTATATAAGCCCTGTTTTTTCTGTTGTTCATATGTATGAGCGTACCGTATCTTCCCCGTTTCTTTCTGACTTAAAGTAAAGTAGTAAAGCAGGCGTAACAAAACTTACTTGTGTTTATGTTTACATGGTGCTTACTTACATGAGTTAATCTATATTTGATGAGCATCTTCAGTCTGTCAACAAAATAGAAGTTTTGCTTTTCGTCGCGGTAGAGAATATCTCCAGTCTTGAACCAACCGTCTTCTGTGAATGCATTTGCTGTCTCCTCGGGGTTGTTGTAATATTCCTAGAAATAACAATGAATACCATTTTATATGTTTTTTTTTGTAACATAGCAAAACAATTTGTATAAGAATATCATTATTTTTTATTTCTGCGTAACGTTTTACAAAACCGTATTTCGAAAATGTAATCTTTCCGCAAAGTAGAAGAGACTTGCTTATGTGTATGAAGTTTTATTGGAATGGGCCCATCCATTTTAAAAAAGTAGTAAATATCAGTACGTATGGGAACTGACTTTGTGAATATGCTCTTAAAGTAACCTTTCACTTTTAGGGTTTCATAGTCAACAAGGAGCCCATATAGTTTCGCCTTGTCCCATCTGTCTACGGCTTAGGTCTGAGTATCGTCATCAAACCCAACGAACCTACTATCGCTCGCTTCGCTCACTCAACTCAAATCCGCCGGGACATTTCATAATCTGGCCAGTTTAGCTGTTCATACTGTCAAACGCAGATTCATTCAGATCAAATCATGGTGTGGGCAGCGGGTATTGTCCAATTTATGAACCATTTTATGAGCTGGTGAACCATTTCAGGAAATAGTCAATTCTGTGATATCGTCACGACATATATTATATTATATTATGTCGTAGCTGTATCGTCCAATTGACCAGTTCATGAAATGGCCGTCATAGCATTGGCAACTAATGGGTGAAATGGCCGGGCCTATCATTCAAAAGGAATCTAACCTCAACTGTCTTTCGCCACCCAGGGAGGCCCCCCTTGTGAGGCTCTTCGACAGTATCATCATCAAACCTATTACGAACCTATTATTGCTCGCTTCGATCGCTAAACTCAAATTTGCCCGGGTATTTCATGATCTGGTTAATACCCACTCGGCCATTTCAAGATCTGGCCACAAAATGTACATTTGTGCTACAACCCTTGAGTCAAGAGATATATCTAAAAATTTGGCCGCAATAAAAGCGTTTCATCGCTTAAGCTTTGACGGGATCTCAGTACAGCAGTATTTTTAAAAACTTTTTCACGTTGTAAGTAAATAGTCTTTTATTTGACTTCTTTGTTATCACTTACAGTGAAGCAGGCTGGCCCTTTGACCAACAATTCGCCATGTTTGTACGGCTCCGTCACTTCGGCGCCCGTGGTCAGCTCCACCAGCTGGGGATGAAAGTTGAGTTTGAATAACAACTGGTAGGTCTTGTCAGACAATATAACTGATTCTCGCCCTCGTCCCCAAACGATTTTTCTAGTTTTTTCATCATGTTTATCACTACATATCACTTCACTAGATATTATAAAACAAAGTCGCTTCCCGCTGTCTTTCTGTCCCTATGTATGCTTAGATCTTTAAAACTACGAAACAGATTTTAATGCGGTTTTTAAAGTACATAGAGTGATTTAAGAGGAAGGTTCATATGTATAATACAGTAGAAAAACACTAATTATTTTAGAGGTTTCTAATGTGATTTCGTAAATAAACACATTTTTTGCGCTTACATTGCAAACTCTGGCTGAACCCTACGAGATACATCAAAATATATAATCCTTTATTTTTTAAGGGAAATAATGACTTATTTACGAAGCGATTTTAAGCAATATAGCATGAATCCTTATCCAATTAAACACCTTAAATACATTTTGCATTGAATATAGTTCAATATGGCCCTTTATAATATGTAATTTAAATGAATATTTTCGAAGATATTACAGATTTAAACGGCGGGGGGCCGGCGGCGCGTGCCTATAAATAGACGGTTGTGGGAGTGGAAAATGACATAGGTTGCTCATCAGAATATCCCGATCGGGGACAGAGATCTGGAGAAAACTAATGTCCACGCTGGCGGCGGCTCACGCACCACTCACCCTCAACGGTATCCACGAAAACGGTAGTCGCGGTCAAAAGCTAGTAATATTATAAACGCGAAAGTTTGTAAGAATGTATGAATGTATAATTGTTACTCTTTTACGCAAAAAGTACTGAACGGATCTGGCTGAAATTTGGTAGGTAGACAGATTAGGACCTGGATTAACACAAAGGATACTTTTTTTCCACGCTTGCGAGCCGCCTGCAGCTCGTGCACTGCGCACCCTCGCGTAGTCATAGAAACGTTGGGTGAAGCCGCGGGAAACAGCTAGTCCTAAATAAGTAACTAAATATGTAACTATCCTAATAAGTAACTATAACTATCCTAATAAGTAACTATAAATATTCTAATTAGTTACTCTAGGTAAGTAGTTAGTATATTTTAACATTGGGTTTGTCGAAATACATTTCGTTCTTTGAAACTTTTGACAGGTCAAGGACACACGCGTACACCAGCGCAGCGCCCTCCTCGCTTGCAACTTTGAGCTTGGCATATATTCTTAGTGGTATTTTTTTGTTCTGAATCCAACCTAGACGTCACTTTGTGCAGGCCCACCTGGTTTTGAAGCTAACCGTTAACCATTTCCAAACACGAAAGCTTTTCTTATGTCTATCGACGCACGAAACAATCACTGCGGTTTACATAATATAAAATAATGTCTGTACCTTCAATTGGTTCATGCCAGAACTAAGACCACAGCTGCCTACAGGTGCATCGGCAAACGAAAACATAGTCACCAAAATTTCGCTCGCGCCGTAAGCTTCGCAAACTATTGTGTCTTTGCGTACTCGCTCCTGAAAGAATACACACGTTAGAAAAAAGAAAATATTACCCTGTTCTTGAGATGTAAAAAAACTTTTTTAAGATGGCGTTAACGTCAATTCAGGTAACGGCAATTGAATATAATATCATTGTTACTTTTCAACTTAGTCTCAAAAATTCTTTAGAGTAATAACAAATTGAAAATCCAGCTTAATACCATGACTTCAGACAACACAAAAGTGGGGAATTAAGTTTGAAAATAATTGATTTTTTATTCATTTAAACATTATCATTCATAAATCATAACAGTCATCTTCACATAACAGTGGTTGTTTTGTCAGCTCAATCTAGCGACATGCTGTATAAGCTCAACTGGAAACTTATGACTACAATCAAATAACGAGACAGGTTTTTGTATTGATCAGAGGGTGGAATGCGGTAAGTGCGGGGTGCGGGGTACGGGCAGATGACAGTTCTATGGTGCGTACGCGCCAGTACGGTGTAGTCATGGACGCTATATGACATAACTAGGTAGTTATGTAACTATCTACTTGCCTCGACAACCATCGCTCGGTATCTAGCGGTCGAAAACTAACTATTTTTTACAACGCCGTTTAGGAGGTACAGTGTAAAACGTCGTTTAAGAAAACGTCTTCAAAGATAACGTTACGTAACCAGTCGCAACGTGCCAAACATCTGGTAAGTGGTTTATTACAAGCACGAAAAGCAATGGGCCAAAATTTGAGCCCTGACTTGTTCCAGAGCGTGTGCCATAGAACTCGGACTGGGAGGGGCCCTACTTCACAAACTGCTCGCAGCCACAGAGGTAAATGGCGAACAGCTTTAGAGGGGACGAGAGGTTAATCCCATGTTGCCAAGATTCATCAATAAAGTATCATTGTCAACCCTGTCGAACGTTTCTTGAAAGTCAAGGTAGAGCATGTCTACCTGAAGCTTATTGTCCATGTTATAGGATTAAAGTTAAATTAATAGTGTGAACATTGAAAATATAGTGCAAAGTATCTATTAATATTTAGAAAGTATATTTATAAATTCATTTATAAACATCCCATATTGTAAGTCTAAGTTTGAAGGTTTATAGCTTTAAAAGTATGGACTAATATTAGGCACTAGAACTTACTTTAAGTTGAAGAAGTGTTTCTCTGTAGACCTTGGCCCCGCCGATGACCACGGCATCCAGGCTCGTCCAGTCGCACTGCTTCTCGTGTTTCATAATGAGCGTCGGTAGGGAAGGACTGCAAATTACTGCTGATGGCTAGGAACAATTACAAATTATAGTTTTAGTGAATTTATCATATCAATATCACATATCATGGCTATAAGTGTGTGGAAGAACCTTAGTAATTACCCAAGATATAGGGATATCCATAAACTAATTACCAGGGGCGCCGGGAAGCTAATACCTGTACCGCATAGAATTGCTAAATCTCATTGATTGGCACATATAATGGGTCCTAATTGATATTTAATAAACTGTCCGAGAACATAACATCGGCCTCATCGAGAACGTATTCAAGACAAGATTGAAAGACTGGCTTGTCGAGCAGACGCATTATAAAGTAAGTAATTTATTTACGAGTAAGTGACAATTCAATTGATTTTTGAATACAATGTCTTGTATATAATTTTTTTGATAATAATGCGTTTTGCATTGTACTTATTATATTTACCTATAAATTGACATTATTTAAATTTACAAAACTTTGACGTATAAAATGTATTTTTATCAATAAATGAACAGAACTGAACTGGTTGACACCACTGATGCAGAATGAAATTTTGAATAAAATCGTATAGGTGGTTATTAAACCAAATTAAGATTTCTAAATTGAGTTTTTATACCATTTTGTTTTATCCGTCGGGTTATATGTCAAGCAATTGGTGTATCGCAGCCATATTGTAGAATTAGTTGTTTCCGACGCTCTTACGGTGAAGGAAAACATCGTGAGGAAACCTTCCAAGCCTGCAAAGAAATTTGAAGCTTGTGTGCGAAGTCAACCAACCCGCACTGGGCCCGTGTGGTTGACTACGGCCCGATCAGGGTAGGCTCGAGCCCGTCGATGGAGACGTATCTGACGTGAGCTGATATGATGAGTCTTTTAATAAAATGGCGCGCCGCTGTGTAAAACTACTCACAACAGAAGGCACTAAAATATACAGGGTGTAAGAAAAATGGTATAGGACCATTTGATTCTACTAATCATACTGAACCACTTTCCCCAAGGAACCCATAGTGTACTCTAACCATCACACTAAACAAGTCGAAGACAGTCAGACACTATGTTCACGCGAGCGAAGCCGCTGGCAAAAGCTAGTTAACAATAAAATTAAAACGTAGAGGTAAAGCGAATTTTTTATTATATTTGAAAAAAAAAAAATATTGTTCAAGTTTTGGAGGAGGAAATAGGGGACTACGAAATGTTATTTCAGTCTATTTTAGTGCCTATTATCGGTCTGCGCTGCAGTTCTCCCTTTCTTGCTGTATACGGAGAGGTTTGGGGGAAAGAGAGATAGCAACATTTTATTCAAATACCTATTCTTTAGACCGCGTTTCCTCTTTTTTTATTATTATTCACAATTCAACCCTTGACAACATCTCACCTGATAGTAAGTGACGATGATGCCGGAGATGGAAGCGGGCTTACCAAGATGCCCCAACGCAATGGGGAACAGAGATGGTTGAGTAGGTGGGAAACGACATAATTTACTAATCAGCCTTAAAGACAGTCATAAAAACGATGTCCACAAGGGCGGAGCCGCGGGAAAAAGTGACGATGATGCGGAAAATGGAAGCGGGATTACCAAGATTCCCCAACGCAATGGGGAACAGAGATGGTTGAGTAGGTAGTAGGAAACGACATAATTTACTAATCAGCCTTAAAGACAGTCATAAAAACGATGTCCACAAGGGCGGAGCCGCGGGAAAAAGTGACGATGATGCGGAAAATGGAAGCGGGATTACCAAGATTCCCCAACGCAATGGGGAACAGAGATGGTTGAGTAGGTAGTAGGAAACGACATAATTTACTAATCAGCCTTAAAGACAGTCATAAAAACGATGTCCACAAGGGCGGAGCCGCGGGAAAAAGTGACGATGATGCGGAAAACGGAAGCGGGATTACCAAGATTCCCCAACGCAATGGGGAACAGAGATGGTTGAGTAGGTAGTAGGAAACGACATAATTTACTAATCAGCCTTAAAGACAGTCATAAAAACGATGTCCACAAGGGCGGAGCCGCGGGAAAAAGTGACGATGATGCGGAAAATGGAAGCGGGATTACCAAGATTCCCCAACGCAATGGGGAACAGAGATGGTTGAGTAGGTAGTAGGAAACGACATAATTTACTAATCAGCCTTAAAGACAGTCATAAAAACGATGTCCACAAGGGCGGAGCCGCGGGAAAAAGTGACGATGATGCGGAAAATGGAAGCGGGATTACCAAGATTCCCCAACGCAATGGGGAACTGGCTATCTTATCTTCAAGCGGGAATACATTAAGGCTGTCAACATTGATCTTTGGCGACAAGACTTAAGAGGATCTTGAACCCACGAGGAGAATAAGACTTTTCATACGAAAAACGGCGAAATATTATTCACCTCTTAAGGCGTTAAGTTCAGTCAATCCGAGCAGGTTGATACGTGTTAAAATAATATCGAACGTAAGTCTATTTTAAGTACAAATCAATGCGGGCTTCAACGCGGCTGTTACGTTGAAATCGAACGCCCAATTCTCGATTTTTTTTATTACTTTTCATCACTTTCAAATAAGTTTTAAAAAATGTTTTCAAATAAAATGAAAGGTCTTAAAGTCATCGATTTGTGTGTGTTGGTTTCATTCAACATTAACTATTTGTTTTCGAGAAATTTAGCAATTAATGCCAAAAACAGGGTCTACAGTATATTTTTTTTTACTTCAAAAGTGGTAATATTTTTAAAATTGTATTCAATTGAATCGATTTTTATTACCTTAAGTATATTATTATTATTATTTTCATGGTGATAGCTTTACACAGTCGTTCAATAATTTGAATTGAATATTGTCATTTGAACTATCTTAAGGCCTTAAAAGTTAACCGATTTCTAGGCAGGCATTTTTAGAAAATGCCTAAAAACTAACTATTATCTCATCTTTTTTTTTTATTCATAATTGGTAAACCCTTGACAACATCTCACCTGGTGGTAAGTGACGATGTTGCCGAAGACGGAAGCGGGCTTTCCAAGACTCCCCAACGCAATGTGGAACTGGCTATCTCATCTTCATGCCGGAACACACAAATGATTTAAACATTGATATTTGGCGGTAAGACTTAGATAAGATGGTGGTAGCTAGCCAGGCGGGCCTAAACCACCAAACAAATCGAGTCTTACAATGTACAATGTTAGAATCCATCGGGAATCGAAACCGCGACCTGCTGGCGTGAAGCGAACGGACTAACCATAACGCCACGGAGGCGGATAATGTTATATTACAAGTTATTATTCACATTCACTTACCTCATCATCATCATCAGATCAGCCAAAATACGTCCACAAAGGACTCCCCCAAGGTGTTCCACAACAACCTACACAAGGTCGTCGATCCACTGAGAGAAAGGCCTTTGCTACGTCTTCCATTGCGCGGTCACCACTCAAGAACTTTACTGCCCCAATGACCATCTATTCTACGAGCTATGTGCCCTGCCCGGGGCCACTTAAGCTTAACGATTCTATGAGCTATGTCGGTTAACTTGGTTCTCCTACGGATCTTCTTGTTTGTGATTCGATTACGTAGGTAAACTCCGAGCACAACATACACTCACTTTCTTCTTCTTCTTATCAGCTCATATACGTCCCCACCGAGGGGCTCGAGCCTACCTTGAAATAGGGTGATCGGGCCTTAGTCGACCACGCGGGCCCAGTGCGGGTTGGTTGACTTCACACACAACCTTCGAGTTTCTTCGCAGGCGTATGCAGATTTCCTCATGATGTTTTTCTTTGGGTATCATTTAAGCTATCACCAATTTAATTAGTTTTGTGTTTCTTAAAATAGGGTTTGTCCTCAAAATAGTAGATCTGTCACCAAAATGTAGTCACCAAACAATGCAAAATCAGTTCCACAATAAATCACCTAAAATCCTGAGATATAAGGTCTAGTACCAAATAAATGTTTTTGTATGTATTATAATAGGTGTGTCCTAATAAGTATTTAACCAAACTAATTTAAAGAGATCACCAATAAATCATATTGAGTGGTCGACGGAGCCCCTTCGGGGCTCCTACTTCTGTGTTCTCATGTCAAACCTAACACTACGACTGTGCGGGGAGGCGAGCCTAACGGATCCGAGTCGGGGTGCTCCGCAAGTCCGAGCTCGCTTCGCTCGCTCCCGCTTCCTTGGTGACAGATCTACCATTCTGAGCACAGAGCTATTATTTAAGTAACAAAACTGTTATTATAAGAACGAAGTTTATATTCATGTAATGCAATATAATTTTATTGGTTATCGATCTCTTATTTTACACATATATTAACATTAATTTGATAATTCATACCTGGGAACAATTTTTGTTTATCTGAGAACGAAAATATTTCGTGGCGATAGATCTATTTATTAGGTGATACAACTTGATGACAAATATAAATTTTGGTGATAGAAAATATAGTTCCCTTTTTCTTTCACCGTAAGCGCGTCGGATAAACCTACATATATCGAAATTTAAAAACATATTGGTACGTGGCAGGATTCAAACCACGGCCTCCCGGACAGAAGGTAGCGGCCGTAACCGTTACGCCACCGACTTTGTTGACTTTGTAAACTTTGTATATTAACTTTTCTTGTAAACTCACCTACCTTGTACTTATTAATGATGTCTATATACGTCTCTATTCCCGTTATTCTAGATGACTGTAAAATCGTCGTGTTTGTGAGGGGAAACATGGTGGTGTTGAAAAACCCTGAGACCCATTGCACTGGAGACACGTTCAAACCTCTTTTCTGACCTCTGAAATGAACGAGTTAAAATTAAAATAATTGAATCCCCATTTATTGGTGACAAGCTGTGTCCGCGACTGCGTCCGCGTGGAAGTTTTAAATTTTTCGGGATAAAAAGTATCCTGGATATTAACCCGGGCTATAAGGAACCACCATAAAAAATTTCATCAAAGTCGGCCAGGTAGTTTTAAAAATTACAAAAGTTGTTGTTTTGGCCTCTATATCGTTAGTAATGTCCACCACAGTTATTATTTTCTATTAATATTTTATGTACAGAAACGACTCTGTTACAATTTTATTATATGTATAGATAATAATATCTCGCTACGGTCATTTAACACGATATCTGAACGAATCTAAATATATATAACTCAAAGGTGACTGACTGACTGACATAGTGATCTATCAACGCACAGCCCAAACCACTGGACGGATCGGGCTGTAATTTGGCATGCAGGTAGATGTTATGACGTAGGCATCCGCTAAGAAAGGATTTTGGGAAATTCCCACGGGAACCACAAAAATCGGGATCTGCGCGGTCGAAGCTGCGGGCATCCACTAGTCATTTACAAAAGACAACTGCATTCTAAAAGCCGACTTCAATCACAACAACTAAGTAAAGTATTGCTAAATTTATTGGTTTTGCTAATTTTCTAAAAAGCATTCAACCGATATTAGTAAAATTTATGTGGAAACACTATGAAAACCTAAGAAACCGACAGACTCGCGTAAAGTAGGTTTCCGTAGTCTTTCCAAAAGGAACATGTATATTTTAAAAAACAAAATAATATTTACAGTTGGTAATACAACATTTTGTATGGAAAATCTACGAATTTTTGACAAATCCAGCTGCACATCTTAAGTTGCTCGAATATTACTCCTAAACTAAGAAAGCCTACTTAGCCGTGATATTATTGCTTTCAAATTTATTATAAATGTCCTTTAATTTCCTTTTTTTTTACAGATGTCCTGAAATAGAGGGGAAGGGGCGGGGGGGGATCGCTGAATCAAAAAATGGTTAAATCAAACTCTCAGTCGTTTTGAAAGACCTATTCAACAATACCCCACATGATAGGGTACGTTAGCAAATAAAAATCACCCCTATTTACATGTATGGGAGGTACCAAAAAAAAGACGTGCGGCGCTCGGGGACTGCCGCGGTAAAGCTATTGCATAGCATTTTTTATCAACTTATGCAATTATAATTATTTTTATCTACACTCATGTCGTAAATCCTTTATTTACTTATCAGAAACGCTAAGCAAATGATATACCTTTCGATGGAGCCGTGACTAAGGATCCATACAAATTTCATTTTGTTATCGCAAAGTTGTAACAAAATGAAGTTTTTTTTTTAATTTTTACGCAGATGCTTGCTATTTGAGCACACTAGCGTGTTTCGGAACGCAACCTTGGCGGCGCGCATGCGCGGTGCGGTATTACTGCAAATTTATTTTCGCGCCATTAACGTTTGTATTTTTCCTTAAGCAGTTTGTATATAAACAATGATTACTTTATTTTGTCTTTAATTTAAATTTGTTGTATGAGTGTAGATAAACTATTGTATGCAACTGTACATAATTAGTATTTAACACTCGTGTATACTTTTATGAAACTCGCTGCGCTCGTTTCATAAACCACACTCGTGTTAAATACCCCTCATTATGCAACAGTTGCATAAATAGCTAATTTATTTTTTACTTTTGCAGTATTTATTCACTATTTTTGATGTTTTACTGTTTTGGTGTGCTCCTTTTGATTAAAGGACCATATAGTCCTTGGGGCGCGGGATGTTTAAGTAATAGATTAACACTAAGAAAATTACACCAGTAAAATTGGTGATGGCACTGTAAGTTTTTAGAACGCGGTAACGTTACGTTACGCTCGGCCGAGCTACATAGTAGGCGGAGTGGGGAGTGTTAAGTTTTATTTTCGTGACGGAATTTCTTGATTCGGTCGCCGCGCTCAAAGCCCGCGATAAAAGCTATGCTTAAAAATCCAGTTGATATTTTATAAGCGAAACTAAGAGGGTTCCTTGAAATGAAATGAAAATTTATTTGCATCAAACATGGTAGTAGGATGTTTAATATAATTTTTTAGTGCAATCATGTTTCGCCTGTGCAAGGCATGCAAATGTTTAACGTAGATTATAATTATTTTGTCACGTAAACTTTAAAAATTCAAATGTCAACAAGTTTATTTTTGTCACAGAGGTATTTATTAACGCTATAATAATTTTTGTCAATAAGCCATTTCAACAATTTTGTCTTAAAGGTTTTCGATTCAAGCTTTCGTAGTTCAATTGGTAAGTTATTATATATTCTAACGCTCATACACACACAATTTCGGCTATACATTTCAGTTAATGGGATTTCGTTCAAAACTAGCCTGTATGGATCTCTAAGATTGTTGACTGCGGAACCCTAGAAACGGTCAAGTGCAAGTCACAATCGCGCTCCGAGGATTCCGTACCACCACACTTCTTCACACAACTATGACAATGATACCTATTCACATTCAGACTCCTTATCGCGACTACGACTCATACTTGACTAGTTTTTATACTCTAGGATAAGTTTTATAACCACACACAGTTTCTCGCCTGTAAATGTAAACATTTTTACGGTAAAGCAGAAAAAAAAGCCTTTAAAAACATGTTTCTTCAAACAAGAGCCATGAGCCCCTTTAATTTTAATTATTCTTTATTACGGCAACAGAAATACACATTGTGTGAAAATTTCAACTGTCTACCTATTAAGTACGATTTATGAAATACAGCCCACTGGCAGACAGACAGGCAGACAGCGAAGGCTTAATAATAGGGCCCCTGTCGTCACCCTTTGGTGAAACCGGCCAAGTGCGAGTCGGACTAGCACTCTGAGGTTTCCGTACCACCATACCTCTCTACACAACTACATAGTATAATTACAATGATACCATTAACATAACAAGCAAAAGACATCAACGCGAGCGACATAAATATGCTTTTTTATCATTTAGTTCAGACTCCTTAGCGTGAGTAAATCTCACACGTCTTGGGCGATTTTTATAACTTGTTGTTTTACTTGAGTATCAGTATTATGATTACACTGAGTTTCACACGTATGTGTATTACCGTTTTTATGATAGAGTCAAATGAAATATACTTCTATAGACCTATAAAGAAATACGTTTTTTGTATGGAGCCCCCCCTTATTTTCTCTTCTTTTTTTTCAAATTTTTAGTATTTGTTGTTAAAGCGGCAATAGAAATACACATTCTGCGAAAATTTCAACTGTCTACCTATTACGGCTGATGAAATAAGTACAGCCCGCTGTCGGACGGACAGACAGACAGCGGAGGCTTAACAATAGGGTACCCGTTGGTCATCAGTTGGGTGCACGGAACCGTGACGTCATCGACCCAAGCACGCAAGTCGCAGTGAGTTACACTCACTTCTAGTGTATAACTACAGGAATGAAGTAAAGGAGGCTTTCAAGAATTTAAGTTATTTAAGAATTTAGAAAAACAAATCTCATTTTTAAGAAAACTTACTTTTCGATCCTGGACCCTGCAATGCCCATTCGGATTAGGGTCTGCAGGCCGAGCACAGCGGCCCCGTGCTTTATAGCGGCAAACTTAAGAACTCCCGTTGTCCCACTTGTGCTCAGCAGCCACGCATACACCTTGTCTGTGTTGAAGTAGGACGGCCTGAAACCATACTCAACATTCTAATTACTCACTAATTGTGTCATCATCATATCAGCCGAAGGACGTCTACTACTGGACATAGGTCTCCCCCAAGGATTTCCACGACGACCGGTTCTGCGCTACCCTTATCCAGCGGCTTCCCGCGACCTTCACCGGGTCATCGGGTCCACTGAGTGGGAGGCCTGCCTACGCTAAATTTTCCGGTGCGAGGTCACCACTCGAGAACGGTCATCTGTTCTAAGAGCTATGTGCCCTGCATACTACCAGTTCATTTTAGTGATTTTGTGAGCTATGTCGGTTACTTTGGTTCTCCTGCGGATCTCCTCATTTCTGATTCGATCGCGTAGGGAAATTCCGAGCATAGCACACTCCATTGCCCTTTGGGTGACCTCGAGCCTTGTTATGAGGCCCATAGGAAGCGACCACGTCTCAGTTCCGTATGTCATCAGTCATCACTGGCAACACACACTGGTGGTTATTAAATACCTTATGCTTATTAATTATGTCTATACAGAACTCCATGCCAGCTGTTTTAGACGAGTTTACAATCATCGTGTTCGTAAGGGGTACAAAGTGGCGTTCAACTCTCAACGTTCAAATCTCTTTTATGACCTCTGAAATGCACGACTTTAAATTTAAAGACTTTTACCTACTAAGACATATGAATGATCATTTTGAATCTAAATTTGTTCACGATGTCTTGCTGATGTCATTCAAGTGAATGTCTGAACGAGACATTGAAAAGAATCATCATATTAGAAGAAGGCGTTCACCTGATGAATAGTTTCCGCATTTGACCACATTATTATCAGTTCATCTAGAGCGGGGGGTGGCCACTTCCCGCAACTTACACCAGTTTGTTGGTTTACCGATTGGGAGGCCTTCCCAAGCTTTGTCTTGTTTGAATCCAACTTGCCTAGCGTTTGGCAGTATCTTTACGTCCTAAATACCTAATTAACTTAGTGTCTCTGGACTAAGGTCTTTGACCACCGTTTGTTTTCAGTGATGACATACGGAACTTAAATATGGTCACGTAAGTCATGGCAGTATGGGTCTCATGGCGATGAAGCGAGCTATGTTCGGAGTTTCCTTAAGTATTCGAATCAGAAATGAGAAGATCCGCAGCGTGAAAAAAGTGACTGAGATACGAGTAGCTCAAAGAATTGGTAGGGCGAGATGTAGCCAGCGAGACACAGGGACACACAGCGAGGCACAGCGAGATTGTAGGGATACTAACATTCCATGTTAGTCCTCTAGGGTCGGCATCGGTAGGGCGAGATGTAGCCAGCGAGGCACAGCGAGATTGTAGCGATACTAACATTCCATGTAAGTCCTCGAGGGTCGGCACCGGTAGGGCGAGATGTAGCCAGCGAGACACAGCGAGACACAGCGAGACACAGGGAGATACAGCGTGGCACAGCGAGATTGTAGGGATGCTAACATTCCATGTTAGTCCTCGAGGGTCGGCATCGGTAGGGCGAAATGTAGCCAGCGAGACACAGCGAGACACAGGGAGACACAGCGAGGCACAGCGAGATTGTAGGGATACTAACATTCCATGTTAGTCCTCGAGGGTCGGCATCGGTAGGGCGAGATGTAGCCAGCGAGGCACAGCGAGACACAGGGAGACACAGCGAGGCACAGCGAGATTGTAGCGATACTAACATTCCATGTAAGTCCTCGAGGGTCGGCATCGGTAGGGCGAGATGTAGCCAGCGAGACACAGCGAGACACAGGGAGACACAGGGAGATACAGCGTGGCACAGCGAGATTGTAGGGATACTAACATTCCATGTTAGTCCTCGAGGGTCGGCATCGGTAGGGCGAGATGTAGCCAGCGAGACACAGGGAGACACAGCGAGGCACAGCGAGATTGTAGGGATACTAACATTCCATGTTAGTCCTCAAGGGTCGGCATCGGTAGGGCGAAATGTAGCCAGCGAGACACAGCGAGACACAGCGAGGCACAGCGAGATTGTAGGGATACTAACATTCCATGTTAGTCCTCGAGGGTCGGCATCGGTAGGGCAGGATGTAGCCAGCGAGGCACAGCGAGACACATGGAGACACAGCGAGGCACAGCGAGATTGTAGCGATACTAACATTCCATGTAAGTCCTTGAGGGTCGGCATCGGCAGGGCGAAATGTAGCCAGCAAGACACAGCGAGACACAGCGAGACACAAGGAGACACAGCGAGGCACAGCGAGACACAGGGAGACACAGCGAGGCACAGCGAGATTGTAGGGATGCTAACATTCCATGTTTGTCCTCGAGGGTCGGCATCGGCAGGGCGAAATGTAGCCAGCGAGACACAGCGAGACACAGCGAGACACAAGGAGACACAGCGAGGCACAGCGAGATTGTAGGGATACTAACATTCCATGTTAGTCCTCGAGGGTCGGCATCGGTAGGGCGAGATGTAGCCAGCGAGACACAGGGAGACACAGCGAGGCACAGCGAGATTGTAGGGATACTAACATTCCATGTTAGTTCTCAAGGGTCGGCATCGGTAGGGCGAAATGTAGCCAGCGAGACACAGCGAGACACAGCGAGGCACAGCGAGATTGTAGGGATACTAACATTCCATGTTAGTCCTCGAGGGTCGGCATCGGTAGGGCAGGATGTAGCCAGCGAGGCACAGCGAGACACATGGAGACACAGCGAGGCACAGCGAGATTGTAGCGATACTAACATTCCATGTAAGTCCTCGAGGGTCGGCATCGGTAGGGCGAGATGTAGCCAGCGAGACACAGCGTGGCACAGCGAGATTGTAGGGATGCTAACATTCCATGTTAGTCCTCGAGGGTCGGCATCGGTAGGGCGAAATGTAGCCAGCGAGACACAGCGAGACACAGCGAGACACAGCGAGACACAGGGAGACACAGGGAGACACAGCGAGATTGTAGGGATACGAACATTTCATGTTAGTCATCGAGGGTCGGCATCGGTAGGGCGAGATATAGCCAGCGACACACAGCGAGATTGCCGGGATACTAGCATTTCCTGTTAGTCCTCGAGGGTCGGTACAAAATTACAACGGTATAAAAAGAAGCTTTTATCCTTTCTCGTGAAACATGCTACCTTAATGCAAAATTTCGTCAAGATCGGTTAAGGTGTTAAAACGTGAAAAGGTAACAAACACATATTTATATTTATTATATAAATAGTAAGGAAGTAAGAATAAAATAAGTACGTCTATTGATATTTTTGTGACAAAATTGAAGTTTAATATTAAAATTTCTGTATTGTCGTGGCCAGATCGTAGAATTGACGAACTTGGGTGGCACAATGCGATTAGGTAAGGTTTATTTAGCGATATGCAGAAATAGCACGCCTAATGTGGACTAATAACTTTTTTTACGTGATCCACCTTATTCCAACCAGGTGGATCAAGGAAAAAAATATTGTCCGTGGTCCACCCAGGTGGACCTGTAACTGTAACAAGAATCAACACTTAAAGACTAATCGAATCATTTAAAAAAAGTTCTTAGCAAGTCCTCAATACCTAAATATAAGCAATAAAATATCTTTTTAACAATACCCTACATGACGGGGTACGTGTAAGAAAACCGGCAAAGTGCGACTCTGGGTCACACAAAGAGAGTTCCGCACCAAAACTTTAACTACCAACAGAACAAGACTTCTCAGTCATATAGGGGTCTACTAATTCTAGACTTTAGAAATATCATTTTTCCTGTTAGAACGGAAGGATATTAAATTTTCTCACAGATTTTTTCTGAACCTCATATACTGTGTTTTTTTTAAAGATTTTAGACCCATTTCGAAAATAAGTAAATGGGGGATGGTAAATTTTCGCCTATTTTCTTAATTAACTTCAAAACTATTTATATTAAAATTATAAAAAAAAAATTAAGGATTAGGTAGCACATAAATTTTACGATAGTATACACATTGCTCAGATACTCGTCATGTGAATTAAAAACCTGCGTTTGTTGCTACGAGTTAATATAGGTTGTCATGTATGCATGAGGTAATTAGCTTGCGTGTGTGTGTTTGTGTGGTGTGTAAGGGTGGTGTGTTGGGTGTATTTCTGTGTGTCTACAAGATAACATCCGCGTCTTACTATGTTGGCTACAATTCGAGGAGAATTATAGGCACTTTATCTTTAAAAGAATTCTTTGAGAGCAGGTAAGGATCGCAATCGGAGAATAGTTTGTTGTATGTATCCGCAATACGTGTCAGGGTTTCATTTCCTCCATAGTTAGTGCGGTGTGAGGGTACATGCAGAAGGCGAGTATTGCAAGAACGCCGTCGCCGTCGGGGCGCGCTGAGCCCCATGGCTGCGACTAGCTCCGGGCAGTCAAGGTTTCAGTTTAGTATGTCATATAAGAAATTCATATCTAGTTGAATACGTCTCTTATCAAGCTGAAGTAAACTATGAGTTTTGCAACTGTCATCATATGATTTATTGGGATTTTTTGTGCAATAATTCAAAAATCTGACGAAACGCATTTAAATTTTTTCGATATTAATTGAGTATCTGATATAAATAGGATACCAAACAATAGAACAATATTCAAGGACATTGCGAATGTATGCAAAGTAAACGCTTTTAATGCTGGTGTAATTACGAAATGGGGAGCAGGTTCGCATTACAAAACCTAACATTTGAAAAGCTTTATCAGTTATTTTATCTATGTGGTGAGTTAAGGAGAATTTATGATCAAATAGTATACCAAGATCACGAACTAAGTTAACACGTTCCAACATTGCGCCATTGATGTGATAGTTGTAGTTTATAGGACGGTGTTTCAGTGTAAATGAAATTACTTGACACTTGGCTGTGTTCACTACAATACGGTTAGATTTGTAGTACTGACTTAGTCGATCAAGGTCTTGCTGTAGCTTCAAGGTGACATTTTTATTGCCTACATCTAAAAATATTTTGGTATCATCAGCATCAGGAATTTTGAATTGTATATAAAGTTAAAAATATCATATAGGTAGGCATTGTAGAAGAGTGGGCCCAGAAGAGAGCCCTGGGGTACACCAGAAGGTATTGTAATATAGTCTGATTTAAACCCACCGAGGACAACAGCTTGGGATCTATTAGTCAGGTATGATTTTACATATTGTAGTTTCACCACAAAACATTTTTTCGTGTTTTAATTCTATTTGTTTATTTGCGTCACAGATTTGTACATTCATACCAAATTTCAGCTTTCTATCTAGAAATAACTCATAATTACCGTAAATTAATCCGGTTTCGGTCTTAGAGTAAAACGACAGTGACATATCGATGGACGGACAGACGGACATGCCGAAACTATAGGGGTACCTAGTTGGAATATGGAACCCTAGTAGTTTGACTACGGAACTCTAATAATTAAGGTTATTGTGCTGATATTAAGTCTAACAGGATGCGTGTGGAGGTCTATGTTCGCCAGTAGATGTCTTCCGGCTGAGATGATGATGATGTCGATGATTGTAATGATCATTTGATAGGAAGACTAAGTAGAGTGTACTCGTAAGCGTTTAGTCCATGTCTAGCAGTTGGAGGTTGTCTCCGAAGAGATAAACTTAGCTTGATCTTAGCTCAAAACCGCCTCTGTGGCGTGATGGTTAGTCCATTTGCTTCACACCAGGAGGTCGCGGGTTCGATTCCCGGTGGGGTCAACTTATAAGACTCGGTTTGGTTGGTGGTAGGGCACGCCTGACTAGCTACCACCATCTCATCTAAGTGTTGCCGCCAAACATCAGTATTAACAACATTGTTGTGTTTCGGCTTGAAGATAAGATAGCTACGAGCAGTTTGTAGTACGAATTGTAGGTATGGTTTGTGAATATGATAAGGGCGTGGGTTAAAGATACGTGCTCACATAAAGTATTTAACGGTAAAATAAAGACCCGAAAAATAAAATATAAATTAGATAATACATTATACACTTAAATTTAAAACACGATTCACAAAAACATAATTATATCTTACCCGAAAAAGGGTCTTAAGAAAGCAGCGAAAATAATTATTTATAATGAAAGTTTAATGATTGATTAGAACTGTTGGATGGTAGAAGTTTAATTTTTTAAAAGACATTGTCAGATGATAGCGCATGCGTGGAAAATAAACAGATGGAATGAAAAAAGAACGCGTAACAGCGTGCCGCGTTACAAGTTCTCCATTGCGTTGGGGAATCTTGGTAAGCCCGCTTCCATCTTCGGCATCATCGTCACATATCATCAGGTGAGAAGGTGCCAAGGGCTTAACAATGGAAGGTGCAAAGGAGAATAAAACAAAATAAAAAAAAAGCTAAGATGCGATTGCGTTGATTTGGTATTTACCTGTATTCTTCAGTTTTATGTTCACCAACTTCTCCCATAAACTTTGCCATGGAACATTCGCCCTCTTGGAATGTGATGATTATTGTGTCGAGGTTTAATTCTTGGACGGCTTGTTTGTAGAAAGTGTAGTTTTCATTTTCACATATCGCTATTTTGGGACTAAGGACTCTCAATGCGCTCTTAGTTTCTTCTGAAAACGTAAAATATCATTATAAAGACTCTTTTTTGGCTGATTTCTTTAACATCGCAATGGAGCAACGGACTGTTGTGATTTTTTGCACAGGGATGTTTGAGGGGTTGAGCAACGACAAAGACTACTAATAAGCAGAGCCAAAAACAAATCCCGAAGGAACTAAGGAAAACTCATCAAATACCTTGAGGGGCGGTGGAAATGGTTCTCTTATTCACTTAGACTTAGCTCTTTTATTCACTTAGACTTGGCTCTTTAATTCATCTCACTACTTTTATTTTTTATTTTTCTACCTGTTATATAGTTCAGCCGTACGAAAGCCCTCAAAATTACAATATTAGGTTTTTGGTCAGAGGAAAGTAGATATTTGTTGACGTCGAAACTAATCATCAAAAATAGATGTTCATTTCTACTACTTTGTGTTCGCTCACCCGCAAGTCTGGGCTTTGGTTAATATTTAAGTACTAATAATAACCAAATTCCTCTTAAACGTACCAAATTTATACTCAGGGTCGATACCACCTACTGGAAGCCCCTCCATCAGAGCAGCATAGTACGGTATCCTGAGGTTTAGGTGGTTTCTCCCGCCCAGAGCGATCACGTCTCCCGGCCGGAGACCAGCTCTACGCAAGCTATTGGCCATCGCAATAACTCGAATGAGAACTGAACCGTAGGTTTCTTCCTCGCCTGTGGCGGCATCTACCTGAAAAGTGTTTGGTTTTGTAAGGATAACAGTTTAATCACTAATATGATTCTTCTGACAGCAAAGTCGGAATATGGTATCACTATCTTCTCTTTGAAATTCAACTGGTGTTGCAAAAGAGGTAAAGGCTTTAATGATGATGAGGACAGGCCCCGTGATCTATGTTGCGTAGTGCAAATCGGAAGTCAGCTAGGGGGCTCTTGGCTCTACTAGAGATCTCATAACTTTTTAACAGTGAAAGCAATGAACTTACGAGTCTTGCCAACCAACTTCACATGCAATGTTTTTGGTGGGATTACATTTCTTTTTTGGCAGACGCCCTAGATATTTTATTATTTTGAGCTCTATTTATTTCAATTCAGCTATTCTTTTTTCGTATCCCACTCTTTATCGTTGCCTCCTGAGGCATAATATTTGTATGAACATTTGTACCCGTGTCAATAGACACAAATTTTCCCTTCTTTACGAGGGTTGGAGGGGGAATATTGTCAATTTCCTAATTTCTTTATTGTGTTTTTGCAATTCCTAGCCTATATTGCATATTTTAGTTCTCTAGGACTTCAGGAAATACTCTAAGGATTTTGATGATCATCAGTGAATAAGTGATCAGTCACGAAATCGACGTATTCAGATGTCAATAAATCTGAAAACATGAAATCTAGATAATTGATACTTAGTAAGTTTAATAAATCTATCAAGTTAATTTTATCCTGAAAATTTCAGATTTCTAACATCATCCGGACCGATCCTATGACGGTTCTAAAATACGACGAATCATATTTTTAAATTCAAATATGCCCTGTACGAGGGTTGGAGGAGAAAAGTTTACAATTTCGTAAATTTTTAGTTGTAAATATGCAATGTATAGCCTACATACCAAATCTCAGTTTTCTAGGACTTCAGGAAGTGCCCTAGAGGTAAGTCACGAAACCGACGTATCTAAAATATCAATAAATCTGACACCATGGAAGTTAGAATTGACACTTGGTGAGTTTAATTATTCTGCCATAGAAATCTTATTCTGAAACTTTCAGCTTTGTATCATCATCGAGATCAAAGCTATGACTTTTCGAAAATACGATGAAACTCTACTAGAAATGGTAGGTAGTGCGCCAGTCTCTTTTGGCTCGTCTTGGCAGGGGCACTACCGTGCCCCCAGATGGATGATTATACAATACAGTCAAGTACAGTTTTTACGTTCGAGCGACTGAGGAGCATGACGTAGCTTTAGAGTTCTAGGGCTGCCACCATAGAAAAAAAAATATTATTACATTAAAAAAAAAAACTACTGATTTTGAAGGAACTGTATGTTATTATAACTGAATAATGTGTACTACACATTAAGTCAAATTGTATATATACCTAATACATTGTTTTTTTTTTCTTGTTCTATAAGTATAAATTTTAACGGGAACAACATTCGTTCAATATGTTAAGGCAGAGCGGTGCCTCCTGACACAGGCTGTTTATGATTAAAAGGGTCTTAACAGTACCGATTATTGTGTACTTGCTTACCACTTGTTTGAACATAACGCCTAAAAAAGGTACCTTTGAAGTGGCTGTGGGTGGGGTACATATCTCGTAGAACCATATGGCCGTTAGAGCAGTAAAGTTCTCGAGTAGCGATTGCGCACGGGAAAACGTATCGTAGGTAGGATCGATTACCTGGTGAAGGTCGCGGGAAGCCGCTGGATGCGGGCAACGCTGAATCGGTCATCGTGGAAATCCTTGGGGGAGCCCTATATCCAGCAGTGGACGTCCTTCGGCTGATATGATGATGATGATGAAGGTGACCGAGGGCTACTTATACTATTTTTGTTTTAAATCATCATCTTATCAGCTCATATACGTCCCTACCGAGGGGCTCGAGCCTACCCTGAATTAGGGCGATTGGGCTTTAGTCGACCACGCGGGCCCAGTGCGGGTTGGTCGACTTCACGCACAACCTGCGAGTTTCTTCGCAGGCGTGTGCAGGTTTCCTCACGATGTTCTCTTTCACCGTAAGATCGTCGGATAAACGTACATATGAAATGTAAATTTGAAATCACATTGGTACGTGGCAAGTTCGAACCACGACCTCCCGGACAGGAGGCGGCGGCCCTAGCCATTACGCCAACGACGCTCTTAAATACTTTTGATTTATTGAATAAAAATTATTTTTTAGCGGCACTGTGTTTTCCAGCCGGGATGGCATCAAGTTAAAAATCGCGTGAGAGCGAAAAGGACAAAAATTCTTGGATCTCCAGGATCTAAGTCATCCTCTCGGCTTTGCTGACTGTACGTGAAGGATAGACGAGTCGATAGACACGTGTGGAGCCTGGTCTGCTGCAGGCTGCAGGGGACCGCCGCGTTTTCATGTTGTACTTGATTTTCGCCTAACTGAGACCTCAAGATAACAAAGACCCAGATTCAACCACGGAATAGGGAACGGCCTCTCCTATTTTCAAGCCAAAACACATCAATGCTAATAAAGTTGATGTCTGGCGGTGAGTTTTAAATAAGATGATGGTAGCTAGTAAGGCGGGCTTAGAAAATGCCTTTTCATGAACCAAACTGAGTCTTACAAAGTTAGGCTTTGTCGGAAATTGCAACCTGCGACCACCTGAGGTGAAGCTAATGGACTAAACATTACGCCACAGAGGCGGCTTTGGTTTGTTGTGACCTGTACTTTATATAAAATAAAACATATTCATCATATCAGCCACAAATCGTCCACTGCTGAACAAAGGCCTCCCCCAAGGATTTCCACGACGACCGGTCCTGCGCTGCCCGCATCCATCGGCTTCCCGCGACCTTCACCAGATCATCGGTCCACCGCGTGGGAGGCCTGCCTACGCTACGTTTTCCGGTGCGCGGTCGCCACTCGAGAACTTTACTGCCCCATCGGCCATCTGTTCTACGAGCTATGTGCCCTGCCCACTGCCACTTCAGTCTAGCGATTCTGTGAGCTATGTCGGTTACTTTAGTTCTCCTGCGGATCTCCTCGTTTCTGATTCGATCACGCAGAGAAACTCCGAGCATAGCACGCTCCATTGCCCTTTGGGTGACCTTGAGCCTTCTTATGAGGCCCATAGTAAGCGACCATGTCTCAGTTCCGTAAGTCATCACTGGCAACACACACTGGTCAAAGACCTTAGTCTTGAGACACTGCGGTATTTGGGACGTGAAGATATTGCGAAGCTTCCCGAACGCTGCCCAGCCGAGTTGGATTCGTCGATTGATCTCTTTCTTGAAGTTGGACCTGCCTAGCTGGACTGTTTGTCCCAGGTATACATATTCGTCAACAACTTCCAGTGTAGAGTCTCCAACCTTTAGAGGAGTGGGTGCGACACGGACATTTAACATTATTTTCGTCTTGTCCATGTTCATTTTAAGACCCACTTGTTGAGAGACCTTACTGAGGCCATCGAGCATTGTGCTTAGGTCTTCCATAGTCTCAGCCATGACCACGATATCGTCAGCGAATCGGAGGTGGGATATGTACTCGCCGTTGATATTGATGCCGAGTCCACCCCAGTCCAGAAGCTTAAAAACATCTTCCAGGGCGGCGGTGAACAGTTTCGGAGATATAACGTCTCCCTGTCTCACCCCTCGCTGCAACTGGATAGGTTTCGAGTTCTGGTCCTGGAGGCGAACCGACATGGTGGCGTTTTCATACAGACACTTCAACACCTCGATGTATCGATGGTCAATTTGGCACCGCTGGAGAGACTGTAGCACAGCCCAGGTTTCGACTGAATCAAAGGCCTTCTCATAGTCCACAAACGCCAAGCATAGTGGCTGATTGTACTCTTCGGTCTTCTGTATAATCTGCCGCAGCGTATGTATGTGGTCTATGGTACTAAAGCCTTTTCGGAAACCGGCTTGTTCGGGAGGCTGGAAGTCGTCAAACCTGCGTGCGAGACGATTCGTAATGACTCTCGAAAACAGCTTGTAGACATGGCTCAGAAGTGAGATGGGTCTGTAGTTCTTCAGCAGAGTGTTGTCACCCTTTTTGAAGAAAAGCACGACCTCACTTCTGTGCCATGCCTTAGGCGTTTGTCCCTCGAGTATAACGGAATTAAATAACTTCTGAAGAGCTTTAAGTACCGGTGTTCCACCTGCTTTCAGAAGTTCAGCCGTAATTCCATCTTCACCCGGTGCCTTGTTGTTCTTGAGCTGTTTGAGAGCCATTCTAATCTCGTACAGGCTGACGTCCGGGATATCTTCGGTATAGTGTCGGGTTAGTCTGGCTCTTGGGTCTTCAGCCAGATCGCTGACAGGCAAACGTGTGGTCTTGTACAATTGTCCATAGAACTTCTCAACTTCTTCCAGCAACTCAGTCTTAGACGATATGGTCCTGCCGTCCTCAGTCTTCAGCTTGGTCAGTTGGCTTTGTCCAACAGACAGATCTCTCGCGAACACTTTTGAGCCTTTGTTGTGCTCAATCGCCTCTTTAATACAATTTGTATTATATTGGCGTAAATCGCGAGTTAGGGACTTAGAGATCTGCCTGTTTAGTTGCCGATACTGAGTAGCGTCTTCAGAGGACTGCAAAACCAATCTGCGTCTTTCTTCCATGAGGTTGCTGGTGAAGTCGGAGATTTTTTTGGTTCTGTTTGAACGGCGAGTTTTAAAAATCTTAGACCCGACCGTTTGAACAATTTCCACGAACCTGTCATTATAATCGTCCACATTCTCGCAGTCTCCTAGGCATTCGAAACGATTGTGCAACTCGAGCTGAAAGCTCTCGGGGTTTTGGAGCTGGACGGGCGCTGGTCGGAGCGTAGACTTCATCAGTCGACATCTTTCTAGCTTGGTCTTCAGATTCAATGTGCCTCTGACCATCCGGTGATCGCTTCCTGTTTTGACTGAATTGATCACGGAGACATCATTGAATATTTGCTTCCTTGTCGACAAGATGAAGTCTATCTCGTTTTTTGTATTTTTGTATTATAAAAACATATTAATGAGGAAAAAATCATCATCATCATCATCATAACAGCTCATATAAGTCCCCACCGAGGGGCTCGAGCCTACCCTGAATCAGGGCGATTAGGCCTTAGTCGACCACGCGGGCCCAGTGCGGGTTGGTCGACTTCACACACAACCTTCGAGTTTCTTCGCAGGCGTGTGCAGGTTTCCTCACGATGTTTTCCTTCACCGTTAAAGCAATCGGTAAGTATGTACGTAAGTTTTTGAAAAACTCATTGGTACATTGGCCGTCCAGATTTGAACCCGGTACCTCTGGTTAGATGGAACGAGTCGTTACCGGTTGAGCCACCGACGCTTTAAAAATAAAACTGAGGAAAAAATACCCGACAAAAACCTCTAAAAAGTAAAAAATAATTTTAAGCAAAGTATATTATATATTAGTTGCTTAAAGTTTATTATAAGTAGTAAAATTTGGATCCAAGAGTTATATTGTGAAATTATTAGTAATTAGTTGTAGTAAAGTAAATCAGTTGTATTATTGTATTAACTTAGCGGTCCCCTACGCGACGAATACAAAAACTACACGCCGGATTGAATCCAAACTTTGCAAATATATTGAGTAGACACATATCGATGTTTGTAATTAGTTTTCATCGTAATACATTAAAAAAAACATAACTAAACGAAGGCCAAAATAGTTTTGCACTGAAAGATTGAAACTTCTCTTATTTTTTTCCGTATTATATTATGAATACATCGGAAACTATAATTACTATATTCGCAAAGTTTGGATTCAATCCGGCATGTAGTTATTGTATTAAAGCGGAACTACGATTGTATGGAAACTCGAGCCTCCTGGGGACCTTTAAAGGGCCAAGACATATTGCTTTTTAACTTTTTAGCGGTTTTTGTCGGCGGTTTTTTAAATTTTAAATTTAATTTTTATTTCATGTTTTTTAAACTTCTCATATTACAAGTAGATACGTCACAATTGAAACTCTATTACTACATTCACATAAATACTTTCCGGGACGAAACACGACATTGTTACACGAAATCTAGCCTACTTTGAATCCATCAAACCTGTGGATGTTGCTCACCTCCATTGCTTGAAGCTGCATTTAAGTGTTTTATAACTGAAAATTTTAAAAATGATTGGACCCGTGGAAGTTTCTCAGACCTCCATAGTGAGCTAAAAAGCTGACGACAATCACAGCAGATTCCAGGAGAGGCCGCAGCATCAGGTTAAGGATACTTTATTTTTGCAATATCGTTAAGGTAACAGGACACCAAATTTTGAATCAATCAGACCGGTGAGAGTTACCCACATTCCTTCATCACCTAGAAAAGAGCTTATGATCTTCCAACGGCTGAATATATCTTCATAAATTATAGCTCAGAACCACTTCGATCACAACAACTTTCAAACAAAAAAAAACATCATAATCGGTCCATTCGTTTAGGAAATACGATGCATCAGACAGATACACAGATACACACACTTATTTTTATTTTTTATATTTTTGCCCCTCTTTTTGCGTCAGGGGTTAAAAAGGACTTACTTGACAAATATCTTCGGGTTTTCTATTTTTGAAACACTCCAGCATAATGTGTCCAAGGTGCCGGTTTCCATCTATTGTACCTTCTAAACTAATATCACTGGCTGACATTGTGATTTCAAAGTATCAGTTTTTCTTTGTACACTTTTTTAAGTTTTTTTTGGATAACCTGCTAGGTACCTACGTAACTATTGAAAAAAAAATTAATACACCACCAGTGTAGTAGTATTTAAAGGACTTTAATATTGACTTTAATAACATTCATTAATATTGATATGATATCTCTAAGTAAACAACTACATACGTAGATTATTACAGAACAACTGACCAAGAGCGATTCCAAGTAGCGTGCCGAGGGTTCCGTACTACCACTCAAAGTAATTTATCAAAAAAGTATTTTCTTCTTTTGAGACGATATTTTTTGGAATCCTTAGCACTAGTTCAGTCTTTCCAATAAAAAATAAATAGTTAAAAACAAAAAAATCACTACTTTAGAGAAAAAAAAATAAACTAAAGGTCAAAAACGAGTTTTGCTCATTTACAACGAGATAATGATACTAAAACCCTTTACTTGAGTTTCTTTTAAATAAAAAACTTAACCACTCCTCCGGGAGTCTTGACAGAAGTGAAAACTTTTTATAGTTTTATAAGTTTGACCCTCCGAGTGTTCCTGGCGAACGATTAGGTTGACAAAGTTTTGACTATGCGAGTTTTCCTGGTAAGGTGTCAGTTACGGTAACAGTAAAAGTGTCGCCAGTTCAAAGGTTTTTTCCCCATATCTAAAAATACCCAACGCGCCTTAAGAAGTTGTCACTTCAAAAATTAAGTACGTTTGGCTGCACCTCACCTGATGGTATTACGTATTTGAAGAAGTTTAAATATCTTTAGTTTTACTTAGTTGTGCTACGCTGGGATATCAAAGGTTTATGTTAAGTCCGAAGAGCGGGAGAGGACATCGTGATCCTTAAATCCGGAAACCTCCTCTATTTCCAGGAGGCCGACAAACTGTCCCAGGGTGGTGTCGGGTTTTCGTCCACAAGTCAATTAACAATGTGGTCCCGATGGTGAGCGTTACGACAAGGGTAGCATACCTTATACTCAGAATCACCAAATGGTATTCGATGAAGGTCATCACTCCAACGACGAGGTAGAATATGTATGAGGACATCTTTACAGCCATACATAGCTCCAGGACCCATTATACCGTTGATATGGGGAACTTCAACGTGAAACTGGGCAAACGAAGTGATGGTGAGCTGAGAGTGTGGAAATTTGGATACGGTGTAAGAAATGCACGTGGTCAGATGCTAGCCGACTTTATGGAGAAGGAAAGCCTTTTTATGATGAACACCTCTTCAAAAAGTCAAAACAGCGGAAGTAGACATGCTTGCATCCTAATGGCATAACAAAAAAAGTGGCTAACCTTATCTTGTCGAGAAGGAAACAAACCTTCAATGATGTCTCTGTAATCAATTTAGTCAAAACAGGAAGCGATAACGCGATGGTAAGAGGCACATTGAATCTAAAGATCAAGCTATAAAGATGTCGACTTATGAAGTCTACGCTCCGACCAGCTTCCATCCAGCTTCAAAACCCCAAGAAACTGGGAAGCTAATTATTCGTGAAAACTAGCCAAATTTATTGTATTGCGGTTGAATATTTATTAATTACTTGCTACCCACCCTCGCCGTCTACTATTTCATGCCACACTCAAAAAAACCGGCCAAGTGCGAGTCAGAACCGTACATATAGGGTTCCTTACCATCATACTAGATGGCGCTAGTTTTGTACCTGTGTCCGTTTTTGTTAAATTTTTATTTAGGCAGTATGGCCATGGAGCCTTAGCCTTTCTGATATAAAAAGTTACTGAATTGGTTGCTATGGAGGAAACAGATCTAACATAACTTCCGTCACGGTCTTACGTACTCCCGTCACGGTCCAGGTTTTTGACTTGGTACTCCGTACGTGATTATAATAACTTTTCACGTCATAACAATAAAAACTGGCTAAATTAGGGGGTCATACTCTAGCTATGCATCCCATTTCTCTGTCGCTCTCGCTGATTTCTTGACAGAAATTAATAGGTATCATTGTTGTCCTCGTGTGGAGAGGTATGGTGGTACGGAAACTGCGGTGCGCGAGTACGACTCACACTTGTCCGGTTTTAGGGTTCCATATCCAAAGATAACGAGACCCTGCTGCTGAGTACGCCGTCCGTCCATCTGTATCTCTCCGTCAGTCTATTTGTCTGACCTATGAAGGACCGACGACGTAGGCGTAGTAACACCCTTTGGGTGCGGAACCCTAAAATGTACTATCTAATCAAGTTTATACTTATAGGTAGGTTATATTACATTATAACTATAATAAATGAATTGTCATTGTGTACTGATAACAAGATATGATATCGTTATCATTAAAATTTACTACTTTTGTGAAGTATGTCGGTAACTTTTGTTCTCCTACGAATCTCCTCATTTCTGCTTCGATCGCATAGGGCGACTCGTCGCCTATTCTCGCAAATCAATTACTTTTTGAAAATCTACCAAAGTGCGAAGAAGACTTAACATTTCGAAAAGTTAATCCACACACAATTGTAAAAGCTTTTAAGTTGTTGAAACTAAAAATACTGAGGATCTTTGGGGCATGTCTGTTAATTTAATAAAGTCCGTAATTGAAACTTTAGCCCCTTACGTGGCAGATCTATTCAACATTTGTATTGATACTGGAAAGTTTCCGGATCTCATGAAATTTAGTAAAGTTGATCCACTCTTCAAGTCCGGAGAAAAGAAAGACCCCTAGTAATTATATGCCAGTTTCTGTGCTACCAGTTTTGAGTAAGGTTTTTGAAAAAAAAACATTAAATCAAATGTTGACTCACTTTAAAATCAATAAATTGCTCCATAACCTGCAGTTTGGCTTTAAAAAAGGGCGTTCCACAACGGACGCGGGAGTTGAACTGATTAAAAACATATATGATGCTTTTGAGAAATCCCAAAACGCGATAGGGATTTTCTGCGACTTGTCAAAGGCATTCGATTGTGTGGAACATAAAACTCTGCTTGTAAAAATGGACAATTACGGTGTTAAAAATAAGGCTCTAGATCTTTTAGAATCATATTTAGTAAATAGGACACAAAAATTACAAATAAATGGTACGAAATCAATGGGTTCTCTGGTTAAGATGGGTGTGCCTCAAGGTTCTATTTTAGGATCTTTCCTTTTTTTAGTTTATATTATTGACTAGCTTTTGCCCGCGGCTTCGCCCACGTGGACATAGCTTTTATGACTGTTTTTGAGGGTGAGTGGTGCGCGAGCCGCAATCAGCTCGCAAGCGTGGACATGAGTTTTCTCCAGGTACCTCAGGAACTGTATCGGGCTATTCGGATTAGCAGTCTTTGTCACTTCCCACCCCCTCAACAAATTCTATACAAAAAATCACTTTAATCCGTTGCTCCGTTGCGACGCCACCGACGTGCGCGAGCGTAGAAAACAGTTGTCCCCAGATCCCTCGGGAACTATGTCAGGATATACTTATTTGTAATTTTTTTTCGTTACGATTGAAAATAAAACGAACAAAGAGTATTGTTTTAGTTTCCTCAGGAACTGCATCGGGCTATGATAATTTCTACAGACAAAAGGTTGACTATTTCATTCCCAGTGATACAGGCTACCTTCATGCCAAATTTCATCAAGATTGGTAGAGGTGTTGAAGTGTGAATAGGTAACAAACAAACAAACACATTTTTACATTTATAATATAAGTAAAGTAGAGATTTCTAAATCTTAAATAAAATATAGAGCGTCGGTGGCAAAACGGTTAGGGCCACTAACTCCTGTCCGGAAGGCCGTGGTTCGAATCCTGCCACTTACCAATATCTATACGAATATCGATTTCATACTGGTATGTACGTTTATCCGACGCTCTTACGGTAAGAAAAACATTGTGAGGAAACCTGCGAAGAAATTCGAAGCTTATGTGTGAAGTCAATCAACCCGCAATGGGCCCGCGTGATCGTCTAAGGCCAGATCGCCCTAAACTCAGGGCAGGTCGAGCCCCTTGGTGGGGACGTATATAAACTGATATGATGAAATATTATCAAAAAACTAATTCAAATTATTATAGGTATCAATCTAGTAATAAAATTTCCTAACAATATTAATATGGGTCAAACCGTCGAGTCGTAACAGCTCCAAAGGAGCCCATGACGCACTTCTCGTTGCCACGCTGGATGGCAATAGACAACCTTAGCAGCAGGTAGGACCTCACGTCACATCTCCTCTCTCTAAAGCGAAGGTCAATCTTCTTTGTGAAGGCAAAGGCCTCTGAGGGTTCAGCAGCCGGTTGTCTCACAGACCAGCGGCACAAAGCAGTAATTTGCCTCCAAGACCGAGTACTTATTATGATTCTTTCTCACCGCAAATTGAGCAGCAGTACCGTACGGGTGAGGAGTGAGGCAGAAAAAGTGGCTTCCCAAAGCAGACACGTTCCTCTCTACCATAGCACCTGTTTAAATCCTCCGGCCTTTTGCCATCAGATCGCCTAAAGCCCGGTCGGCGGCTGCATCAAAGATGGAATATTCTATCTGGCCGAGACCAGTACCCTCCGAGTGAGGTCATTAAGGAATTGGTGACGTGGTAATCTTCACAAACACGACTGCAACTCAGTGAGTGATGGCCATTTGCCTCCACCGAGGACCCGCAAATACATTGATGAGGTTCACAGATATTGATATTGCAGGCGGAGAGCAACTGCCACACGCAAATAGTCGCCGTCAGAAGAGTTCCTATATCTGTGCCTCCTGTTAAAAGATGTTAAACTCGATTTATGTGTTTTTATTTTTTTACACGATTGGAATCTGTAAAAAAATACCTCTCTGTTCGTCTTTGAAACACATCGCTACGTACCATAGTTCCAGAGTTTAAAGTAGCGTATGCTGAAAATTACATAAAAGAAATCCACTCAAAAGTATGAAATAATATTTTAATGTTTTAATACAACTTAAGCGCGTTTTATTATCCCTGCAGTGCCATCTATTGAAATTCTGCTGCCGAGATTATAATGTTTGGTATGTGTAGCTAATATACAGAAAAAAGTTCTCTATTGTTATTATTGTAAGTATCGATAGATAATTTCCCACGGGACCTCTTTAGTTTTCCGGGATAAAGAATACCCGACTATACAATGATGGTCAAAACACCCCATCCCAATGTAAAGGTTTCATATTGTTACGTTGAGTCATTCTAAAGATACAATTTTTTGCATTCCTGTAGGAACCCTAATTTTTTTGGGATTCACAATGTCCCAGTTTTATTTCGCGATAAGGGTATCAACGTGTAAAATTTGATTGTAATAGGTCAAGCCACATTTGCGAGATGAGCCATTCTATAAATGAATACTTTTGATTTTCCCACGGGAACTCTTGAATTTTCTGGGATAAAAAGTATCCTATGTGTTAACCCGGGCTATAAGGAACCACCATACAAAATTTCATCAAAATCGGCCTGGTAGTTTTTGCGTGATGCGCGAACATACAGACAGACAGACAGACAGACAGACAGACAGACAGACAGACAGACAAAAGTTCCAAAAGTTGTTGTTTTGGCCTCTGTATCGTTAGTAATATCCACCACAGTTATTATTTTCCAAAAATATTTCATGTACAGACACGGCCCCGTTACAGTTTTATTATATTATAGATCTACCATTTGTCGCGGAGCGATGTATACGTCTGTATCTGCACTGCGAATGTCACGTACAAACTTATAATTAAACTCACGTGTGACTCGCTGTTCTGCACAACAATTCACGTCCTTCACCATTGCAGGGTACACCCGACCACCCGTGCTGCCAGGTGTTCGTCCAACTCCTGTAATTAAACTGGCATGAGTATGATAGCGGATCCCATAATCTGTCGTGAGGAGTGGGGTTCTGCCTTGGGATGGACATGCCGTCCATGGCTAAATTACGAGACGAGGGTGCACATAAAATAAGCAATCAGTGTTGTATGAGGCGCCTTTCTATGAGTGTGTGTTTGATGTCAGGTGTACATACAAATGAATATCACATAATACATGAACACAGTAGCATGAGTAAGGCAATGGTTAGTCACACGTCAAACAACAATGCTGAAAGAAATAGATCATTAATAGGTCGGTGGTAAGGAAGGTGAGGGAAGGTAAGGAAGGAGGATCCCATTGTCATGTCCCACGTTGGAGGAGCAACTCATTCCCCATGTCCCTCGTTGGAGGAGCAGCTCATTCCTCGTGTCTCTCGTTGGAGGAGCAACTCATTCCTCTTGTCCCTCGTTGGAGGATCAACTCATTCCTCGTGTCCCTCGTTGGAGGAGCAACTCATTCCTCGTGTCCCTCGTTGGAGGAGCAACCTCCTCGTCCCCTCGTCCCACCCGCGTCCGGGCTGGCGAGTCGTTGGGGACTGTTGGGGGAGTAACGTTCCCCATGTCCCAAGTTGGAGGAGAAACTCATTCCCCATGTCCCTCGTCGGGGAAGAGGTTTCATTTCCCCATTGCCAAGCGACATCTGGCTATCCGTCCCCTCGTCCCACCCGCGTCCGGGCTGGCGAGTCGTTGGGGACCGTTGGGGGAGTAGGTAGCGTTCCCCATGTCCCACGTTGGAGGAGAAACTCATTCCCCATGTCCCTCGTCGGGGGAGAGGTTTAATTTCCCCATTGCCAGGCGACATCTGGCTATCCGTCCCCTCGTCCCACCCGCGTCCGGGCTGGCGAGTCGTTGGGGACCGTTGGGGGAGTAGGTAGCGTTCCCCATGTCCCACGTTGGAAGAGAAACTCATTCCCCATGTCCCTCGTCGGGGGAGAGGTTTAATTTCCCCATTGCCAGGCGACATCTGGCTATCCACGTTCACCGAAGCATCAGCGGGTACCACGCTATTCTCACACGTCGATTGATCCACATCTAGGTATTCGGCACTCCGGAAAGATCTGCGGCTTCCCGTAACTTACAGATCATACTCGAGTATGTTGTCTTCCGTATATCCATAAACAGTCTCAGGTTCATCCAAGGTATTGGGTTCCTGTCCGTTCCGTGTACTCAACAGGATCTGCAGCGCGCTCGCCACGTCAGCGCCACGTCGTCCAATTGTCATCTCTTCACCTAGCTGTGTTAGGAAAACAATGTGTCAAAGGACACGATGATTATAGGTTATGTGCGAGCTGTGGCAGCGTGTATCATGTGTCGTGGAAATATGGTGCAAGGTCGATGGGGTTTGGTGATTGTGGAGCCTTCAGGCTGATACCGGCACCAGGCATTGTGTAAATATCAAGATTACATCGGATATAGTTACATGAGCAAGTTAGAAGCAAAGAGAGATTTCGACAAGATATGAAATCAACTATGATACTCAACTTGGGTCCTTTGGCGCAGTAGTAGCGGCAGCTGGCTCGGGTCTTCTTCCTTCCTCGTGGTTGGCTCGAAGAGATGTTGATCGAAGCACACGCGAAATCGAAATGAAATGAATTATGAGCCCGGCGCTCCTATATAAAAACGAGTGAAATGACTAAGAGGATAAAAACTCTTTGCTGTTTACCGATTCGTCATAGACTAATCAATTTAAGTTAGGTCATCTTTACGAAGTTCATTCGCGACAAGATGTTAAATCCATCGTGTTCGCGACACTCCCGGCAAAGAAGGAAAGAAAGAAAGATGGTAAAGAAATGTTAAGGTTATAAACTTTAGAGTAATGTATTTAAGTCTTGTGTCCATTCTTGAATCTTCTCCATGGCCCTCGTCGCGGCTGTCCTCTTCGTTCGGGGTGGTTCGTCAGCTGGATCCAGTACGTCTCCTCTCTCTCTGTGATACTATCCAACGTTTCAAATGTGTCTCAAGTGTGAAGGCGTGAAGGTTCCTCCGGTCCCTCAAGAAGGAGGTCAGGGTGAGTAAGTGAAGCGTTAATTTCTTCATTATATGTTATCAAGTTCTTGTCAAATTCGTCTAATAATCCTTCTCTTTCTTCTTCTGTTTCAGGTGGTGCGGAAACGGCAGCAGCTTCGAGTGGAGCAGGAGATTCCAGATGATGGGGTTCCGATTCCCTTGAAGGACTTGGGGTTTCTTCACAGTCGTCTGGGATTTCCAACGGATACAGGTGAGCTATAGATCTCGTAAATATTGTTTCTCCTACTTTGACTTGTGCTTCTCGTTGAGCTCCGTCTCTCCCTTCTGATATAGCTATTAGTCTTCCTACCTTTCAGTTCTCTCGATTGGTTGAGTTTCCCTTTATCTGAACTATTTGACCTATTCTTGGTGTTCAATATCACCTGTATTTCTTTGACTATGGCAAGTAATTGACTGTCGTTCAACAAGTGTTTATCTAGTGTCCTTTTCATGCAGTGCTTGACCAATGCGACCATACGTTCGTAGAAGCCTCCATGCTATGGAGCTAATTGCGGGATGAATTTCCAGTTTATCTGGTTCTTAATGCAAAACGGTTTGGACAGTATTTCATGTATAAGTTTAAATTGTTGAGCGTTATCTGACGTTATTAATGTGGGAATTCCTGGGTCAGCTATCATCCTCCTCAAGGCGAGGAGACCTTCTTCTGCTGACATGTCCTGGACTATTTCTAAGTGTATGGCTCTGACTGTCAAACATGTGAAAAGAGCAATCCATCTCTTGCTTTGACCGTTTTCTGACTTCACTAGAAGTGGTCCCAGATAATCCAAACCCGTAAAGGTGAATGGTGTGCTGTAGTTTGCTCTTTCCATAGGTAATGCAGGAGTTAGTAATAGACATATGGTCCTCCGCCGTGTTTCACGCAACTTGGGCATCCGTTCAAGATGTTTTAAACAGTCTTGTGGGATCCAATAGAGTTGGTGAAATCACATTGTTTTTGGTAGGAGTATAGGATAACTCCTCTCATAAAGCCAATCTACGTTATCGCACTTTCTACTACAACGTATTAATCTATCTACGTCTGTAAATAACTTGTGTCCTGTACCCTTTTCTTTCTGTGGGTAACAGACACTCCCGGCAAAGAAAGAAGGAAAGAAAGTTCCTTTTGTAGGTTAGCTCTTGGGATCTAGTAGCAAAACTGTAGCCCTTCAAACCAACGTATGTGGCCAATTTTATTTCTATCAGGCTATGTAGCTACGTCCGCTGGGTCTACCTCCATTGGAACGTATCGTATCACAAGTTAATAATTTTGCTTGATTTCAGCTATTCTCCGAGTGACTATGTCACTACAACACGAAAACAATATGACACGAGAGTTACACACAAAACATCGAATATCACCAATGCCCTTGACAAGAGCAGGCCAGTTCACGAAGACAACGCTCGGTCACGAGTACAATGCGAGAGCCAGTCAACGCTCCCATCAACCATATTAGAGGTCGACTATTAGAGGTTAGTAACTTGTCAGAATTGAACTAATCAATCACGATCCGACTATCTGTTCATGATGTTTGGCGTGATCATTTATAGTCATTTATTCACCAGGAAACAATGCACATTGCTTAGAGAATTTACAAACTTAAATACACATATTAACCAACCTACTAATTAATAGATTACATATAATATAACATTCATGTTCTCTCGCAATCTATTTGAGAAAAGAAAGATCTCCGAAGGCAAAGGGATTCCTTTGCATATTTATTCCTATGAGTACTCCCAGAGGTTCTAGACGTGGTATCTTAAAGGTGATCACTGTCTTTGATGGTAACTACTCTGGACTTTCTCATGATAAATCCTCTACCCCCGGAAGCCACGGCAAACTCGGCTTCGACATAAGACTTAGTTGCAGCATCTGTAAAACAGTGTAATTGGACTGAGTCACATTGTGGGCGGTCTATACACTGTCCTGGTACAGATATCTTCGGAGTGTCATCAAGGTCCTTGTGTATTTCCTCTGACGTCTCCTCAATGGACTTCATGAATTCCTTTGAGTTGGAGTACCAACTTATTAAATTCATTGACGTTTCTTGGAACGGTTTCTTAGAGTTATGATATAAGTCTACCGCTTCTTCGAGTATATCAGTGCCTGTGACTAAATTATCCACATAGATGTCGTCTATCACGTCTCTGACACGAGGGTGTTTTGATTTAGATAAGTGATGCTTAATCCTTGCGTTCAGCAGAAAGGGGCTGGAGATTATTCCAAATGGTACTCTGGTAAACCTCATGTGTAGAAGATTATCCTTTGTCGCGGGTTTTCGTATGTCTTTGAGCCACAAGAAACGAATAACGTCTGTCTCGGTTGACTGTACAGCAATGTGTAAAATGCATCCTCAACGTCTGCAGATATTCCAATCCTTCTAGTTCTGGACCTAATAAGAATGCTGGTGGGATCTTCCGCCATGGAAGGTCTACAATATAAGCATTGATTCAGGACCAGCTCTCCTTCGTCTTTGCAGAGGCATCGCAAACGTTTCAGATTGGTTTACCGGGGCTGTTGACTCCATGATGTGGCAAATAATGTATGGGATTTCGATAGAACTACGTGAGTGCAGTCACACTTGTTTCGACATTACTCAAATTCTGTCTTCCTGTGAGTATCTATCCTAAATCGGAGTCGACAAGGAAGAAGTTTTCTCTCAATTCCAAATTCCGGGTTAATAGTAAGGAGAAATAGTAATTGTTTCCTAATAGAATGTCTGTTTGGTCGTTTAGAGATCCATCATAGACTAGAATGGCATCTCCATTGAGTTTGTCCACTGGAAGTAGTGGATACTGCACGAGTATGCGGAACCCTATATTTATTGGTTCTTGAAGTCAAGTGCATCTTGATTAGTGGACCGTTACATTCAATAGTGGGTATCGGTATCGAAGGTATAAAGGGACAAACAGTTCTCCTTAACTGTGTCTAAATTCAATTCTTCGGTTACTTTCTCAGTAACGTAGAGTAGTAACATGCTAAGGCTGTATTTGTTCATGGTAGATTTAGACGTTTAGAAGTTCCGATTGGGGCATAAGACCTTATTAAGTGGTGGTGTGGATGTGCAAGGACAGTGGGGCGTAAATGATCTACAATTACTTGCATAATGTCCTGTCTCTAAACATCCATAACGACACATGCTAATATGAGCCTTTCTTTCACAAACAGTTCTGTAGGTATGATATCGTTCAGGGTAGTGATCTCCCCTGCAGAAATCACATAAAGATTTAGATCTTATCTCCTAGTTCAATTTACGAGAATATAAACTCCTATTAATTCTCTTCCGTTGTAACTGGATGTGAAAAGATAGTTGTACGCCGAGCCTGTAGCGTTGTGAGACGAGCCAGGTAGCTCATGTTGTTGGAAGTACCTTACCGTTTCTTCTTCCGTTTTATAATCGATAATCCGGTTGATAGAAAGGTTGATTACTGCGATCTTTATTAAAAGGTTGTTTTAAGGATAGGCCGAATTCCCTTTATCCTTACACGATTCACAGCGTTTCCATTTCGGGTAGGCTTCTATTGTGTATGTAAGACGAGTACTGGTCCCAAATTCTTGCTATTTGAGGATATCTCCATGGAAATCGGGTAATTGAAGCTTAGGTAGCTTACTAGAAAGATAAGGGCTTGATGCGCGCTGGTTTGTAAGAGATAGTTCAATCCTCAATTCCTCAGCTTGAATTTGTACTCCAGTAAATAGAGAGATATTATCCGCAGATGGATTTGTACTTCATTTGAAAGGGAGTGTGTGGTTTTATGAAACCACGGAAAAGTGAAATCACCTTTCACATTGCAGACATTTACGGAGCACGAAGTGATCATAGCTGCTCTCGTTTAGGAGCTACGGTACAAAGGACGAAACGATCATGGCTGCTCTCGTTCAGGAGCTACGGTATAGAGGACGAAACGATCATGGCTGTTGTCGCTTAGGAGCCACGGTACAGAGGACGAAACGATCACACCGGTCGTCACGCAACACACAGACTAAAAAACTTGAGACGATGTAAAGGTTTCACTTCAGAAATAGTTGATTAGGTGTTGAACCGTTCGAGGAATATCTCCAGTTTTTACAGATATTTCTGCCTTTCATAAATCAATCCCTCCAAGTTCTGACACACTCAACAACTCAGAAGCCGTATCGCAAAGAGACTATGTGTTTCAGTAGTCTTTCTAGCCTTAATACAAGAATATCCTTCGTTATGTTGTTCTGGAATCATATTAAGACTCAAGTAGTACTTGGTCATTCCATAAACATAGTTTAACTCAACAATAAGATTGTTTCAACAACGAAGACAATGACACCCATATCCCATAAACTCAACAACGAAGGACAAAGACAAACGAATCTACAATGAAAGGGAATAAAGTCCTTTGCTGTATCAAATTATAATAAGAAAGAAAGTTTTTTAAGTTTCATGCAAAATACTGAACTTGGTCGGGGCACTGCCGTGCTCCACTAGGAAAAATTTTCCTTAATGTTAAAATATCTCATTAATTGTTTAAAGTGTAAAATTAAATTCCATTCAAGTTTAGGTTATATTAACTGGCAGAGGCAAGTGGTTGATCAGGCCTTTGCCCCTACCCGCCAATATTTGCTGACTAAATTGATTGTTTAGATGCAATTAGGGCCTCACAGTCATTGCTGAGCAATTATTCTTCAATGCAATTGTAATTTGTTTAAATAATTGAAATTTAAATCATTTATTGCTTTGGAGTAGGTCATCCTTAATCAACAGTAGGTAATTTTATTGAATTTTACTGTAATTTTATATCAATTGTTTTTTGTTTCAGGTCAAGCCGCCTATAATCGACACATTTTATGCTCCAAGCTACTTGAAGTCATAACAAGGCTGAATTGGAAAATTTCTTTTATTTCTCACTTATTCACATTGAATTGAGTCTGACAATGAATTCAAATTAGTCAAATATGGTAGAGATTAGGAATTGTTCATAATAAATAACACATAAGGGATCTCACTGAGGCTTACTATTTGTAAAGTTGTACAGAAGTTATGTTTAAAAACTATCCAATCTTAATTTCAACTCACCAGCAAAGTGAACTGGATTAAATTATATTCATTTGGTATTCCATTCATTACTTCACTCAAACATGGATAAAATTTCAATTCTGTGGAGGACAAATAAACAAGTCAAACTTCTATGTTTGATTTAGAACTCAGTAAAAATTTTAAATTAGAGATGAGATCATTATTTCACTCATGTTTGTTTTATTGCTTCTAAGGCATGAAGAATAGTTTTGATTTTACCTATTGGACTACAATATTATTGTTCAAGCACCAGGAATCAATGAGGGTTATAAAGCCTTGTAAATAATGAGTTCTAATCAGAATCAAATTGATTAAAGTGATTACTAGAAATTTAGTTCCACTACTCACTAATGGCTGGCTCCACCATCCATACATTATCAAATTGAACTTATTAATTTTAAGTATTTTTTTGAAATTCTTTCAAATCAACAATAAATAAATTGTCTAGTAATGGGTATTAATATGTAATGTTGGGTTTACTTGATTCCAGTTCAGGGGATTCAATCCAAAAGGAAGATATAAATAGGAAACTGAAAGAGTTCAACTGGGTAGAATTAAATCAGGTTTATAAATATTAAAGTAGGTATGTACACAGGTTCTATACACTCTTGTGTAACTAAACGATGAACGCTTTGCAGTTTGGATATGAAGACAAGGCTTCATTTATAAATTTAAAGTTTTATAAATAAATGTAATAAAACACCATTAATTTCATTAAATTGATGTTTTCTTATTCTAGATATAAATTGGATATAAAATAAATTTCTTAATCATAAGAGGGAAGTATGTGTAGGCCTTGCAGCTCCTTTGCAGTACCATAGAAAGGTGTTATAGCTGGGTTTAAACCAGACTAGTTCATGTGAGTCCAAATTTGTGTAGCTGGTCTCGAACCAGACTAATATTCTTATCCTTCCTGTGTTTGCTCGGCGATTAATTTACTTAAACTGCTTCGCTTTAGTGGGTTCTATTGGATCCTCGGATCCTCAGCTGTGCCTACATCATGTCGCGGAGCGATGTATACGTCTGTATCTGCACCGCGAATGTCACGTACAAACTTATGATTAAACTCACGTGTGACTCGCTGTTCTGCACAACAATTCACGTCCTTCACCATTGCAGGGTACACCCGACCACCCGTGCTGCCAGGTGTTCGTCCAACTCCTGTTATTAAACTGGCATGAGTATGATAGCGGATCCCATAATCTGTCGTGAGGAGTGGGGTTCTGCCTTGGGATGGACATGCCGTCCATGGCTAAATTACGAGACGAGGGTGCACATAAAATAAGCAATCAGTGTTGTATGAGGCGCCTTTCTATGAGTGTGTGTTTGATTTCAGGTGTACATACAAATGAATATCACATAATACATGCACAGTAGCATGAGTAAGGCAATGGTTAGTCACACGTCAAACAACAATGCTGAAAGAAATAGATCATTAATAGGTCGGTGGTAAGGAAGGTGAGGGAAGGTAAGGAAGGAGGATCCCATTGTCATGTCCCACGTTGGAGGAGCAACTCATTCCCCATGTCCCTCGTTGGAGGAGCAGCTCATTCCTCGTGTCCCTCGTTGGAGGAGCAACTCATTCCTCGTGTCCCTCGTTGGAGGAGCAACTCATTCCTCGTGTCCCTCGTTGGAGGAGCAACTCCTCGTATCCCTCGTTGGAGGAGCAACTCATTCCTCGTGTCCCTCGTTGGAGGAGCAACTCATTCCTCGTGTCCCTCGTTGGAGGAGCAACTCATTCCTCGTGTCCCTCGTTGGAGGAGCAACCTCCTCGTCCCCTCGTCCCACCCGCGTCCGGGCTGGCGAGTCGTTGGGGACTGTTGGGGGAGTAACGTTCCCCATGTCCCACGTTGGAGGAGAAACTCATTCCCCATGTCCCTCGTCGGGGGAGAGGTTTCATTTCCCCATTGCCAGGCGACATCTGGCTATCCGTCCCCTCGTCCCACCCGCGTCCGGGCTGGCGAGTCGTTGGGGACCGTTGGGGGAGTAGGTAGCGTTCCCCATGTCCCACGTTGGAGGAGAAACTCATTCCCCATGTCCCTCGTCGGGGGAGAGGTTTAATTTCCCCATTGCCAGGCGACATCTGGCTATCCGTCCCCTCGTCCCACCCGCGTCCGGGCTGGCGAGTCGTTGGGGACCGTTGGGGGAGTAGGTAGCGTTCCCCATGTCCCACGTTGGAGGAGAAACTCATTCCCCATGTCCCTCGTCGGGGGAGAGGTTTAATTTCCCCATTGCCAGGCGACATCTGGCTATCCACGTTCACCGAAGCATCAGCGGGTACCACGCTATTCTCACACGTCGATTGATCCACATCTAGGTATTCGGCACTCCGGAAAGATCTGCGGCGTCTCGTAACTTACAGATCATACTCGAGTATGTTGTCTTCCGTATATCCATAAACAGTCTCAGGTTCATCCAAGGTATTGGGTTCCTGCCCGTTCCGTGTACTCAACAGGATCTGCAGCGCGCTCGCCACGTCAGCGCCACGTCGTCCAATTGTAATCTCTCCACCTAGCTGTGTTAGGAAAACAATGTGTCAAAGGACACGATGATTATAGGTTATGTGCGAGCTGTGGCAGCGTGTATGATGTGTCGTGGAAATATGGTGCAAGGTCGATGGGGTTTGGTGATTGTAGATTCAGGCTGATACCGGCACCAGGCATTGTGTAAATATCAAGATTACATCGGATATAGTTACATGAGCAAGTTAGAAGCAAAGAGAGATTTCGACAAGATATGAAATCAACTATGATACTCAACTTGGGTCCTTTGGCGCAGTAGTAGCGGCAGCTGGCTCGGGTCTTCTTCCTTCCTCGTGGTTGGCTCGAAGAGATGTTGATCGAAGCATACGCGAAATCGAAATGAAATGAATTATGAGCCCGGCGCTCCTATATAAAAACGAGTGAAATGACTAAGAGGATAAAAACAATTTGCTGTTTACCGATTCGTCATAGACTAATCAATTTAAGTTAGGTCATCTTTACGAAGTTCATTCGCGACAAGATGTTAAATCCATCGTGTTCGCGACACCATTCCTGGTTAAATCATTGTCGAAAATTGTGTTGTTTGCGGATGATACATCACTTGTTTTTAAGGTTGGCAGAAAAACTGATATGTCTGACAAAGTAAACGACATTCTTTCAAAAGTATACAATTGGTTTACCATAAATAACTTAGTCTTAAACGCAAAAAAGACCAAATGTATTAAATTCACATTACCTAATGTTATTGAAGTAAACAACAATGTATCCTTAGCTGGTAATGTATTAGAATTTGTAAATCAAACCGTGTTTCTAGGATTAACTGTAGATTCAAGGCTTCAATGGGCCCCGCATATAGAACACTAGCTGGCAGGCTTAGCTCAGCCGCATACGCAGTCAAAAAAATCAGGCTCCTTACAGATATAGACACCGGAAGACTGGTACATTTCAGCTACTTCCATAGTATAATGTCTTATGGGATACTTTTGTGGGGACATGCAGCTGATATAATAAATACCATATTTGTTTTTCAAAAAAGAGCGGTTCGTAACAAAGTTCCTTACTTTACTCTCTATACTTTTTCAGAACGTCCAAATCTCCAATAGCATAACCCATATACTGGAAAGCTTTTTGGCTGAACGAAAATATGAAGTAGTTTGTCTTTTAGAAATATGGGTCAAAGAAGAACGAAAAAAATTCTTGGACTTAAAGGGATACACCTTAGCTTCATCTTTAACCCGACAGCATGACATGGAGTTGGTACGGCTATATTTGTAAAGGACAAATACGGCTTAGGACATCCAAATATTATGTGAGAAACATACTCCTTTAGTTCAATTAATGCAATTCTTCGAGGTGATCGCCCCCATTCTGCGAACATGCTGTAGCTCTCACTGCAACCTGCTGTGTCTCCCGTCTGACCATTTGTTGTAAGCCCGCGCAAGGGTCGCGTATTAAACATAAATTGGCACACTAAATAACGATCGGATGGTAGATAATTGGTCTCATTTTATGGATTAGCTCAAAAATATATTGATTCAGAAAAAAAAACATTTAATGACCTCGATTTTTCAGTAAATTGAAAAAAGAAAAATGATTTTTTTTTCATTACCCTTTTTTTGTTTTTTCTTCTCAAGGGTTTAGATTAATTTTATGTATGAATCACTATAAGAAACCTTTAAAAACGAGACCATTTTAAAGTCTGTACTACTGCTAATTCAAGAAAAAACATTTTTTTTTTTGTAAACACCTACAAAAAAAAGTAAAAATGGCTGCCATTTAGAGGGGAGGGCAACATGTGCGAGAATTGGGGTTTTTTTCTGATAAAAACTGGTATATTACAATGCCCTTAAAATATCGGTATCACTTACACAGTGTATTTCTGTGATGCGGTGAGGTTGGCGAGGTGAGGTTGGTAGTCAAACGCACTAAAATTTTTAATTAAAAAAAACTTCATTTTGTTTGTTCTTGTAAACATTATTTGTTACAAACAATCTAATAACTGTGATTGATTACTGTATTTCCATAGTCGTTCAGCGTGTGTCATCGGCATATAATATATTTCTTATGGAATGAAAGTAATATTATTATCAACGCGCACATTTCAAATAGGTCTTTAAAAATATTATGACGTCAATATAAAATCAACCTTTCTTCTTTTTTACCCGACTGCGCCAGAAGGAGGGTTATGGTTTTTGCGTGTATGTATTTTAGTTTTTTATTTATTTATTTTGTTGTTGGAAAATTCACAGATAAATAATTTCCTTAAATAACATAAAATAGGTAAAAGAATGCTAATTACGAATTTCCACCGATAGATATTTAAAGTACTTATCAGAGATTAACTTATACATGAACATTAATATAAATAATAATAATAATAATAATGATATATAGACGAAATGTTTCTTTCTTTGGCACGCTCTGTAGCCAAATCGGCTTAGTAGATTTTGGAGTTCGCGGTGTCGTTAGATTTGCCTTGATCCCGTGAGTAAGATAGGATACATTTTTACATGACTAGCAAAAAAAGGAGTTATTTATTTCTTTGTCACTTTGTGTAGCCTAAATGGCTTAATGGATTTTGGAGACAGAGGTGTCGTTAGATTCGTCTTAATCCTGTAAATGACATAGGCTACAGTTTTACCTGACTAACCAAAAAATAGGGTTTATGTTTTTGTGCAGTCGGATTTTTAATATTTAATTATTTACCAAAGTTATTTGTAACATAGTATATTACAATGTAACAAACTAAAAAGGAAATTGTTTTTAACACGTATTGAAAATAACGCACGAAATAATACTAAAGGATCCAAAACTGCAATTGTTTGTACTTTCCATCATGGTAAAATTATGTTATACGATGTTTTAAGAAATACTTACCGTTAAATATGCAAGCAAACAAACAATAAGATTATTCTAAATGTTGAAAAATCACGATCAAACATGTGCATCAATCAAAAATTACTGACTTTCGATGCTGTTCAAAAAAAATAAAAAAATATTAAAAAAACTGGTCAAGTGCGACTCGGGGTCACATAAACAGGGTTTAATACCAAAACTTTAACTACCAACAGAACAAGACCTCTGAGTACATACTTTGCTCTAGGAAAGTAGGGGTCTACTTATTCTGGACTATGGAAATTTAATCTTTCCTGTGGGAACGGAAGGACTTTGGATTTTCTCATAGGTTTTCCTGTAATCTATGCATTCAACCTCATATACTGTTAACTTTTTCAAGATTTTAGGCCCAGTAGTTTCGGAGATAAACGGGGGGAGGGAATAATAAGAAAGAAAAAAAGAAAAAGAAAGAAATGAAGTTTATTCAGCAATCAAACTTAAAGCAACCAAAGCAGAAAATATAATACCTAATTTGAACAAATAATTGCTAAAGATTAAAACTTAAATGAACAACACACGATAGTAAAAGATAACCTTTTTTGTATTTCCTCATGACGGTATCAGTATTCAAGTAAAGATTAATTATTACTAAGCGTCGGTGGCTCAACGGGAACGAAACGGTCATCCTAACCAGAGATCCCGGGTTCAAATCCGGATGGCCAATGTATTAATGAGTTTTTCAAAAAACTTACGTAGATATACTTACTGATTGCTTTAACAGTGAAGAAATATAGCGTGAGGAAACCTGCACATCTGATCCCAGGTATGTATGAAGGTCGCGCTGCACACGTCCATAGTTGTAAATCTAGCCCTACACGTGATCGCGGGTGATGCTCAGTGCAACACCAGGCAACCGCCGTCTATCCCTTGGATAGCACGGTTAATTGTGCCACACGATAAGAGAAGAGAGAACTAAATTAGATATGTAATGATGAAAGGCTTATTCCCTCTTTAAGGAGGCCACCAGTTTCTTAATCTCCATCCGGGCCACCTTCCCCGAGGTAGTCTTCGGCAGCTCTTCCATGAATAAGACTCCTCCTCGAAGTTCTTTACCTTCAGACAGCTTCTCTGTAAAGTTTTAGATCATGTTAAAAATAATATCATTCCATTTTGTTAGGTACCTTTGGGACAAGTATCAATCCGTCTACAGGACAGGACAGTACATTGATAGATTGATATTGCTTGTCAGCCTGCTTTGGTTAATGTAATGATGATCATCACGATTACATCAGCCAAAAGATGTCCATTGCTGGATATAGGCATCCTATATTTGTAGGTGGAGTGGTTTGCCGTAATCGCCACGCTTGGCAGGCGGGTTGGCAATCACAGTGTACACAGCACATGGACAGGACGCTAATACTGCTTCGATTTTTTCCTTTGTCGCCTCTCACAACGCCCTTAATATTGGGTAATATTAGATAAGTCTTAGATTGCCTGCCTACCTTGATGTTTTTTTTACTTTCTCGACCCTCCTGTAGTATGGCACTGTAGAGATCTAACATCTCTACGCGTATCGCGTCTCTTTTTGTTGCTGTTCTAAACCGCGTGTCTTGACTATGATTCTTGCCAATGAGTTGTATGCAAGAAGGTCCCACTGAGTTGACATCTCCACAGATCACAATCTATTGGTGCGAAATCTTTTTTGACAGATTTTGTAAGACCTTAGACTATTTTATATACTTCTATGGTCAATGCTTAAGTTTTCCTTGCATTCTCTTTGCAAACAGTGCGTTCTTTTTAATAAACCGGATATCACCGGATATAGTTATATCAGTTGTCAGAATTTCAGACTCCGGCTAAAATTTTTTGGAATTATATGAACAAGGGTTTGAGTTTTTTTTTTGCATTGTCAATTAAAATGTTTGGCAGAGTGGCAGTAGGGGTTTAATTGGTTTCCCTACTCAGGCCATGGGAAGTCCAAGCATTAATGTGTGCATATATGGATAGTTAGTATATTCATATATTTTGCCAAATTTCCTTCCTGTTGCTGGGCTAATAATGAAAAGTCCCTCAGTGTTTATTGCCTATACGGTAGGCGCCAAGAGACTTTGGCACATATAGGTAGGTGTAGATTCATCATCATCATCATATCAGCTAAAAAACGTCCACAACTGGAAAAAGGCTTACCCCAAGGAATTCCACAACGACCGGTCCTGCGCTGCCCACATCCAGCGGCTTCCCGCGATCTTCACCAGGTCGTCGGTCCACCGCGTGGGAGGCCTGCTACGCTTCATTTTCCGGTGCGCGGTCGCCATTAGAAAGCTTTACTGCCCTAACGGCCATCTGTTCTACGAGCTATGTGCCCTACCCACTGATACTTCAGTTAAGCGATTCTGTGAGCTATGTCGGTTACTTTAGTTCTTCTGCGGATCTCCTCGTTTCTGATTCGATCACGCAGAGAAATACCGAGCATAGCACGCTCCATTGCCCTTTGGGTAACCTAGAGCCTTCTTATGAGGCCCATAGTAAGCGACCATGTCTGAGTTCCATAAGTCATCACTGGCAACACTCACTGATCAATGACCTTAGTCTTGAAACACTGCGGTATTTGGGACATGAAGATATTGCGAAGCTTCCCGAAGGTCGCCTAGCCGAGTTGGATTCTTTGATTGATTTCTTTCTAAAAGTTGGACCTATTGTAGAGTCTCTAACCTTTAGAATGGTAGGTGCGACACGGACAATTAACTTTATTTTCGTCTTGTCTATGTTCATTTTAAGACCCACTCGTTGAGAGATTTTACCGAGGCCATCGAGCATCGGTCTTCCATAGTCTCAGCCATAACCACAATATCGTCAGCGCATTGGAGGTGGGTTAAGTACTCGCCGTTGACATTGATGCCGAATCCACCTCAGTACAGAAGCTTGAAAATATCTTCCAGGGCGGCGGTGAACAGTTTCAGAGATATAACGTCTCCCTGTCTCACCCCTCACTGCAACTGGATAGGTTTCGAGTTCTGGTCCTGGAGGCGAACCGACATGGTGGCGTTTTTATACAGACACTTCAACTCCTTGATGTATCGATGGTCAATTTGGCACCGCTGGATAGACTGTAGCACAGCCCGGTTTCGACTGAATGAAAGGCTTTCTCATGGTCCACAAACGTCAAGCATAGTGGATGATTGTACTCTTCAGTCTTCTGTACTGTATTTGGTCTATAATACTAAAGCCTTTTCGGAAACCGGCTTGTTCGGAAGGCTGGTAGTCATCAAACCTGCGTGCGAGACGATTCGTAATGACTCTCGAAAACAGCTTGTAGACATGACTCAGAAGTGAGATGTGTCTGTAGTTCTTCAGCAGGGAGTTGTCACCCTTTTTGAAGAAAAGTACGATCACACTTCTGTGCCCTGCCTTAGGAGTCTGTCCATCAAGTATAACGGAATTAAATAATTTCTAAAGCGTTTAATTGCTAAACTTAAGTGGCAGTGGGCGGGGCACATTGCTCGTAGAACAGGTTGGGGCAGTAAAGTTCTCGAGTGGCGACCACGCGCCTGAAAACGTAGTGTAGGCAGGCCTCCCACTCGGTGGACCGATGACCTGGTGAAGGTACGGGAAGCCGCTGGATGCGGGCAGCGCAGAACCGTCGTCGTGGAAATCCTTGGGGGAGGCCTATGTGCAGCAGTAGACGTCCTTCGGCTGATATGAAGATGATGAAAGAGTTTTAAGTAACGAGAACGTACATCGGTTTTCAGTTGCTTATAAGAAAATTTTCATTTTATTTTTTATTTATTTAGAAGACTAACAACTAATGTTAAAGTATAAAAATTACAAAAAAAACAGAAAATTAGTTTTTTAATTATGTTCTGTGCTACTAATAGTGTAACTTGGCAACTTTTTACTATCCAGTTATATTCTTTATAGGCATATATTTTTTAAAAAGTAAGCTTTGCTTGCTTAGTGCTTGACTATTTAAACTTGTCAAGTTTTTGTACTTTGCAAGACACTTTAAGTCGATGCTACCATTTTCTATCACTCGATGGAAGTCATTAAGGCGGTAATATTACAGATTTTCGATATTTTTGACGTCAATTACTCCTAAACGATAGAAAACTCAAGTATGAAAAAAACCTTTATGCATGATGATGTTCCTTATAGTCAAAAGCTATTAGAAATACGATTGAGCAGTTTGGTCTCCATAAAAAAATAAACCAAAGATAGGTCTACACCGTTACTTTCAACTCTAGTTATGACAAATATTTTGAAGTATAAATTAAAAAAAATATACAACAATATTTGTTATGATAATACAGAGCGGCGGTGGCGCAACGACAAGGGCCGCTACCTCCTATCCGAGAGGTCGTGGTTCGAGTCCTGCCACGTACCCAACGTGTTTTCGAATTTCGATCTCATATGTACGTTTATCCGACGCTCTTACGGTGAAGGAAACCATCGTAAGGAAACCTGCACACATCTGCGAAGAAACTCAAAGGTTGTGTGTGAACTTGACCAACCCGCACTGGGCCCGCGTGGTCAACTAAGGCCCGATCGCCCTAATTCAGGGTAGGCTCGCGCCCCTCGGTGGGGACGTACATATGAGCTGATGTAAATGTTATTTTTTTTATACTTTCATTGTAGTTTTTGATTGAAACGAAAAAGCATTGAAAAAGTGAAAATGTGTAGTTATTTTCGATTCCGTACTGAAGTGGTAGCATACAGTCTTCAAAAATTTGCTGTATGGGCGTAAATTCTTCCATTACTCTTTTTTTACAGATTTCAAATTGTTTTACGAATTCAACATTCTCAAAATTGGCGGTGCAATGTTTTGAATGCTCAGACTGTCTTATGATTGAATCTCGATTTGTATTTAAAGTAATAGATGCATTACACAAATTTCGCTTTTCGCATCTCCATCTTGTCGTACCGTCTAGATTTTTTCTTGATAAAGTATATCTGTATCCATTAGTAAAAACAGAATCTTTGTTTCTTTTACCAGGCGTTATAAAAATTTCCGCACAATCCATTTCTTACAACTATAATTATTATTTTGCATTCGCAACAGTAACCGATATTGTAAAAACGAGCATGCCCTCACGCACATCTACCAGATACGCTAGACTGCAAGGTTTATGATATAGCGTCCCCACTTACCTACCCTAGGGCATAACAGTGGGGGCCGCTATTCCTGCCAACACCATAAGGTGAAGACGAAGGTGAAAACGAGCATGCCCTCACGCACATCTACCAGATACGCTAGACTGCAAGGTTTATGATATAGCGTCCCCACTTACCTACCCTAGGGCATAACAGTGGGGGCCGCTATTCTTGCCAACACCATAAGGTGAAGACAAGGACCAGTTACGGTAGGTCTTGCCGCCAAGACGCTTGTCCTGGTACTCTGCAAGGCGAGTGCCTCGTGGAAGAGAACCACTACCTACTGTCCAGGTAGGTCCCGGAGCTGTAGGCGCGCTCACCTCCCGCGGCTTTCGCTGCTGGCGGTTCGATCCCCGCTCGGGACGCCAGAGAAGCTGGCTCCCACATATCCGGTGTGGTACCGGAGCTGTAGGCACGCTCACTTCCCGGCGCTTATCGCACCTGTCCAGACTTACTCCTACGCGGCTGGATCGGCCGGAGCAGTACCAGCTTAGCTCTACTTGCTGACCAGGCAAGTGCCGGAGATGCTTCCCTGCCAGTAGTTAAACCAGCAGTTCCGCTTAATGGACAACTCACGTGCCCCGTGTTGTTTTCGCCCATAGCCCACGTGGCCGGCTACGACAACACTAGTTGCGCGCGGGGAAGGACGCCTGGACGCAACGTGCTTGCCAGGCAACAAACATTGCCCAACCCCTGCAACTAACCACATACCACTACGAGTCCATGACCCAGTCGGGGGACCGACAAGCCAGAGTGCCGAAGGCGATAGACCAACGGCAGGCAAGCGGTGGGCTACCCCCAACCACGTAGTACCCTGATCCAAACAGCCGGACCCGTAGTTCCGGCTGCGAACTCCACCTAGCCGGGTAGCTCTAGGCAGAGTACCTAGCCGGGTAGCTCTAGGCAGAGTATAGCCGGGTAGCTCTAGCAGAGAAAACGAGCAATGAAAATATGACAATTCTATGTCATCATTAATCATAATCATAAACAAGAAGTACCTAGATAGCAAGATAATAAATCTATTTCCAGCCATGACTGTGGAAGTGGAGTAAGGTTGAATATGACATCTATCACAATATGTAACTTTTTAGCAGACGAAAATATATTCTAAGTTAGTGTCAAAAACAAACAGAAATGAAAACTTAAGTACAGATTCGTCACTTTATAAAACGACTGTCTGTTGCACACGAAAATGTACCCAAATTTATTGTAAGTTCGTTTTGGTCACTAGTGTCAAAAACAAACAGAAATGAAAACTTAAGTACAGATTCGTCACTGCTGACGAAAGTGCACTAAAAATACATAAACGCGTTTTAGGAACTTAGTCGAAAAGTGACGAATGTGTACGGGATCTTATTTTCTTTACTCTTTACACGTAAAGAAAAAGACAGAGACAACTGTTCCAATCAATACCTCGCCTTAAGGTGCCCTTAAAGCGGTTTTAAAAAACTTTGGACAACGGGGTTCACCACTAGTCCTACAACCTTCACCAACCCGGACTGGGCCCGCGTGTGTAGAGTATAGCTTAACCTTCCCATGTTTCGGAAGAGACCCGTGGCCTTTCAGCGGGGACTTTCTTGACGTCTCCATAAACTGCGCCCCAGTTGTTAACGAAGTATTTTTGAAGCTCTGCAACACGCATTTCTGTACATACCAGTAACTAGATTTTTGATGTCCTGCGCAGAGATGTGACTCCCCGGCGTTCGCACCACACACGCTACTGGTCGTTCCTCGTCTTCCGGGTGAGGTATACCAGTCACGCATACCTCGAGAACATCGGGGTGTGCTGCGATCACCTCTTCTAGCTCAGGAGGAATTATCTGGTGATTTAAAAGAAAACGTTAGTGTGTAAGTTCGCTACTAAAATCTTAAAGAGTTGGCCTTCTGTCGGTCACAAAAATTAAATAAAGAGACCTGCTTCTTGCTTATAAAAAAAAGACAAATGCGAGGCGGACTCACGTACCGAGCGTTCCCCACCACCACACCTTTCAACACAAGTTTAACAATGATACCTATTACTACAAACAAACAAAACCGGTCAAGTGCGTGTTGGTTTACGCGCAATGTAGGGTTCCGTGGTTGCCAATATGTTTTTTTATAGTGATTTACTTACATTTTGATATATTTTTAAACGTGCCAGTAACATTTTTGAGCAGGTTAGTGTATAATATTATTGACCGACTATTGCTCGTCAACAGAAAAGCCTTATTAGCTTTGAGAGTTTTCCTTTTATTATAATTATATTACTTTTATGAATTTTTTCAAATTTCCAAATACAGTGGTTTAGTTGTTAGGGGGTGGGGACACTCGACTCCAACAAAATTTAGCACTTTCAAGCCTATTTTTTTGAAAACAAAACCCTAAATTATATAATGGTCTTAGAAGACTCATAACTATTTTTAAGCTCTAACCAACGACTGGGTTTGAGGAGACAAAAAATCATCCCCACTTTACTTGTAGGGGAGGTACCCTTAAAAAGGTTTTCTTTCAAATTTTTTTTTTACAGTTCTCTCCGCGTTATTATTATATCTATACTAAATTCTAGCTCTTAACTACTAATAGTCTAGGAGCTAGGCCGCAGACAGACAGACGGACAGACAGACATGACGAAACTATAAGGGTTCCTTGTTGTACTACGGAACCCTAAAAACATCCAACTTATTACATACAGTTGGATTTGTAAAATGTTCTATGACCAACTGCCATAAAAAAAATTGTTTTTCAAAATTTACGTTTATTTTTTGAAAAAGTTACGGGAACCCTTTGCGTGAATCCCTTGGCCCTTTTTTCATGTTTATCTTGCTTATGTATGTTTTCCCTGGTCTGTGTATAATAAACTCTGAAAAATAAACTGGTATTTTGGGACCTTGAGAAGCAATCGTTCATTTTTCAACAAATTTTATTGATCACAGCTGCACAGAACTATTTTCCTTTGATTAACTACAGCCACACCCTGGACACTTCATACAACGGGCCAGATATGACATTTCAAAAAAGGAATGACTGAACAAACATAATTGTGGCGAAATCCTGTACGTTCGACAACCAAACTGTAACCAATCTGTATCAATCTGGGTGACGAGGGGGTGAGGTCGCAATTTAGAGAGCGGCAGGGAGTGTCCATACTGTATGTTAGTACTAATATATTATATACTTTGCTACAGCTATACAGAATCCTTTGACTAACCACAGCTGTACAGACAGAACCCTTTTCTTTGATACGCTATTTCAAAATATCTCAAAAGTGCAAAATGTATACCTGGTGTCAACTAAAACGGTAGTCTGTAATAGTACATTACTGCAGCGGCCAGCAAAAGAGGCATTGACGGACGAATGTGTAAATGTGGCCCGAGGCGAAGCCGAGGCACACTTACGTAAGCCTTTCAATGCCTAGTTGTGGCCAAGGCTTGTATTATACTTTGCTCGAATAACGCGCGGAAATTAAAACTTCAATAATACTTTTTAAAATCAATGACAAACAACGAACAACAATAATTTTTCACGCGCCAAAGTGTTATTTTTTTTACAAACAACGTTCTATTTGCAAGTCAGTTCGAAATTTAAATAAAACCTTTGGTAAGTTAACTTCTTCCATGTTTCGGAGTAAAATATAGTTCCATTTTTAAATTACACAACAGATATGAGTTTACGTAGTAATTTTTTAGTCGCTAAACGCGATAGATATAGATTATCTATCATACAACTATTACCGGTCGCTGATCGCATGTATTTGCCCAGTACAGCAATTTCGATTTATCTCGGAAAAATTGTCAAAACAATGCTCAAATTTCCAAGCATGTTTGAAAAGAAATACTTACTTGCGTACCCCTGCATTTGATGAGCATCTTCAATCTTTCGACGAAATAATAGTTTCTGTATTCGTCCCGGTAGAAAACGTCTCCAGTTTTGTAGAATCCGTCTTTGCTGAATCCTTTTGCTGTTTCCTCAGGGTCGTTGTAATATTCCTGAGGATTACAATTTGTCAGTTTTACATTGCATTTCAACATCAATCACTATGATCCAGGGTAGGGTAGGATCCTAACTAAGACTAGTGAAGTATCTTATTATATTATGCAAGATACAACTGGATCGAAACGGTCGAATCTCAGCAAGAATAACGTGGTTGGGTCGATCATGCAGGTTTACTGATCAGAAGCACGGTCATTACCTGGATGGGTTTGATTGTTACTGGCTTTTATCACGAAAGTTTCCATGATTTGCCGTTGGTGCATGGGGCTATCACTGGTTGCCAATCGTTAAGCCATGTCAGGAGCCTTATATGTGGCTTAATAACTACTGCCTGCGGGGCCAGCCACTAGCCCTCCCTAACACTTCCATCAATTTTGACTTTGTCCCGTATGTAGAGAACAACATAACCTTCCCAAGTAAAGGTAAAGACCCATGCCCCAGCAGTGTAGCGTTATGGGTTGTTAACTACTAGGTGAGTACCAATGCAATGATTGATTTTACCAGCCGCAAATCTTTTACCAGCTGCGTTTGGCGGGTGGGATAAAAAAGCCAGCGCAATACCAGCCTACGATGCATTCCATCTAACCCCTTTAGTATCGGTAAAGCAGATCAGCAAAATTTGCGCTGTTACAGATGCTCATAGGTGACCCATAGCCATTTTCGATCCTGCAGCTCATCAGCCGTTAGCGTTTTGCTACTTTAGATCATTTGGCTCATCAGCCCTTTGCCTTTTGCCACATTCGAGCATATAGCTTATCAGCCGTTAGCCTTTTTCCACTTTCAGTTATGTGGCTCATCAGCCGTTAGCCTTTTGCCACTTTTTATTATTTACTCATCAGAATTTAGTCTTTTACCACATTTCATCATATGGCTCATCAGCCATTAGCCTATTGTCACCTTATATTATGTGGCTCATCAGCCGTTACCATTATGTCACTTTAGATCTTGTGGCTTATCAGCTGTTAGCCTTCTGCCACTTCCAAGTGTGTGGCTAATCAGCCGTTAGCCTTTTGCCACTTTAGATCATGTGGTCAGCCGTTAGCCTTATGCCACTTAAGGTTAAGTTGCTTATTAGCCGTTAGCTTCTTGCCACGTTAGATCATGTGGCTCTTCATCCGTTATCCTTTTGCCACTTTCAATCATGTGGCTAATCAGCCGTTAGATTTTTGCCACTATAGATCATGTGGTCAGCCGTTAGCCTTTTACCAAGTAAGGTTATGTGGCTCATTAGCTGTTAGATTCTTGCCACTTTAGATCATGTGACTCATTAGCTGTAAGCCTTTTACCCCTTTCGGTCATGCGGCTCATCAGCCGTTGACCTTTAGCCACTTTCGATCATGTTGCTAATTAGCCGTTAGCCTTTTGCTACTTTCGATCATGTGGCTTATTAGCTGTTAGCCTTTTGCTACTTTCGATCATGTGGCTCATTAACCGTTAGCTTTATGCTACTTTCGATCACGTGGCTCATTAACCGTTAGCTTCATGCTACTTTTGATTATGTGGCTCATTAGCCGTTAGACTTTTGATACTTTCGATCATGTGGCTCATTAGCCGTTAGCCGTTTGCTACTTTCAAATCATGTGGCTCATTAGCCGTTAGCCTGTTGCAACTTTCGATAATGTGGCTTATTAACCGTTAGCCTTTTGCTACTTTCTTTCGTGTGTCTCATTAGCCGTTAGCATTTGCTACTTTCGATCATGTGGTTCATTAGCCGTTAGCCTTTTGCTACTTTCGATCATGTGGCTCATTAGCCGTTAGCCGTTTGCTACTTTCGATCATGTGGCTCATTAGCCGTTAGCCTGTTGCTACTTTCGATCATGTGACTTATCAGCCGTTAGCCTTTTGCCACTTTAGATCATGTAGCTCATTAGCCGTTTACCTTTTGCCCATTTCGGTCATGCGGTTCATCAGTCGTAAGCTTTTTTCCACTTTCGGTCATGCGGCTCATTAGCCGTTAGCCTTTTGCTACTTTCGATTATAAAGCTAGTAGAAGAGTTGGCCGTTGGGGCAGTAAAGTTCTCGAGTAGCGACCGCGCATCGGAAAACGTAGCGTAGGAAAGCCTCCCACGCGGTGGACCTACGACTTGGTGAAGATCGCGGAAAGCCGATGAATGCGGGCAGCGCATTACCGGTCGTCGTGGAAATTCTTGCGGGAGGCTGATATGATGATCATGTAGCTTATTAGCCGTTAGCCTTTTGCTACTTTCGATCATGTGTCTCATTAACCGTTAGCCTCTTGCTACTTTCAATTATGTGGCTCATTAGTCGTTAGCATTTTGCTACTTTTGTCAAATGGAAAAGTTCATTTTTTATCTATGATTAATTATCCTTGAAAAACATTGAGGGCAGGCGAGAGGGAAAAAAAAGAAGAGAGTTCACTAAAAAAGTAAAGGTAAATGTAGAAATTGTGTCGTACGACGATGTTGAAGGTGTTAATAAAAGATTTTTGGAAGTTTAGGACCAAAATTAAATACAACTACTTCTGTAGTACATGATCTCTTCTACAACTGACCACTCCTTGAAATGAAAACGGGATGTTTCGCCCCAGCCTTAAGTAGTAATTTTAAAAAGTGATAAATTTAAAATGTGTTTAAATCTAATTGTGGTCATAAACCCCTGAAACTGGGGAAAGACAGAGACTTATAGAAATTAATCCACCGACAAGAGCTTGACTCTTAAATTAAACAGCAACAACTCGAGCCAATTCCCAGGATAAATACCCCTTGGCATCCAAGTTGACGAAAAGTTACGTGACATACAAGGTGGGGTCTAAATGACCCGAACATAAGTGACTTTTTTCATTTTTAAGACAATCTTTACATAACAATTATGCGTCTCATGAACTCTAAACACGTCTAACACAGTCAAGCGCCCGCGCAGCACTGAATTAACCCAACAGGTCGACTTGGCAACGCCGCAAACTAGCTACTCAAAATTACAGTCACCGCCGTTAAGTAATTAAATATAAGATTTTAAAACCGTTGGGGTCTAAAAGACCTTGTATGCGAATGGTGAAAGTAAGCATATTTGGAGCACTTACAGAAAATACGCCTGGTCCCTTCACGAACAACTCTCCCTGTTTGTGTGGTTCAACGACTTCGGCACCGGTGGTTGCGTCTATTAGCTGATGAACAAAAGCAAAATTATTTGAAGAGAAACGTCTTGTAAAATCACATACATCAGGCGAGATGTAGTCAAACGCACAAAATAAAAAAAAAATACAGTGTACAAAGTCAAAAACCTGAATTGTTAACGGTAGTGACAAAAGAGTACAACGGAAGTGGCGAAATAATCTTTTTCCTACTTAGCATCCAAGTCAGCCACCTTTTATATCAGGAAGCCTAAACCGTGAGACTGTAGTCCAAGCTCCACGTGGGACGAAGCTCGGATCGTTCCCTGCGAGGCAGGAAAAACCGGCCAAGTGCGAGTCGGACTCGCGCACGAAGGGTTCCGTACCATTATCTATAAAAGTCACGTTTGTTGTATGGAAGCCCCACTTGAATAATAATTTTATTTTAATTTAATTATTTATTATTAAAGTGAATAATACAACTCAATATTCTGTGAATATTTCAAGCGTCTATATACCTGCTGACATTTTCAATATCGAGCAAAAACGAGCAAAAAAATCACGTTTGTTGTATGGGAGCAAAAAATATAAATATAGCATAAACATTAATTTTATTCTATTTTTTAGTATTTGTTGTTATAGCGGCAACAAAAATACATCTGTGAAAAAATTTGAACTGTCTAGCTATCACGGTTCATGAAATACAGCCTGGTGACAGACGGACGGACATAGAGACAGACAACAGACGGACTACGAAGTCACAGTAATAGGGTCCCGTTTTTACCCTTTGGGTAAGGAACCCTAAAAATTAAAGAAAAAAAATAAAAAAAATAAAAGAGTAAGTGTCAGAGACGTCAAAACAAGACTTTCAAGCTAAACCAACAGCAATGGACCCTTACACAACCCCCACTTGATAATTTTTTATATAAACAAAAATCCTGTTGTAACTCTTTATTATATCAGCTCATATACGTCCCCACCGAGGGGCTCGAGCCTACCCTGAATCAGGGCGATTAGTCCTTAGTCGACCACGCGGGCCCAGTGCGGGTGGTCGACTTCACACACAACCTTCGAGTTTCTTCGCAGGCGTGTGCAGGTTTCCTCACGATGTTTTCCTTCACCGTTAAAGCAATCGGTAAGTATATGTACGTAAGTTTTTGAAAAACTCATTGGTACATTGGCCGTCCAGATTTGAACTCGGTACCTCTGGTTAGATGGACCGAGTCGTTACCGGTTGAGCCACCGACGCTTGTAAAACTCTTTATAAAACTAGTAATTACTTACGGCTTTCGACGGAAGTAACTTACAGATTTACGGAATTACACCACGCACTTGGAAATCGTATTTCTCCTCGTCTCCTCCCTATCGCCTCATGAAAGTTTTGAACGCTTGAGTAAAGGCAGTCTTTTTTTTATCCAGAATGGGATCTCTTCATAATGGTGAGTTCTTTAAAAGGTCTTATAATCTGATGCAATCTGGTAGCTTGGGGGATTACCTACCATTCATTATAATCCTTTATTACTTCTAAACTGTAAGTAAGTAACCGCCTCCGTAACTCAGAGGCAAAGTTCACTGGCTTTACTCAGGAGGTCGCGGATTCGATTCCCGGCGGGGTCAATTGTAAGACTCGCTTTGGTTGGTGGTAGGGCATTTTCTAAGCCCGCCTGGGTAGCTACCACCATCTTATCTAAGTCTTGCCGCCAAATATCAATGTTGATATCATTGGTGTGTTCCGGCATGAAGATAAGATAGCCAGTTCCTCTTTGCGTTGGGGAATCTTGGTAAGCCCGCTTCTATCTTCGGCAACATCGTCACTTACCACCAGGTGAGATGTTGTTAAGGGTTTACCAATTGTGAATAAAAAAAAAGTATCTGACATGTCATCATCACCATCATCATATCAGCCGAAAACGTCCACTGCTGGACATAGGCCTCCCCCAAGGATTTTCACGACGACCGGTTCCGCGCTACCCACATCCATCGGCTTCCCGCGATCTTTACCAGGTCATCGGACTTCAGGACTTAAATTGAATATTTAAGTCTGTGTATTAACTACATGATATACAGCACATGTATCTTGGATTAAATATAAATGTAATATTCCGTAGTATCTTGGTACTTCAGGACTTCATCATCATGATATCAGCCTAATGACGTCCACTGCTGTACAAAAGCCTCCCCGAAGGATTCCAACGACGCTCGGTTCTGCGCTGGGCGCATCCAGCGGCTTCCCGCAACCTTCACCAGGTCATCGGACTTCAGGACTTAAATTGAACATTCAATAACATTACGTAGAAAAATTGTGCTGTATTTTAACTACGTACCTTCATTTCATACAGATCAGTGTCAGCAAAACAACTGCCCGTGGGCGAGGGTCCGTCGGAGCACAAAACTCCCCCCATGGTCTCGCTGTGCCCGTACACTTCATGGATAACAGTGTCTTTACGGACTCTTGCCTGTAATAAAAAACGCTTTAAACACGTTAAATAACCGACTTCCATCGCAACAACTTCGTAGAATTTTGCATTTTTATTTTTGGTTTTTGTTAATTTTCTAATAAAGTACTACACTGATTTTAATAAAATTTATATGGAACCACACATGAAGCACTAGCTTTTAAATTAAAAAAAGAATCATCTAAATCGGTTCACCCAGTCAAAAGTTCTGAGGTAACACACATAAAAAAACATACAGTCGAATTGAGAACCTCCTCCTTTTTGGAAGTCGGTTGAAAACACACTTATACATTTCTAGCGGATGCACGCAGCTTTGCACGCGAAGATCCCGTTTTTTGCCGTTCCCGTGGAAATATCCTAAAATCCTTTCTTAGCGGATGCCTACGTTCTAATTGCTATCTGTATTTCAAATTTCAGCGAAATCCGTTTAGTGATTTCGGCTGTGCGTTGATATACCGGTCAGTCACCTTTATATATACAGATGAACACGAAAGTATGTATATTTGTTCCAGCCTAAATGGCTGAACGGGAATTAATTTTATTTGGCAGGTAGATAGATCAAGCACTGGGTTATCACATTCGAATAACTAATAATTCTAGTTATTCATATAACGTAGGCATTTTTTTACACGCTCGCGTGTCGCTTGTGGCTTGTGCACCGTGTACCTTCGATTACAGTCATAAAAACTAACATAAAATAAAGTTTGAAAAAACCAGCACTGGAATGTAGAGTCAGCAGCATTGTTACAGATTTTACTTGTTTAGGGTAATTAACTGAATCAAAATAAATTATGTAATATTGTTTCCCAAATTCCCCTCCGACTAACTAATATTTAAAAAAAGTTACGAGTGACAAAGAAATTTAAAATTTTACAAAATTTTGTACTCAAATAATTTTTTTTAACTCACACGTCAACTCATAAAGAAACAACTTCAAAAAAACGCAAAAGAAGATTGCTCAAAACTAACCCAAAAATGAACAAAAACTTCAAGTTCGAAAAAAACTCAATTAATTTACATTTAAGTGGTTACCGTGCAAATATTGCTATTAGTTTTTGTCAAGAAAAAAATAATTTAATTTCTTTCATCCAAGTTTTTGTCGTGATGAGTTCTAAATCAGCACATAAATGTTATTATCACGTGTTCTCAAATAACGACAAAAAACTTAGAATAATAAACAAAAAAAATCTTAGATAAAAAAAATAGGAATATTTACACGACAGTCAAAGAAATTGAATAAGGAATATAAAGGATTATTAAAGTTTTATTCCTCACTAGCTGTGCCCGCGAATTCATCCGCGTGTAGGTTTTGAGTTTACCCAAGAGAACTCTTGAATTTTCCGGGATAAAAAGTATCATATATGCTAGTTAACCCGGGCTATAAGAATATATGTAGAAATAACATCCATACAGAAAAATATCGAGAAAAAAGTTTCATCAAGGTTTACAATGCTCTCGCGAGGCGTCCCACAGGGTTCGATTCTGGGACCGATTCTATTCATCATTTATACCAATGATTTGATAAAACACTTGAAAAACAGAGTGCCATGTGCGGAGCTTGTAGTTTTTGCTGATGACACGAATGCTGTCATTGGAGCCAGTAGTTTAGTCGAGCTCAAAAATAAGGTCAATGAAGCTCTTCTTGCCTTTCGTGAGTGGTTTGAATTTAATAGTCTTCAATTAAATGCTCAGAAAACGAATGTTATTCTTTTTAAAACGACTTCACGGAGCACTGAAACTTTAGACATTGCTTTAATGGGTGATAAAGTCGAAACAACTAACAAGGTAAAGTTTTTGGGGTTTTTATAGACTCTTTACTAAACTGGAGGGATGAAGTAAATCGTGTTGAAGGCAAAAATCAGCTCTGCTTGTTATGCTTTGAGGACGCTCAGAGACGAACTCACGGAAAGCCAGTTGCTGATGGTTTATTATGCCTTGGTGGAGTCTCATCTAAGATATAGTGTTGCACTATGGGGAAAATAGTTATCAATACAATATGCAAAAAGCCTTTGTCATACAAAAAAGAGCAATACGCACTATTGTCAGAATACCGCAATGGGAGTCTTGTCGATCACATTTTGTCTAGGTTAGGCATACTTACAGCTCCATGTCTTTCTATATTTGTGCTGCTCTTAAACTTTAAAAAAAACTGTTAGGAGAGGAAACAGAACAGGACAGGGTGCGCAGAATCAGTACGCGCAGGCGGGATGCTGGAGCGCAGTGCGCTGCCCGCCGCGTCTCGACGTGGTTCGCCACGGTACACGCTATAATGGGGTGCGTCTTTTAATGCACTGCCGTTAGAGTTCAAGGGTGACGTCACGCTGGCTAGTTTTAAGGCAAAACTTAGGGCTTTCTTGCTGAGGGAGTGCTTTTATTCTTTGGACGATTTTTTTAAATATGGCAACTAATATTATTTGTCTTAGAATGTTACTTATTACTAATATTATTTATCTTAGACTTTTGTAATCTTGGAATTTTATCTTTACATAATTAATTGTACATACTCTATTTTCGAACACAAATATTTTTGTTAACGAAATAAATAAACTGAAACTGAAACTGAAACCACCATACAAAATTTCATCAAAATCAGCCAGGTAGTTTTTGCGTCATGCGCGAACATACAGACAGACAGACAAAAATGCAAAAGTTGTTGTTTTGGCTTCTATATCGTTAGTGATGTCGGCCCCGTTAAAGTTTTATTATACAAGTATGTATATCTATCCCTACTATATTATATTATAAATGTGAAAGTAACTCTGTCTGTCTGTTACGCTTTCCCACAAAAACTACTGAACGGCATTTGGCTGAAATTTGGTAGGTAGACAGATTAGGACCTGGATTCAGACATAGGCTACTTTTACCACGCTCGCGAGCCGCTTGCGGCTCGCGCACTGCGCACCCTCGAAAAGTCATAGAAACGTTGTCCACGCGGGTGAAACCGCGGGAAACAGCTAGTATATATATAAAAGAAAGTCGTGTTTGTTACAACACTTATAACTCGAGAACGGCTGGACCGATTGCCATGGTTTTTGATTTGTTGGATTTGTTTCCGTCCCGAATAGCAGAATACAGTCTTAAAACAATGAAAACGGGTTTTCCTTCCTGACGCTATAACTCCAGAACGCACGAACCGATTTCGCTAATTCTTTTTTGTCGAGTTCGTTATTGTCAGGAGAAGGTTCTTATGTAGGGTAGGGTAGGTAGGGTAGTGTAGTGTAGTGTAGGGTAGGGTAGTGTAGGGTAGGTTAGGGTAGGGTAGTGTAGGTAGGGTAGGGTAGTGTAGGGTAGGGTAGGGTAGTGTAGGGTAGGGTAGGGTAGTGCAGTGTAGGGTAGTGTAGTGTAGTGTAGGGTAGTGTAGGGTAGTGTAGGGTAGTGTAGGGTAGTGTAGGGTAGTGTAGGGTAGTGTAGGGTAGTGTAGTGTAGTTTAGGGTAGTGTAGGGTAGTGTAGGGTAGTGTAGTGTAGGGTAGTGTAGTGTAGTGTATGTAGGGTAGGGTAGGTGTAGGGTAGGTAGTGTAAGGTAGGGTAGGGTAGTGTAGTGTAGGGTAGTGTATAGTAGTATAGGGTAGTGTAGGGTAGGGTAGTGTAGTGTAGTGTATGTAGGGTAGGGTAGGGTAGGGTAGTGTAGGGTAGGGTAGTGTAGTGTAGTGTAGGGTAGGGTAGGGTAGGGCAGTGTAATGTAATGTAAGGCGGTACGAAGTTCGCCGGGACAGCTAGTAGATAATAATGAACACCTGAAATTTCGTATAGGCCGTGGCTATCTACTTTTTTGCTCGGAAACTACAAGCTTTAAGGGCCGCCAGGAAGCTCGAGTTTTCATACAAACGTAGTTCCGCTTTAATACAAAAACTACATGCCGGATTGAATCCAAACTTTGCACATATATTGAGAAGACACATATCGATGTTTGTAATTAGTTTTCGATGTACTTATATAAAACGGAAAAAAATAAGAGCAATTTAAAACTTTTATTACAAAACTAATTTAGGTCTTCGTTTAGTTACGTTAAAATTTACTAC